>OY759209.1:95911624-96511624 GCA_963662105.1 Meiosimyza platycephala | reverse complement strand
GATATCCAGCTGAATCGCATTATGTGGAAACTAATGACGGCTATGTTTTGAATTTATTTCGTATTCCTTATTCACCCAAACTGGAAAATAAAGATGAGCCCAAGCCCGTGGTATTCATACAACATGGTTTATTCAGTTGTTCCGATTGTTTCCTGCTAAACGGTCCAGATAATGCTATTGCATACAATTTTGCCGATGCCGGTTTTGACGTTTGGCTTGGAAATGCTCGCGGAAATATCTATTCACGAAATAACACAAAAATATCAGTAAACCATCCATACTTCTGGAATTTTAGCTGGCATGAAATCGCTGAAATCGATATTGCTGCCATGATTGATTATATTTTGGAAAAAACTGGTGATACTTCTCTACACTATGTGGGTCATTCACAGGGCACAACTGTGTATTTTGTTTTGATGTCTTATCGTCCAGAATATAATGCTAAAATCAAAACCGCACATTTATTAGCGCCAACTGCTTTTATGGGCAACACAAAAGATGGTCTTGTACGTTCATTTGCGCCCTATGTCGGTACTCCTGGTAGAGGGACGAATCTAATTGGAACACAACAATTTGTGCCAAGTAATCCTATTGTACAACGCTTTCTCGATACAGCTTGTGGTGGTGAGCCAACTTATCCTAAATATTGCCAAACATTATATTTAATGTGGGGTGGAACAGAGCAAAACAATTTAAATGCGGTAAGTTCCCTAGCAGAGAAGACTATGGTCATAAAAAATTAAAAACTTGTATTTATTATAGACACTACTGCCTCAACTTGCTGAAACACATCCGGCTGGTATCTCATCCAATCAGGGCATACACTACATTCAATTGCATGTGTCCGAATTATTTAGACGTTTCGATTATGGCACCAAAAAAAATATGAAATATTACGGTCAGGCTGATCCTCCGGAGTATGATTTGGGGAAGATAACAGCAAACACATATATGTACTATGGTCTTGATGATTCATCAACAGTACCCGAAGATGTGAAACGTTTGCCATCTCTAATGCCAAATATTAAGCTCTTCCACGAAATCGATGATCCAACGTGGGGTCACTTAGATTTCATATTTGCCAAACAAGTTAAAGAAGTTATTAACGATAAGGTTATTGGTTACTGTTTGGATTATGAAAAAAATTAACAATCTTAAAATACATATGTATGTAATTTTATTTTATCAGTGTGTAGTATTGCCTGAAAAATAAAGAGATAAAACTAATTATTTGTTTAAACATTTAACTTATTAATAATAAAATGTTTCAATTGTTTTAACCCTCTAAAAATTTTGTTTTTTATTATTTATTCGATCATCTAAATTGATAATGCTAATCGCAAGTGTATGCGAATTTAAATTGTGAATTTTTTAATCTGAAGATTATATGATTATACATTGGTATAGCACTTCAAAAACTATTCCATATTTTCACAATATTGGCACGTGGTAATCATATCAGAGTATTTTACTATTTGATTTTGTATACCCTATATTTTTAAGAAAAGTCAGAATGAAAATGCTTATTGAAATTAAAAAATATTCTAATTTTATAGTCTCTGGTAAATATTTACTTTTTGTAACGCGCAAATTAAAAAAGTATAACTTGTAGGAAATATCGCTTTCTTACTTATATGGATGGCTAGCAAACCATATTAAAATAATTCAGTATTACTTTGGTCTTTCGAGAGAGATACTTCGAGCCCAACTGATCCGATAGCTTATAAATTATAAGTTATAATTTATACATTAGACATGTTAAAAAAACGTCATGCTCTAGAATTCTTCGGAAAAGCCTAAAATTCGAAAATTTATTCAGATTCGAGTATCCTCATTTAAAAAAAAAGCTAGGGTTGCTACCAGAGCAATTTTTTGGAACTTGAGTAAAAAAATGAAGAAAATTGCACTTTTTTCTTAGATAATTTTTTTTTTAAATTTTATTTTAAAATTTTTTTTTAAATTTTTTTCCATTTTCCTGATGTACAAACATACATACATGTATGTATGTACATATGTATATGTAAGTATAGAAAAAAATGTTACCGCTATTTGTTAAGCCAATATGTAAGGAAAAAATTCATGATCTCTACTCAATTAGACCTTTTGATTTGCTTGTTTAATAGCGCAAATCCTTTGCTATTTTCACTAAATTCACCTTTTATAATATTCGAATGTGGTATCCTGATCTAGGCTTTCGAAATATCGACCGATGATTTTGTATTGTCCTTTTTGGTAGTTAAACTACCTAAAACTTTTTGTACATTGTCATTGTCCTTATCCAGTTAGTATTTTAGGAAATATAAAAAAGTTTTAGAGTCCAGTGCAATTAGGTTTATACCTCGGAACCCAGCTATAGTGAATGGATTTGAAAGATTTTTTTTGATTGGATTCCTAAGGACATAAACTCAAAAGTTTTCGCATTGAAAATGACCGCTGTTTCGAAAGTCAGAAATAACGCCTACCGCGTGAATTAATTAAAGAAATGACACCAAATTTCACACAAATGGTTGATGTGGCAACAATAAGGCGAATTTCTACAAGAATGCGTGGCACCTCCCATTGAGTTATTGAAGGTAGTGCATCCAAATTTCACTTAAATACTACGAATGGTTCGTATAAGCTCTAGACTGAAATAAGGAGCATTTCGATAAGTAAGCATGGAAAATAGGAGCGGTCAATGACGCAGAATAATATATATATCCACCGTCAATTGCTTAAGTTTACTTTAGTATGTTCCGGTTGATTCAAAGGCCATATTACAAATGACATTATCACGAAAAAGAAACTGATATAATTTTCCCCGTGCGTAGAGTACACAATACTTTAAATAACAGATGATAAATTTCTTTAAATTATTTTACAAAATATTTGTCAATTTAAGGTAGCGCCAGTTTGTTTAGATAAGCTTCCCTTCTGTAAATATTATTATTATTGCTGATAAAGGATCTTATCATACTTTTCAAGTGTGATTTTATAGTAGTGATTGACATTATCTATTGGAATTAATCTGATAAGAATTGAACAATTCTATAAAAGCGATCTGCCTCGCGATGCCAAATAAGTATAGTGCAAAATTTTAGTAATTTCGCAATGAAGGTTCTAATACCCATTGTTTTAGCCTTTGTAGGAACAGCGGCATTTGCTATTGAATCTAACGCTAACCCTGCTGCAAGATTTCTCAAGTTACCTACAACAGTAAGTGTTTAGTTACTATTTATGCGTATATGTACATTAAGAAGCTTACAATTTAGGCAGATCGCGTTTCCAGTTATGGATATCCGGTGGAAGTGCATGATGTTCAAACAAGTGATGCTTATATTTTGAAACTGTTTCGCATAACGAATTCTCGTAAGAAAAATTGTCCAGCTGGCCGTAAACCAGTTGTCTTCTTACAACATGGACTTTTAAGTTCGTCCGATTGTTGGATATTAAATGGTCCTGATAATGCATTGGCCTACCTTCTGGCAGATCTTTGCTACGATGTCTGGATGGGTAATGCACGTGGAAATACATATTCAAAGAAACATGCAAGTACTTCGCCATTATTGCCCTCATTTTGGGACTTTTGCTGGAATGAAATTGGACTTTATGATCTGCCAGCAATGATCGATTATGTGCTATATAAAACTGGTGAAGAGAAACTACATTATGTAGGACACTCGCAAGGCACAACTGCATTTATGGTAATGCTTTCACAAATTCCACGCTATAATGACAAGATTAAGTCTTCCCACATGCTCGCACCTGTTGGTTATATGACTCATATGGAGTCGCCATTAGCAAAGGTGGCTGCACCGCTCCTAGGGTATCCGACTTTACTCAGTGAGCTCATTGGCAATACTGAATTTATGCCAAGTAACAAGTTGTTCTCTTTACTCGGCGCTGAGGCCTGTGCTGATAAATCAATTTTTCAACCTATTTGTGGGAATATTTTATTTATGATCGCTGGGTGGGACTCTCAACACCTAAATTATGTATGAGTACATTTTTTGATTCATTAAAATTGTACATTTTGATTACATAAAATCTAATTTTAGACACTGCTGCCAGAAGTGATGGAAACACACCCGGCAGGATCTTCAACAAATCAACTTATTCATTATTTGCAGGAATATAATTCAGGCTATTTTCGAAAATTCGATCATGGTCTATTAAATAAAAAGTATTACAGTTCATCATCACCACCAGATTACTGGATACAGAATATTAGGCCAAAAGTACCTGTGCAATTTTACTACAGTGATAACGATTACTTCGCTGCAGTGGAAGATGTTGAACGTATGGCCAAAGAATTGGGTGAAAATGTTGAGCTTTATCACATACCCTATACTGACTGGAATCATTTAGATTTCTTATGGGCACTTGAAGTTAAGGAAATAATAAATGACAGAGTTGTAGCGCTCGTCAATGCATATGAAAAGAATAACTAAGTGCTTGTATACACGGGGTGTGGACAAAAAGTTCGTGGAATGGATTTTTCTCCTTTTATCTTTCATGAAATTGTTTTATCTTATTTTGCATCGTAAAGGTAATGTGCTTGAGTGTGGCGTAGTAGCGTGTTTTTTTCATAGTCATGGAGTTGCAAATCACAGCTCCTGAAATGGTATTATGCAGGGTGAACATTTCAACAATTAAAAAGGAAAGACAATCAACTCTGAGAGTACTTACTTTGAAGGATATTGTGACATACTACTTACTAAATTTTACTATCCACCCTTCGTAGGCGAATAAAATTCGATAACTGAAGCATAATTCTTTTTTTTTAAATATATTAAACATGGAAGATGAACAAAGTTTTAGAATCAGCGCGGTTTCCTCAGGTATGTATGGGGACGTTGTCGTGCTATAAGCAGATTCCAATTAATTGAAGAACAGGTAACCAAGTATGTTTAAAGACTTATACCATATTTATCATTATTCCGTCGAGGCTTAGAGAAACATTCCTAGACTAATACATAGCCAACATCATGTTCATTGTGGGCGTGGCAGAATTCGTTCTCAAGAGCTGCGTCGCGCAAGGGTCATTGAGCGCTCAGAAATAAGAAGATGCTCAAATTCGTGATAGAATAACTATTTCCATCACAAACTGAAGCTATTTTCGATTTTATAAAAATAAACCTTGATTTTACAGACTTTACATAGAGTTTTGATGTATTTGGGAGGCATGAAGAAAGTGAAAACTATTCTAATTTTCAGCTGCAAGGTTCAGGATATGGATCAGAATTTACGAACTGGGCCACTTTTAAAAAAATATTTTTATTTTTTAATGAAATTTTGTTATTTAGATAGTGGTATGTGCTAGAAATTAAAATATGAAGTGATTTTTTTTTAAAATTTTTTTTGTTGTTGTTATAGGCAATTGAAATTCGGGGACAAAATTTTTTCAAAAGGTTATAACTTTTGAACGGATTCGACGATTTTTATAAATTTAACGGCGTTCGATTCGTATTGAAATAGAGTATAAGTGAAGTTGATGAAGTTGATTGGTTGTCGGTTAAAATTTTTGCATTCGAAGACAAGCTCAATGCGATGTCTTTTAAAATCGAGCTTTATATATGAAAGAACTATTCTCCGTTTGATGAAAAGCTCCAGAGTTGATATCAATAATTTAATTGAAAATTTGAAGGAAGGAAAACATTCAGAGTGAAATCCTTTTTATCATAAAAGTTAAAGATAAGTAGTTAGAATAGTCCATTGATATGTTTTTGAAATTAGCAACTGGTTCTTGTCAAATAAAAAAACAAATTTATAAATTTGTTCTCTGCTTCATGTCTTTCAGAGAAGATTGAAAAAAAGTTGGATACAATTGAAGCCTTTAACATCAAGCTTTCAAGTTACTGATCAACAGGAATAAAAATAATGGGAAGTAGCTAGTAGGGGTTATGCCTGGTTATATCTGCGAGTACTCAAATTTTTGTTTTCCAAATTCACGCTAATGTGTGAATTTCTTTTTGTCAGATAAGTATAGCTGTTAATCACGACTTTTTGTAATATACTTCTGCAGTTTTGTATTGTCAACGATTTGGTGAAGGTAGATCCATTGTTTTGTTTCAAACTGGAACTTCTGCCACTCACAGTTACCTTGTAGCAGAGTAATATTAGAGGTATCTTGGACTCTAGTCTTCACAATGTTACTAGCCCATGGTATCTTGCAAAAGTATAATATTCTAATTGAGTTACTTGTTACTTTTGAAAAATCACAACGTAGCAATTAAGTTATTGTTGGACGGCAAAATTCTAGCAAATATCCAGTTCGAATGAGTTACACCTCAATGATTACCAATTAAAAAATTTTTTAGCTAATGCTTTAACAGTGTCAATAAATAATTGTTATTTTGCTATAAGGTTTAACACATAACACAAATGTATCAATTTATAAAATTAGCAACTTTTGCCAATCGCCGCACCGCAATAAAAATAAAAAAAGTAATGGGAGTTTTTTTAGCTTTTTCTTTTTGTTTTTAAATTAAAACTAAAAATGCAAACTCCGGTATGGCTTTGCTTATGCCTCGAAAAATGTTAGATACACTTTTTTCAGGAACTCGTAGAGGTATTTTCTATGGTTTGCACCCAAATTACTTATAATTACCAAATCTAAAAAATTAAAACAAATGTTTTTTATTTAAATAAATTTAATAAAATGCATCCGAATATACTTAACCCAATACAAAACAATCTCATGTACCTATATATTAAACTATTTTAAAATTGTACTTTACCTGAGCCTTTGGTATACATATTTAAAAATACCATGTTTTTTTGTCTATTTTCAAATAAATATTACTAATAAGTATGTATAAGGTACAACTTATGTACTATAAGAGTTGTTATTCATGCTATATTCACTTATATTAAGTGAGCTAACAATTCTGTCAAATATGAATTGACGAACTCCTAGGCCACATATAAAGTCAAAATGATTCCATTTTTTCCATGGTATTTTATATACAGCCTTAATATTTCTTAATCGTGGTAAAAGTTTCCAAATATCTTCTACCGATACGATGTAGTCGTTTTCTGAATAATAAATAGTAATTGGTACAGTGACTTTTTCAACACAATACTCCGGTGGTTCAATGTGATTATAAAGCAACATATTTCCCATAGCACCATAATCGTACATACGAAATTTTCCTGAGATGTAACCTTGGAAATAATGCATCATTTGTTTGACGGAACCACCTGCAGGAAAATTCGCCATAATATCTGGTAAGAGTGTCTAAAAAGTTTTCAATGAGAAAAATATGTAATTTAATTAAACATCCAAAATTCGTACCTTATTTAAATACTTCGTATCATAACCTACTGCTGGCCATAGTCTACTAACACAAACTATAGGTCGTTCATTCTCTGAGCAGGTCATTGAAAGAAATTTCTTCACAAATTTATTGGTTGATATCATTTCCACTCCCTCCAATAGATTTGAAATATAATTTCTTGTACCTAATAGAGGACCAAAAACTTTTGCTAAAGTACCTCTCGTATGGCTGACATAGGCAACGGGTGCCAGCAGTGTAGCAGTTTTAAAAACGACATTATATTCGGGCAATATTGAGTTGAGCACTAAAAGGCATGTTCCACCTTGAGATATTCCAATAAAATGCATTCGCTGTTCACCCGTTTGCTCTATTATGTATTTTATCATTGCGGGCATATCAAAAATGCTCATTTCATGCCAACTGAAATTCCAAAATTCTCGTTCTTTCGGAGTATGCCAAATATTTCGTTTGGAGTATATATTACCCCTATTATTCCCTAACCATATGTCGTAGCCATTATTTGACAGTAGATAGGGAAGGGAATTTTCTTTGCCGTTTAGCAGCCAAGAGTCAGATGATGCATATATGCCGGCTAACATGAAAACTACTGGTCTGCGTAGAGTTTTACCGCTTATCGAATGTCTAAAGGGTATACGATGCATTGTCAGCATATAGCCATCTTGTGTTTGTACTAAATGCTTCTCTGCTGCATATCCATCGCGTCTAATTCTACGTATCTAAAAAGAAAATTTTGTTAATGCCACATTTAAGATATAGGTATGCATTATTGTGTGAAATTGACTCTTACGTTGTTTTAGTATTTTTAACATAATTTATATGAAATGAAGCCAAAATATAAACATATTATGCCAAAAATTTGTACATTTTAACATACTACAAGATAGAATAGCTAACTTTTTGAGTTCAATAGATTTTTTTCGAGTTATAAGGTACCAAAGTTGAAATTTTTTTGAAAAATTGCAAAAAATTGCATTTTTGTTGACCTGTTTTTAGCCGTAGCGACCAAACTAGTGGTGCTGTTGTGACATATATAACTTCAAACGTTTTGTCGTGATCTCTTCTTTTAGGAAACAAAAATATTTGGAATGAGTATCATGCAAAATAACGTTTTTAATCGAACCTATATGTCGTTACCTCCCGGGTCAGTGCATGTTTTTTTATCTCAAAAACCAGACCTGATCCAGCAAAGCTACTATGATTTTCGGACTCAGCGAAAAATTTCCCTATAGGAATAGTGGTTTTTATTTGCCGCAATTTTTCTGGTCGAGTAGTGTTATTATCCAAAAGAATTTAGAAGTTAAAACAAAACGCATCCCACTGGTAACAATAAAATGTGCACTGAAAGTTGTGTAAGCAATATATGCACATATCTGTCGTGTCTGGATATAGTAAACACTCTATATAGTGAACACCTTGATATAGTGAACACCAAAATGTTTACATTGAGTAATCTAAATAGTGAACAAAATTTTGAAATTCACTTCAAGCAGAAAGCAATAAAAAGACACAAAAAAGCTGAGGCCAACATTACAGATTATGCTGGCATACTAGCATTGCAAAGTATACGCGGGAAAGCAGTCCAAAAGTCAATTTCTGAACTGAAGGAACAAACATCTATTCGCGAATTCTTTCGATAAACATAGGTATATTTCTATTTTCCTACAAATTTATTCTAATTAACTCATTTACATATATGTATTTTGAGCAAATTTTCAGTCAGTATAGTAGAATAATACATACATAAAAATAAACTAGGTCTGGTTACTCAAGCAGAAGCTGATCAAGATATTCAAGGTTAGGGGTCAAAAAAACAGTTTTTCGCTTTCATCTCACTTTCTATTTACCGAACAGATATTCAATCTGAACGATAAGACCATTTCCCAAAAAAAAAAAGTTAACTGTATTAATTAAGGTTACGAATGTTTTTTGTCAATATCCCGAATTATAGGGCAATAAATTTCTTGTTTTGTGACCTTTGACCTTGAATATCAGGTATAAGAACATTATGTATGTCTCACTATACAGACTAATGCACGCCACGTTTCTACAGCAGCCTCTCAGCCTATAATGCTGTCTGCTCCAAACAGTATTGCTAAACTAAAGGGCCTCGTTATAAGTACTATATGATATTTATTTTTCTTTTAGATGTGTGTCAAACTTTCGCCATAATGGGAAACTCGAAGCAGGAAAGCACTGCAAAATACCAAACCACCGACGCGGGTTAAGACACAGTAATACATTAATACTCAAATGATGTTGTAGTTGCAAAAAGAAGAAAATAAAACCAAAAAACCAAATAAAAAAATTGCATTGCATTATGACACACATGCGATTAAGTATACGAAACACGTTTATTTCAATCACGACAATAAAAACAAAGCCCCCGTATGAAGAGGTTTAACATTATGGGTGAAGGAAGAAGAGCCATTAAAATATGTAGAAGAAATAAATCGCACTTGCACTAATTTCTCATACCGCATCGGTTATGATAATCTCACGGGTCTCTTGTGATGACGCTTGCGTAACCATTGAGTAGGATTGAGTTGTTGCCAAGAGTCCTGCATAACTCCAAAATATTAAAAGATTTAATAATTTGATGCAGCATGTGTTGTAAGTCCAGCGTCGTTTTAAAAACATTCTTGCACTCTAAATAGTTGCAGGTTTGTTTCTCTCTTAAGTATTTTCGAAGGCAGACATTTGATTGTGTGATAACTATGAAATCATCACTATGAGAATTACATATGCAATGGCTATGGTGCTATGTTAGCACTAGTCTGGTATTTCCACGACATTTTTGCTCTACTGTTTTTTGTGTTTAGTAAAATCAACTCGTTATTTACAATTTTTTCCGTTAATGTTATGAGCACAAATCACTTCTCCGCAATAAAATATAATTTTTTGCTAGTGATTAATATTCGAGAAATACAAACGTTCGCGCCGAATGTGTTTTATGAACTGTGCATAAGTTGACGTTGGTTTTAGGCAAAACCTTCCTACTTGTGCTGGCTTCTTGGAAGCTTCAACTTCAGCCTTAGTATTTTTTCCCAACAGGGCACGTCGATCACGTTGTGCACGCACTAACACCAACATATATAACACTCTATACGGATACGCACGACCACTTGGACAACTTCATCGATTTGTTGATTCATACATTCATTGAGTATTTTGTCAGACAAGCGGGAAGACTGCTGTTTGTCTGGCGTTATGGTAAGTTATGTATGTCTGTCAATTGGTCGGCGGCTCGTTTTGCCAAATTGCATTAACCTGTTGCCAAATTTGACTTAGCACGTCGCACTGTGGTTAGCAGATGTTTATTTGCGCATAAAGTATTTACATAAAAATCGATAAATTTATTAGTAGGCAAGGAAGTCTTGGTAGAGAATACGTTAAGACTTGGTGTAGTGATCCTTGGTGACCTTAATATTTAAGATGTATCGTGTGAGTGGACAATTTGCTAATCTTTTTTTCACTATTGTTTTATATCAAAATTTACTTTCCCATTTAATCTTATTATTCAGATTTTAATTCATTTTCAAAATTACTAATATCACAAGATTGTTGTGCAGTTGTGCATACTCAAATTTTTTCAAGTGCAGAAAAATATATACTGCTCACTCGGGAACAGTGGCGTCAACTCGGTAGGGCTGGGGAGGGCATTTGCCCCACCCCAAGAATCTGTTACTAGTTATTATTCCATACATCAATTCAATAAAACCATCTAATAGTGGTGAAATTATAACTCTCGCCCCCCCCCCCCCCCCCATTGGGCCATTTGGTCTGTCTAACGCCGAGAAGCGGCATTGATTTCTTTAATCAATGACATAGAATCCAACATTCAAGTAAGTTTTTTGTTCTTAACCATTGAAAAAAGGAGTGCGTACTGCTGGTATAGAAAAGTATCAAACCGTGTCAAAAGCTGTTGAGTAGAATTGAAGTTAAGGAATATGTACTTTCCATAATGTTTTGAAAAGTATTGAAAAAGCTGATGAAATCAAAAAGTATTGATTAGTACCAAAAACTCTTGGAAAAGTCGAAAACTATTGAAAAATTTTACAATAATTGCGAAACAACGTAAGACTGGTTTTTGCAACCTTTGACCTAGAATACGGGTATATCACGAGGTGGAAATTCCGTGTTTACCAAAAGATTCTGTTTCTAAAAATCTCAGAGAACATACCGGTTGCAGAGGTATGCTGTTTTTGTTCTGACAGTTTTATGCAAAGCTATTGCTTTTTTACGTCCCCTAATTTTTTATGATTCCTTTTGAAGGATGTCATCCATAAAATTAATTTTTAAGGAAGTTCTTGAAACTGGAATTTTAACTACAACAATTAAGAATATGTATTCTAAAAAATAAAGTCAGATAATATTCTAACCGCTTTTGGATGACTCAAAATTCCAAATTGCCATTTGATTCTATACAAAATTTGGTGGGGAAAGCAAAAAGTTTCTTTCAACATTTTTAGCCATTGCGATCTCATATTACACCTATTACGTGTAAGGGCACATTTTCAATAATATTTTATCTATACAGCTCTACTGTGCACTGTGCTTTGCTTAGGATGAGGATGCCACCATTTCGAATTTCGGGTTTTATTTACTTTACCTATTTTTCAGTTGTTGTTATTGCCGTTGTTGCTGACATATAGGTATTGTCGTCAAACTTATAGCTGATGCATATATTAATTCGATTTAAACAAATATACATGTGTCATTACTGGCAATGAGCTTTTTAAAACTTGCTCTTTACTTATGCTTTATATTTATTTTTGTTTTTAATAATACGCATGCGTAACAATTTTATACGAAATATACCACTTAAAGAGTTTACGACTTCTCGCTACACATTGACTACTTAGGTACGAGTACGTACACAGTGTGCGCGAATGCCTAAATTGTCGTACAGACAGTAAGTTGGCACGTTTTTTTTTATAAAAATTCGTACTCTTGCACATTGTGTGATACAATATGTATGAAGCACTTTCAACCAGTTCCTCTTTTGCCAAGATACATATGTACATATTTATGTATGTAGGTACGTACTCGCTCAATATAAAGCATACAATGGCCTATCTACTTATCATATATCGATTTGTTCGTAATAATTGTCACGATTACATGTCGCTGCTCAGCTCGGCGACGGTGGCCACAATGGCAACGAATACCCCCAAGGTTTTAATTTTAATAATGCAAAACGGAGATGAGGCAATTGTTTGTCCAACACTCTGCATTGTATTGTAATCGAGTGTACTTGAAGTTTGATTATGCTCGTAAGTATTTCCCTATCGGTCTGTATGTAACTAAATACCAATATAATTTGAATTACACACTCCGTCAAAATCGACTTATTTCTTTGGTTCAATTACTTTGCATTTTAATGCACTTTTTGAAGAAAAACCCAAAAAAATAAACTTTTCGGTTATTTATAATCGGGACCGGAAATAGTAAAACGGAAATGCATAAGATAAGGTGGATGTAAACAAATAAAGACTTATCAATACAATACTTCTGAACTGGTGTCAGCAAATGAAGAGCCGTTCTAGTTGGATCACACAGCACGGAGACGTCAAAGCTTAAAAATGTACATTAGGGTGATTCAAATTTTTTTTTGCTCCAAACAGGTTTAATAAAAGCAGGTACACGAAATAAGAATTCTGGTGCAATTTGAGCTCATAATATTAATATTTACTGGTGGCTCATCGAGCTTTTTAGTTTTCCATAGGATTTGTATGGAAAAACAAACTTAACGAGACGTTTGTCTCTATATCTCATGAAAGAAATATCTTACACAAACAAGACCAACCCCATTAGAAAGATCATAAAATTTTCTATAAAGAAGTATTTTTCGTGAAGGTAATATTTCGTTAGTTTATTAGCTTTAAAAATTCAAGGATATTTCGAAGAATGATACAGAAAAAAATTATTTTATTTGTTTTTTTTTTATATAAAAAATTGTATGTTCTTTCCGATGGAGTTAGTCCCATTCATGTGAGATTTTTTTTTTACGATATTTACCCGAAACTGTCTAATAAGGCATACTTTCCAATATAAATCGTGTGGAAAATTAAAAAGCTTGATAAGTCACCAGTAAATATTAATATTATGAGCTCTCCTTGCAAGTTATTTGTAGAACATTTTATGCTCTTTCCGATGGGCATATCTCGCTTCTGTAAGATTTTTTTTCACGAGATATAGAGACAAATAGGTATATAGTAAATCATTTCTTCCAATAAAAATCATATGGAAAACTAAAAAGCTTGATGATCCACCAGTAAATATTAATATTATGAGCCTTAAATGCACCAGAATTTTTTTTTTTCGTTTACCTGCTACTATTAAACCTGTTTGGAGCAAAACAAAATTTGAATCACCCTAATGTACATACATACATATGTATTTAAAGGAGTCTTATGATTTGCTGAGTCATAGCGCATTAACTACTGAACTTATTTTGACAAATGAAATTACATTATTTTTGTATTGAAAAATTTGATCTTGACAATGTAGACATCAATTATTATTTTGCCAATATACCTATTTGGAATTAACTATTAGATTTTAAAGATATTTTGTTCTTGGTATTTTATTCTATATTCTGTCTATTCGTTATTTTTCAAATTTTCGATGTATTTTAAAACTTTATGAAACTTTAGATTTGCATCGGCTATTTGATAATTTTTGACTAATTCGAAGCTTATACTATCGTATTAGATAGATTTAAGTTTCCATGTATTCTTTCGTTGTTTTTTCAATACTATTCGAACCAATAGGCTTTTCTGATGTTTTTTGCCACTTAATAATTTATATCGATTTTTTCGATGCCATTCATTACTTTTCTATACTTTCGTTTTTCGATATTTTCGATACTATTTGATTGTTTTGACTTTTTTCCAATAATTTTCTACTTTTTCGATGTTTCTCACTACTATTATTAACTTTTCATGTTCTTTTCGATACTATTAGAGACCTCTTTAACATTCTTAGCCCCCTCCTGATAAATAAACCTACTTTAAACTCCACAGAATTTACCTCCATCCTCAATTTTTTGAAAGTATTGTTACTCCATTATCGATATTTGTAAAGCTATTGATACTCTAAGTCACAAACTACTCTTATAAAAATTTTCAATAATTGGCTTTTCTATCCGTGCAAAAAAGGTCTTACTTTTTTGTCTGTGAAGACGTTGATGGGATCAAATTATCCATTTGTCTCCATAAAAATTACAGATCCACTTCACTAATTCCAGAACGTCAAAGCTCTCAAAAAAACTTTGATAGATATAAGAATTTTTGAGACCATTTCGATTGCGGGCAAACGCTTCGTTTTACTTTTTTTATTACTTAATTAAAAAAAAAAATTTTTTTAAAAATCTGTGCTCCGACGTAATTTAAGCAACAAAAATACTTTTGCCTGCAATCGGACTGGTCTCCAAATTCTTATATTTATCAAAGTTTTTTTGAGAATTTTTTCAAAACAATCGAAAGTGGCATATATTTTGGATCAACGAGAATGCTAAAATTTTTCATAAAGTTCTATAAGTTTAAAAAAAAACAACCCGATTGGCGCATTTTTCACAAAGTTATCAGCTTTTGAAAAAAAGTTGATATCTCTAAAATGGATGGTCAAAAAAATTTGATTTCATCATAAAAAAAACATATCAGTCTCAAGAATATATAAAATTTTGAAAATACTCGAAGGGGGTGACCGAAAAAAGTAGCCGATTTGGTGTGGAATGCCCCTTAGATATTATATCTCTTTCAAAAAATCTTTGCATTTGACAATGAGGTCCATAAGCGATGGCTTTGTCCCGGGCACCCAAATGTCTTCGTCTAGCTATGAGTGTGACAAAGGCTTCAAAGTACATATATAAAATTTTTCTTAAATGCATTTTATCTTACACAATCGGAGAATAATAATGCAAAAAATATCTCTCTTATTTTAATCGACACACTCATTAACTTTGTATTATAATTGGAGTTTGGAATTTCTTATCAAGAGGAAGGCTACTTTAAAACGCTGAAATAATACTTTTCCGTTAATGGAAACCCAATGTATTTCTTTGCTTTGGAGATTATCGTTCAACCAAAACACTGCATCAAACATTTCAAGTTACAATTTCAGATTGAGATAAACGTATCACATTAAACTGAAAATAATATTTTTCGATGTTTTTTGAGTTTATATGTATATAATATGTATATTTGTATGTATGTATATCTCGAAGAAGTAGTTATCGTATTGAAAGCTGTAAGTTATATGTATGTCAAGCATAACAAACAGATTTAAGAATCTTTTTATGATTTCGTAGAAATGTTTGGAAAGATCAAGTCGCGTCACTTTGAATTACTTTAGGATCCGCTCTCTATGTTGTTGTAAATTCTTACTTTATTGTACGAGTATACATATTGTTATATATTCAAATGTATTTCGGTAAAAAGTCTTGTGAAAAAATATTGGCCACAAATAAATTTTAGTTTACCAATAGCTGCGTATTACCTATGGGTTTATTTGAGTACCAATCGTTACCTCAATCTAAAATCTTATTCCCGAGTCCTAAAACTAATTCAAATGAGACAAAAACCCAAAAAAAAAAGACAAAAAACGGACCACTTTCTCTCTAAAATCTTATTTTACTACAGTTTAAACAAATAAAATTAATGAAAATCAAGTAGATATGAATTTGAAAGGAAAATTAAAAATCATAATAATCTGAGAATTAATTAATTAATTGATTTATAAAATATATGTTATAGTTGATGGATAATTTAATAGCCAATTAAATGAATAGGTTACATGGCGGTCGAAAGTATTTAGTTTAAAACAAAAATATAGCCGAAGTAAGAAAGAAAATGAATTAGGAATTCTTTACGAGTACTTAGCCATAAAATACAAAAAAAAAAATCGGTAAAATTATATATATATACAAAAGATAAGGTTTCAAAATGCAAAAATAATTGCATATATTTAAACCTCACACTTTGGATTTTAACTCAGTCAACGAAATCTATTCCCATACTGTTTGTAGCATGCACTCAACTCTCTCGTTGATAGTTATTTTACTCAAGTTCTGTCAAATTATTTGACTAAGGACTGAACCAAAAATTTGACTACGGGAACATGGCTAATGTGTATTAACTCTGAAATAACCGCGGATACAAATACAATTTCAGAAATTTGTGTTTCTTATTTTCGTAAGTCTATTCTTATAAATACAACAGCAAGTACCAACCACAGCTGTGCCTCTTTATGCTTGTTGATTCAAGATACCATGCCGCTACACACAGGTCGATTTTTAGTTGATCTACTGGTTCACACTTTTAAGGTGTATTAAAAAGGCAACAGTTTTTTGTTGAAACTGATATATGATCATTGCGGTTCATGCATGACCATACTGCTCAGTATTAACGGTGACGATCTTTCCTCCACCGTTCTCCAAAAACACGGGGGAATATCACCACCAGATAATAATGCTCACCAGGAAGCCGATCTGCTGCTTTCTTGGTCGTGCAGGGTCCACAATGGGCTCAAATTAGATATTCTTGGAAAAATTGAATTCTTCAGCTCAAAATGAAATATAACTAGCTAAAACTTGTTACTTCAAAGTGTTTTTGATTGCTGAGCACGAATTCACTGCAATTGGTTTGATCAAAAGAACGTTCGATCTAATATGGCCACTTGAATTTCAACACAATCGGTTTTTTTAAAAATTTTTGTTAATTTACTCAAAATGCATTCTTTCTGACCCACGGAATGAACAACTCTTTATAATTAATTCCACCAAGCCTTAAATTTTGTACAGGCCTTTTTGATAAACATTTTGTCTCTGCAACGTAAAACAAAAATAATTTTTTCGTTAAGTTGTTGTACCGGAATGATTTTCCGAACTAACGACTTCAGTAATAGATTGGCAAAGTTGAATGTAAGCAAATTAAAACTCATTGCTCCTAACTACTAAGCCAATTTTAACGAAAGAAGATCATTCTTATTGGATCACTAAGCAGATCAATATGGGAATACAATGCCTCCAACTATAAGATTTTCATGCAAATGCGAAAATAGCCCTTTTGATATTTTCCCTTACTATTCGATACTTTTCGACTTTTTCAACGTCTTCTATACCATTCGCTACTTTTCAAATTTTTCGATGTTTTTCAATAATATTCGATACTTTTGAACTTACATCGACTAACTTGATGTTTTTTTTTTTTTTTGGTACTCATCGATACTATTTAAATTCTATCCACCTTTTCAATAATTTTCATACATATGAACTTTACTATTTCATATTTTAAGGACCTCATCCATTCTATTTGATGCTTTTTGAATTATCTAAAATGTCTAAAAGTATCAAATAATACCATATGCATCGGAAAATCGATTTAAGTCTAAAAGTATCGCAAAAGTCGTTAAAACCGAATAAAAAAGCTTTGAGAGTACTGAAAAACATAAAAAATTGTGACAAGTATTGAGAAATATTGGTATCATATCGAAAAAGTCGATAAAAACTGAAATGTTTTAAATGGTATCGAAAACATCGAAAAAGATATTCGAGAAAATCAAGAAAATTCCATGTGTATCAAAAATCAATGAAAAAGTCGGTATAAGTATAAATGTATCGTAAAAAGCTGAAAGACATCGAAACTATCAAAGAAGTCTTCGAAATAAATAAAATTGCGGGTTTTTTAACCATTTTCATACTATATCATATAGCGATATTCGTAACGAATATCGGTCATTGCCGGGCTAATCTTTATATTTTTTATATCCCCAGTATTTTCCACTTTTCAGAGCTATACCTAGATATAATAAAATTGTTGATGTACATATTTCCAAATTATATAAATTTTTCAATATATTTTAATTTTATTTATTTTTAAAAGAGAAATAAAAACTAAGTAATAGAATAATATTTAATAATACGAACTTTACGGCTCATATTAATAAGACAAAGATTAAAATTTTAGATCTGATTTTCGATACACCTCAGCACTCGTACTTACCAAAAGATAGAAAGATACAAATGAAGACGTAACAGAAGAAAACTCTTCCCTTGACAAAGAAATCCAAATGCAGCTGCATTCGCTTGAGTTGAGTTCTAAGTTGTTGCTCTCGAACTTTAGTTCTTTTCGAGTTTTGAAGGCGATCAGTACGAAGTACTGATACATAATAACGATAATTTTTTTAAAGTACGAAGAGAAGGAGAGAGCATAAATCATGATCAAAACTTTTGTGTTAAATTTAACAAAAATGTGAAACTATGCACCTATGTGCGTAAAGGCGATATTATCCAAAAATAAAAATTTTAAGGAAACGACAAAATCTCGTGAGATTTACTAATTATAGATACGACATTATATTGTACTTGTACCGTATCTAAAAGGATAAAGGAAAATTTGTACTTAATTCATGGTGATAAATTGCCAAAAATTCTTGTTAAATTGTTTTGAATGGCTGCGTTTATTGTGCAAAATTATTGAAAAATTATCCTGTAACTGCGGAAACCACACTAAAAACATGTTTGTATCTATGGACCTGCTTAAGGGAGCATTGTTATTAGCTTCGTTTTTGGCCTTGCGAATTACAGGTAGGAAGATGAAAACATAAACGTTTTGTTTGTTTAAAGGATATATAAATATCTTCATGATGTATATTTCGAATTCCGCGGTATTTTACTGTACTTGATTATGTATAGGTATAAAAACTCGTTTGGTAAATGTATTACAGTCAGACCTGTATAAGCGAAAATTTAAGGGAGACGATATTTTTCTCGCTTATGGGTAGAGTGGGGTGTCTCTTATTTACCAAGTTATAGATTTTCGCCGTCTCACCGCCGAGGTACTTGATTTTTATTAATTTGCGTTTATTACAATCCCTATTTTAATTGCACGTATGGGATTTTCGCATAATAAATTACAGATCATTTTTTAACTGTCTTAAACTGGCCCTATTGCAAATGTTGAAAATCCATTTTCAACCTTCCCCGTGAGCTTGTTAAAAAAACTTATCAAAAAACTTAGGGTTATTTTTTATTCAGACAAAAGTGCAATATAACAAGGTCTGGCTGACTAGTGAAGCTACGTTTGCTTAGAAGAGCGCTTGAGCTCTGAGAATCTTGAGTAATTCACTCATTTTTTTAACAAGCGATATGTACCTCACCTAAAAGATATTTTTGAATGCCTTGGCATTCAAGAAAGAACTTAAGAAATTACATAGTTGAAATGCAACACACTACAGGCTCAAATATGATTGTAGTTTGCCAATGGACTATTTCACACATGATTTACGATATTGGTTTCTTGGTAAAAGATAGAGTATTAGAAAGATATTTTAAATGAGGTACATATGTATATGGTGATGGCCTCCAAAAATCGGCTATTAAGGTATTGTGTACTTCTGATTGCCTGATTTATGTAGTTATGTAAAAATACCATTTGTACTAAGGTAATTTACTAACTTATGCGTTTTTTCGTTGAAAAATGAGAAAAAACGTGATTCTTAAGTAGTCGGCCACAACTTTTGGTACATACCAAATTTTTATATGCTTCTCTAAATTCAATATATTCTGTTGCTGTTTAGGCAACATAGATAGATGAATTCTAGATTATTGATAGATTCTGTTGTTGGTGGTATACTGCCATCAGAAGCGAAAAGGGCGTACCTTTCGAGATAATTGATATTTTGTTTATGTCAATTTGTTGAAATACATGTAAAATTGGGATAGAGGACATTTTCATAGGAGATTTTTTATAGGTTTCCACTAAGGTAGTGGCATTCGGCGTAGTTCATTAGATACGTAGTTTCTTAAGCCAGATTCTGAAGAGAATCTGGTCAATTCAGTAGTATCATCTATAATGTCGGTGCCAGTAATAGTTGTGTTTGAGTCAGTTCTACCCTGGTGGGCTTGCTCAAACTTTTATATAACATTTAGCATAAGATCAAAATCAATATTTATTTCCATCAGTCTTCCTTGACCAATGATAAAACTTTTTTGGTTTCAACAAAAATTGACTTCGGCCAGGTTATAACTTAAGATTGTTTTTGCAAATGTTCGAGCTCATTCTGAATGCATTTGGTATAATCAATAAAATTTACGTCAAATGAGTAGATGTCACATGTCCTAAAGGCATTTTTAATTGTCTGTGTACAATCGGAACTATCCAAAACTAGCTTTAAAATTACACAAAAGTTTACTTTCGTAACAGCTTTTCCTTCTTTAACTGATACTTTTCGCCATTGACTATTAGTATAAGATGACATTTGTGATCAAAGCCTAAGTCGGTTAACCACTTAACAAGACGTTTTTTATTTCAGTTAAGCTTGAAACAGTCTCTGTCTCCATTCTTATAGGCTATTAATTATCTAAAACCGATCACAAAGTTCACTTATTTTCAATACTTTACACAATTTTTTTTGTTTTCCGACAATACTTATAGTCGCATTTTTTTTAAAAGATCACTCATTTTTGACGCTTTCAAAAACCTCCCGCAAACTAACATTTTTAGCGCAGAGAGTAACAGCTTGATTTTACCAATTGTTTGAAAACTAAGGAAAAAATCGTTAACTCTATGAAAAATATTTTTTTCATTAGTGTACGATGCAAATATTTACTATTATGCTACACTTTGTGGCCGACAACTGGCGGTAGCCGACCTTATGTGCAATTACCCTATGTATATTATAAGCAGTGAAATACTAGTTTTACAGAAGAACGCAATTCACATTATATGATCTTTTAGGTAGTGCTAAAGCTTATGTTATCAAAGAAGGTGTAGATGACACCACGACTGACATCACCCAGTCCGAATTTACAACACAAATTATATTCGAGACAACAATAACAGAAGATACAACTGTAAAAACTGTTACATCAAAACACCGCAATCATGACAATTATAATCCAGCACTAATAATAGCACCACAGTTGAATGCAACTCTTACTGAAGTTGAAACCGAAAGTATTACAGAACAAGCATTAAGCCCACACGAACTCAATCACTTAGCTATGGATTTACATGATACAACAATTTCGACATCGATAATAAATTCATTAAATATTGAAACATCATTTAACGAAATAAACGAATTAAAACCTGCATCCACACAAGTTCAAGATGAAATGGGATTAGTACAAAAAGTTGATATCTTCAGTAGTGAACTATTTCCTCATTCGAAAATTTTTAATACGGCTGATAATGAAAATGATACTAATATAGAAAATCTCGAGGAAACTATACGAAATTCAGTCAAGAATGAAATAGAAGTTGAACAGAATTTCAGTTCTTCCGCTCTTTTAGATGTTCTGCAGGATATACCAGAATTACAAATGCGTAGATCATTGACTGATGAAATATTGCTTAATAAGGATCTGAACAGGGAAGAAGAAAATCAAAAGCAAATGGAACCTGTAACTGTAACTGTTTCTTCGATAATGAGAGGTAAGCATGTTTCTGGAGAAACTTTTATGAATAATTAATATATTATGCATAAATTTCATATTTTAGGTTTCGAACTACAAGAACCAATAGATAAATTTCCGCAAGATAATGCAAATGTAAAAGTTGCAGGTATCTTCGATATACAAACGCCTCCCACGGTAGAATTTCAACCAGCAGAAGGTATCCAAAAAACTGAGTACTACGAGAAAAATCATTTACAAATCGATAACGTTACAGCATCTTCTAAATTGGTAGGGGAAGTGCAATCTTCTATATTAAATCTTCATCAAAAAATTCGAATGTCTAATGAAAGTTCAGTGAAAGAGACTTCACTGTCTATGGAATATAATCGTGAAGCTAAAAGCTTAAAGCAACCAACAACCCTACGAAAAAATGACTTGAATCTCATAAATAAGAGTATACAATTCCAAGCCAACGAACACTTATCTAACATTTTAAAAACTCATATTGAATCAGTTAACGATTTGCATTCAAAAATGCAAAATATTTTAGTATCTGAAAGAATTTTGACATCTAATGAGTTGCAAGATGTTGAAAATTCGATATCAAATGTATCAGATAGAGAACAATCAATCGAAACGGTACAAGAAAATGAATCAGAACTACAGGATCAATTTACTAGTCAACCCTTTTCAGTCGAAATTAAGGAGAATATCTCATCCAATGATGATTTTACCGATATAACATCTTTTTTAGCACCAGATACCAATGAATTGACACAAGAGATAATTTCAATAGATAAAGTAACTGAAGCTACTGAATATATTGAAAATGAGTTGGAAAATGCTGCAGCATCTGGAGATAATCCTCATTTTATTATTAAGAAACAAGGTGTAGACGATGTTGGAGACATAGGAGATGAAAAGAATGAAACGGATTATCAGGATATTGTCACAGAATCTTTATTGGAAGTCACCGAAGGCAATGCTTTCACAGAGGTTGTACTACTACCTTTAACTAATGAACTTTTTAATACTGAAACCGGTGTACTAGAAGCCTTAGATAGCTCGGATATGGTTGATTTTGGTAGCGATGACAACAAAAATACAACGGTAAGTTGTTAACCCATATTTTTGGGAAAATAATTTTTATATACATACATACATATGTACATATAACAGTTCTTAAAATAACTTCAGATCTTGATACCAGAGTTTGGTCTATATCCTAACATCCAATCTTAAAATTATGAAAATTAGATTATGTTCAGCAATTTTTTTTTATTAAAAATACCATTTATTTAATTTAATTTTTTAGAATGAACTGGCTGTAATACAACCACCATCTGATTCGATGTCCTCAAACAATCCTGGATCAATTGATGAACTTAGTGAAGCACTTCTCTCTCACAGCATTAAGGATGCAATCTATCCATATTCATTGCACTCAACTCGACATTCTACTTTGATTTTATGCTCCATATCAGCACTTCTTTTATTATTTTTATTGTTGACTATTTTTCTAAAACTGGAAAGGCATCGTGGTACACTAAACATTGAAATGCAAGAACAGAGATGCGGTAAGGATCACCTTGATGAAGAATTTGAAAAGTGTTTAAAATTATTAGATGTGGAACTATCGATTCCAGCTCAAACAACAACAGATGAGAGTGTGGAATGTCTTCAAACGTCTTCAACATGACCGCAATATTTTGCATCCGAATTACCAAAAAGTAAAGAAAATTTAAGTTAAGAACGAAAAGATATTATGTATAACAATCATTGTCGGAATAGTTTGTCACTCATAAAGTTATGTACATACATACATATAGGTATATTAAAATTTCCTATTAAGTTTATTTAACGCGATTGATTAAATAACTTGATGTGTTAACAGTTTTTCAGTGTTATTTTTGTATGTGGTTCCTTTTAACAGAAGAAGAAATCTGAATATAAAATAAATGTTTAAATTTAAATTTAATAATAAAATCTAATAATTTTTATACTAAGTTTTTCTGTATCACTTCGCCTCTGAAATGAAGTCTTACTTTTACTTCTCGAACCAATCGCCTGTTGATTAAAGACTCTCTTGGCTGTGTTCGAGCCAATGCAATCATTGTACACCACCAGAGTTTTGATATTCCGAAACTATTTACAACGGTTGCCTAAGGGGACGTCCAGTAATTACGTGAGGAGTTTTTTTGAAAATTCGGAAAATTTTGAAAATTCAAAAAAGTATAAACCATTACTCGAACAGTTGCCAAACTCATTGTTTCTAAATGAGTTTGCAAATAAAAGCTAAGTACAGCTGAGTACAGTAAGGGGCCGTCCATTAATTACGTGAGCTAAAATAGGGGGGAGGGGGTCCGGCAAAATCTCACCAAATCTCACCAATGGGGGGAGGGGGTCAAGAAAACCTCACGTCAACTTTTTAATGCATAGAATTTACATTAAAAATTAACATTTAAATCTCACGGGAGGGGGGCGGAGGGGTCCCGCCAGATCTCACCAAATCTCACCAAGGGGAGGGGGGGTCAGAATTTTCAAAAAAACACCTCACGTAATTAATGGACGTCCCCTAATGAATTGGCCCAATTTACAGGATCTAGTCAGATTTGGTACTGGAGCGCTTTTCATACTAAATCCTGTAAGCATTTAAAAACTATAATTTTTGTGAAAACTTTGAGCGGCATTATTATAAAAATTAAATTTTGAAAAGTAAAGAGACAAAGAATTAGATATTAAAGAACAACACTCCCAGTTTTATTAAATAATACTTAAAAAAAAATGTAAGGACCGGATATGTTTAAATTGTTGGTAGTTTTATTAAAACTCAACCAGCAATAATTTTTTTACAATATCTCTATAACGTGAAACCCGAATCAGAAGATTTTTCAAAAAAAAAATTACCAATTCGGACAATTCGCTTAAAATATTTTGTGATATTTAGATAAACACTTATGGCCACATACAAGAGATAATTAGAGCCTTTAATTGTACATTATGCTACCATACAAAGTTTATAAGCACAAATGAAATGGTTAGCTCGTCTGATGATACCTTTATACACTAAAATGCAGCCCTATCTATTGTTCGAATAATTCAAGAATCAATTTCTAGCAACTTTTGATATTATAAAAAAAATATTATTCTTTGATAATAATAAACATTTTCATAAAAAGATCAACAACAATTGATGGCTTCGAAACTTTCATATTTCATTTTATAAACTTTCTATATTTAAAAATCTAATGGAGGCGCTCTCAACTTACATATAACGATTTTTTGAAAAGTTACATTCGCAATTTCCGACGACTTTATTTTTGAATCTAGTTGTGTGCCTCAACTTTGGACTACACGTATAGTTGCCACTTGACATTTTTCTGTTTCTAGAGTTCACATGATCAAACATTGAGGTTTGTCAAGTATTATGAACAGCATGAAGAATGGTGTGTATGGCCCTATAGATAATAATGGCAGTGAGAATGAGACAGATAGCAAATAAATTTGCTGTCAACACAATTTTAGCCAATATAGAAGCTGTTCATATTTTCTACAGCAGCAAAGCTGCAAAATGTCAGGGTTGCATTAATCAAAAAAGGAAAACAACAACAAAAAAGAAAAAAAAAAAAACATTCTTACATTTTACAATTTAATTTTAATTAAATAAATTTTTGTTGATATTGAAAAAGCAAAATTGGAATGAATAGATTAAATGAAAACTTAATTATTGAAGAAATGTGCAATCTTTTATTTTGACACTCGACTAGTTGCTGTCAATTTTTTGAGTTTGCTGCTGCTGCTTTTATTTTGTTCCACAGTCCAATACACAATTCGGCCGTTGTAGTTTTTTATAGGCGATTTGTTCTTTATATACGGCACAATAATTATATGTATGTTGCAATTTCAAGATGCATTTAAAATACATTCTATGCGAATTCAGATAATGGAATGAAAGCTTTTCAAATAAATTGGCATCTTTATTACGTTCTTATTATAGCCAGAACGCAATTGGGGTAGCAGCAGCAAAGCAGCAACGCTCCATAGAGCAGAATAAAAGCAGCAGAAGCAAAATTTGTCAAAGCTTCAAATACTATAAACAAACAAACTAGTTAAAGTAAAAACTTGTGGTATATTCAAATGGAAGATTGTTGCTCTAAACTTCATTAGTAGAGCTGGATATTAATAAAAACATATCTTTTTATATATGGCAGCTTGAATGCAACAGTGATATTTTGCTGCCGGATCAAGTCTAGAACAGTTTATATATCGGCAGGACGGCAGCAAACTCCACGATTTTCTCTCCCTTTCTCACACCCATTGATTTCTATATTATTCAGGTTGACCGATTTTTCTGACATGCAGTTGTGCTGCTGCTGCCACCATCTACATTTTTATTAAAGGGAAAAGGCGCAAAATATTTACAGCTGATTCAGTATAAAAATTTTCACTTATACATTGAAATATAAACTACATACATCAAAAATTCTGTGATTTGACTTCGAAGACAAATTGCTTCAAAAAGTTTTCGAAATAAAAACGTACCGATCTTTGCAACGGGCAGGACTGAATTTTTATAATGTATAATATTATTGAATTTTCACTTTTTATGTGCAGCAATTCAGAAAATGTCTTACATAGTTTGATCAATTGTATATATCATTTTAATAGTTCCGCGATATCAACATATTGACAACATTTTCCTAATGACGGAAACTGTATCAGAAAATTTGACGAGCGTATTATGTGTGAACACGTGAACTAGCCTTTTGAAAACCACCTAAGCATTTGATATGGCAATGCTGATGAATGGCTTGGTCTTGAAAGTATAAAAAGAAAACAAGTTTCGAAATTATTTCGGTATTTGGCGTAGGGAAAGCGATAGAAAAATTGTATAGTGCTATCACTCTCTAACATTTATATTTAGTTGTTTAATACAATATATTAATTTTGTACTGAAAAAGTAAGATATAATTGGCTAGAAGAGTAAATCGCTAGGGCGAACAAATATCGAAATCTATCGCTCTCTAGCGCATGGAGTGTTCGGTTTTTATTTTAAAATAAAAATTTTGAGTTGCGACTACAGCAGAAATGGAAAAATGAAGTAGTTGGTTGTTAGTTGCAGTCGGCAGCATTAAAGTAGTGTTTTACGTGTTCGGATCATAGTTGTCTAGTGAAAACAAAAACAGAAGGAAAAAAGAAATTGAGAAATAAAAGAAAATAATTCAAGTCAACAGAGAAAAATGGGAACAGCGTATACATAAAAATAATAGAAAAGAATCAAAAGTAAAATCGTGTTTTTAATTAAGTGAAATCTAATAAAAAATGCATTAACTTAAAATTAATCGAAAAGTGCAACGAAAAAATTTAGAAAAAAGTTGAAGTGTAAAACAAAATTTAAAACAAAAGAAACTAAAATGACTGCGAGCAGCGTTGAACTTTTCTCCTCATGTCGTGTGCAGTTGGTCGGTCTGCCGCAGAGTGCTGCAAGCAGCGACGGCGGTAGCAGCAGCATTATTAGACGAAGCGGAGTCCCAAGTACGATGCTGCCGCTGCATCCAAGCGAAGCTTCTATCGTTACTACGCCGCGACGTGTGAGTCGCAATTTATTTGGATCCCCTCAACCAGGTGAAGTCCGTGAGTTGCTGCATAAGGAAACTCTACAGAAACGTTCGTACATTTTAAAACGTTACAATTTTGATATATTGTGTCCACCTGATTCAGCTGACACTATTAAAATGACTAATAAAAATGTACCAGTGCATCATCATCATCATCCGCTGCCAAGTCTGATAGCAAAGGAATCGTTGATCCATGAAAAAAGACTACTGCAACAAGAAGCAGAAGTAGGAGGAGAGGAGTGTAATTTAAGCCGTACTCCGAATTCCGAGTTGCCATCAACGTTGATTAGCTGCAGCAGCAGTAGCTTGAAAAAATCGGGACAAATGCGAAGAACAGTTGCTGCGCCAGCTGTCATCACCAGTGCCGCCGTCGGTGAAACCGTCGACAAATCAGCCCCAGTGTTGGTCACACAAAATGTAGCCAGTGATCGTTTAAAACCCTATACGCGACAGACTTTAATGACAGGTAAGGATCAATTTCTTGTGTGCTTGTTATTTTTATTACCACAATTAGTTTCAACTTCAGTAGGTATTCAAGAGTAAATATTTGTTTATTATCAATTTTAGTCACTAAAAAAAAACGACTTAAGTCTTAAAAGAGACTTAAGAAAGAGATTTAATTTTGGATTGATGAATGAATTGTATCTGTGGAAATGGAGTCTGTTGGATGCATGAACATTTATTTTTTTATTTTGTCTACTTGTAATTTCTTAAAATATACTGAAAGATAAGAGTGCTAAATACCTGTACTATCTGTATATAATAAATACTTGTAGCTGCATTCCCGAACTTATTTAGGCAAATCTGTAGTGAAATAACTTAAGAGAATAAGAGTGAAATTGTTCTCAATGGGAGACTTTAATACGAAAACTACCGGTACAAGAATAAATTAACTGAGTTAAGTAATTGTCAAAGTGTAGGATATAAAAACAAAAAATTATTTTTGTATTATTTTGGTTTTGGACCGACTTAAACTTTTGCGTATTGATTTTATGGCTCAATAAAAAACTCCCAATTCATTTCAATTTGATCGATTTGTATTCTTCGCAAAATAATTTAAAAGAATATTAAATTGTCTATTATCGGTTATAAATTCTCTAATTTTTGCTCAGCTCAGCTTTTCTGCATTTGCCCATCGAACATTTACCTAAGCTGGATATTCTTTACGTCAAACTGAGTGTTTCTCTAATTCTTAGCTGACATAGAAGAAGTTAACAGTCAAAACATGATAGTTATGGTTAAGAAACATGCAGGTTTCATCCAGAACTAGTTTTATATTAATAAAATCATTGCTTTATAAAATATTTTCGTGCTAAAGGGGTCGTTCTCATACTAAATAACGCGATTTTCGGACTTTTTTCCAAATTGCCTTGAAAAACTATATTTGGGTAGTTAGTGCTTTTTATTTTGGTGCCACACACATTTATACAAGCGCTCTTTTTCCACTAGCTCCTCGTTTCATAACACTATTTTTGGATAATTTCGTTGATATAATTAACTTGCTCTGAACGATAAATCCCATTGATGGTTGTGTAGAAGTCTTGGACATGAATTTCCGAAAGTTTTTAAAATTTTCCAAACCCAAAGTTTTATCCAAAAAATAAAATTTTGATTTACTTGAGTTTTTTACTTCATGTTTTTAACTAATTAAACAAAAGATTTTTTGTTTTTAATTGTTAAAATAATTTTTCTACAAATGATTGACATGCGACCTAGTCATTTGTCCTTACATATAGGTATGTATTTTAGTGTAAAAAATTAATTATTCTGATGCATAAAAGTACAACTTTCCAAATGCAAGCACAGCCAACCAACATACATACATATTTATGTATTATGAAATGTATGCTCATTTACAAATGTAACTCATTAAGAAATGTCGGAGCTATTTAATTGAGATAGATAGATTTATACCGTAACAGTAGATTAAAATAAACAAATATTAAGCCGTTTTATTGAATTTGATGTTATTTTAATTGTGCAAGAGCCAAGAAAATATGGTTTAAAAAGCAGATTGAGTTATTCTGAGTTATGGTTTTATTCGCGGCCAAACTTCGAAGATATGAAAGTTTGTAGACATATTTTCAAAAAAATTTTTAAAATAATTTTTTTTTTGTACATTTGTTCAATTGAAAAATAAGACCAGATAAGCGAAGAAAAAGCTTCAATCATTTGTATCTTCCCCTTTGGTATTAGTTATTATTATTATTAAAAATCCTTTTTGTATCTCAAAAAGTACAGAATTTGTTATTGTAGTTTTTCCTTTACAAGTCCATTTAAATTTGAAATCTTATAAAATTTATTGCTAGTTATAGAATAACCCTAGAACGTTAAACAGGGTCGCAGGGTCTCACGTAAAATTTAATTTGGCTGTCATTTCCATCTGATTGAATCTTTTGGTTTCACACATTTTTGTAAAGAAAGTAGAGTTTTAGGCAAAATAGACTGATATTGTTTAAGGCAGTGTAAGCTTAGCGGTTGAAAAATAAAAATTTTAATTTAATTTTTAGCGTCATTCATTTAGATGTCCTTTGGCGTTTATCGTGATTTTTTAGTAAGACAAGTGAATTTTTTTTCTGTTCAAATGTACTTAAATGTTTTTGGTAATTTTTTTTTGTTTCTCAATATCAATCACAGAGATATTTTGGCGCTGTGCATTATTTACGTATGACCTTTTTTGATAATTTTGAAATACCTACCCCCATCCCACGTAAGAAACCTTAGTATAAAAAATACACCACCTTAACGTCATATTTAATTAATGCACAGCCCTTACAAGTACACAAAGTGATCAGAATAAATAGCAATTGACTATTTCTTTGAATGCTTCACAATCGTTATATAATAAAGTTTTGAGACAAGTAGGTTGTCGTTGTACATACTTGAAAGCCTTACAATAGTTTTAATATACCTTTTGTCATGTAACGTTTATTTAATATTGGACCAAAGTATCTTGCAGAAATTGTTTAAAATTTTAAATGATCTAATGTAGCTTTTTCTTTTGTTCAAACTTAAATTAATTTTCTGAAAATTTGTGTTTGATTTATTAGAAACTATAAATTACACAAAAAATTAGGAAGATACTCAGGTTTAAACTTTAAAAATGTCATGCTTTTGTAGTTTGATCTGATCTGATTTAAAATACTTGTAGTTATTTAACAATTTTTATAAGTAATTTTTTTTCCGTCCAAAATAATTTCAAATAAATAATTGACAAAATCAATGAAATAAATATTTTGTGACCTATACCTACTGCCCTCAGAAGCAAAATAGTGATTTTTATGGCATTGGATATCTTAAGAAATTACGCGTCTAAAGAATTTGGCCAAATAGCTATATTTTAGTTCAAACATATAAAAAATCCCACTTTTAAGGCTTGAGATTTCATAAGTAACAATAATGTATGCTTAATGTTTTATATGTTTCTTTCAGTAAATATAGTCTAATTTCTAAAAATATAATTTGATTCTAGTTTTTATTTGATTTTATCTGTATTTTATGCGATGGCAAATATTATAGCTTTTGTACGAAAGTTTGTATGAGAAGTCTTAAGTAAAATGGCGTATCTACATTTTTAAATCTAAAAATGTTAAGGCAAATGGCAGTATCTCATGAAAAAGGTGTAAACACAGGGAATTTCGATATTTTGCCTAAATCATAAATAAATAACCTTAAAATTATATAATTATATATTTCGCTTCTGAGGACAGTATAGTTCGATTTAAAATAGCCAAGATAAATAACATGTCAATAATCAAATAAAAATTAATTTATTAAGAAGTAACTTAATTTGATTTCAAAATCAATAAAATCGCAAAAATATTGATTTTTGTAGACCTCTTTTATTTTTAGAATGTTATGCCAGAGACGATAAGTTCGCGAGACTTTACAATCACAAAAATTCATTCCGCAGAAACCCCGCCTTCAAATCACATACATTTTTTGAGTGAAATTTCGAGTGGGGGTCTAATGTTTCCGCTGAATGAACAATTTTATTGAAATTGTAAATTCTCCTAATAGTCTAAGGTCCGAGTAGGGAACGACCTTCACCCGTCTGTTTAATGGATGAAAAGTATTTTATATCAAATTTAATATGCTATATATATATCGCGAATGGCTTGGCTGAAAAATTTTAGTCCAGTATATGATTAATTAACAATTTAAAAATGATTTTTGTTTAAACATTGCATCTGTTTGTATGAAGCCTATAGAATATGAAAACGATAGATTGACTATTTTTTCCCGTCATAACTATTGGGTATGCAGGTATAAACAGGTAAGTCGATACTACTATTTTGCACTCGTCTGTTTAATAAACAAAACTTATGTCAAAATATAGATAATTTCAATGCGAACAAGGTGATACAGAGTTGTCTGCGAAAAATATGTCATGAATACCGGTTGTCGAGTTTTAAAAAGCAAAATACTGCTGCGAATGAATACTTTATTACAATAAAATATAAAAATAAAAATTTGAAAAATTACTCTGCAAAGGAAGACAGCAAACAGTTTTTAAAGAAAATAAAAAGTATTTACTCGAACACTATACCACCATGCTGGATATCACTGCAACAACAAATTTTACGAACTATTTTTGTCAATTCCATGTGGCTTAACATACTAAATTTGATATAAAATACTTTTCATCCATTAAACAGAGGGGGAAGTTCGTTCCCTACTTGGATATTCTACTATAAATTTATCGTCTTCGGTTAAACGTTGATATGTTCAAGTGATGTATGCTTACGTTTAAATAATAAAAATTCTAAAAATGGGTGATTCCATGTCACAAAATTAGAAACTAACCGCTGCTTAAAATTTGGTCCTGATACAACACACCTTCAAACATTTTTTGCATTCAGGACTTGCATGTTAGTACGCTAGTTATTAGAAACAGTGTCTTTTGCCTAAATTATTTAAGATAGCTCAATATTTGTGTAGATTTTCGTTTTGTAAAATTGGCAATCTTAATATTACGAATTGCAGCATAGGCGAAGCAGTAATAAGTTGTTCTGCTCATACATTGAAATTATACCTACTGCAGAAATTCGTGCACATTTGTATATATACTTTTATGTATACTAAACCTTTTTGTGTTATGAAATTATAACCACATATGTATGGACATACATTCATGACTTTGAATTTCATAATGTTCCGCATCTCCAGATAACTAATGCAAAAGAACAAAAATATATAGTATACATTAGTGATGGCGAACTCGGTCTGTTAACTCGGTTCAACTCGAGTCAAATCGAGTTGAGATAGCTACTCAGTCTGTTTGGGTGAATTTTCAACTCGCTGAACTCGGTTTGGAATATTTCCGAGTTGACACATCACTATTCTAAATATATTTATTTTCCAAATCCCTAAGATGATTTTAATACGATGGGTATTATTTGAACGGTATTTAAAAACAAAAAATAAAAACAGGCGTTACATTAACTGCCTCTAATCTGTTTACATTCAATATACTACATATTTATTATTTCTTGCCTATTAAATTGTAATTTTTATGTAAATTCTCCTTAATTTAACATTTATAACATTGTTTTAAATGAAACGAACACTCATATTTTTCCTACAAAATCGGTTTGGTCAGCCCGATGCAGGTAACTCGAGTAGACTCAGCTTAGCTCGGTTTTGCTGAATTTTCAACTTAGTCAACTCGGTTGAACTCGGTTTGGGTGAATTTTCAACTCGGTTTGGAATACTTTCGAGTTGACACATCACTAGTATACATAAATCTTAAAGTGAAGTGTGGCATAAAATTGTGAAATTAAAGACGTTAAGGATCTGTTACTTTGTTCAATGAAGGTTACAAGTCGTAATGGTTTGGTTAGATAAACTTAAAGAGTAAGGTATTTTTCAACATTCAAATTCACACATCAATTGAGCTACAAAACCTGCATATTAATAAAAAATTGTACATTATTGAAGTATCGCAGCAGTAAAAGCTAATTTCGGCTATTGTTTTATAGTTCTCAGTTATTGAAAATACATTTTTTAAATTATGTTTGTAACAAGTATAAGTTGGTACGGGTTAAACTTCCGCCAAAAATACCTGTCCAATAAGAATTTATAGTATTTACACAAAAACGTATTACAAATGTGAGTTTGTATAAATCCATGCAATAAGTAACTTAACAACCCCCAGCTAAAGCAGCTACCTAAAATTAAAAGATTTTTATGTTTTTCTACATTTTGGCGCCAAATCATACTACAAATCCCAAAATATTTTACTTGTTGCCAAAAAACGTTTTGCCGCCAAAAAATATTGCTGCATCATACATATATTTGGTTGTTTTTGAAATTTTTTTCTTTTTAATTCTATTTCTATAACAATGTGAGGCGCGTATTTTTGTGTACGACAAAAACAAAATACCCATATTGTTTTTGTCTTCTTTGACTTGTTCTTAACATAAACCAAGGTGGACGGGTATGTTAAGAGCGAGAGACTCAATTGATAACGTGAAAAAATTATTGTCAGTGTCAACACTGAATTGTTTTTACTTCGGTGGTACAGTCGAAAATGCATAAAATGAAATTTATTATTGATGATGCCAAGTTGATAATAACTTTTAAAATTGATGTGCATACATATTTAATATTTAGAAATTTATTAATTTTTTTCTTCAATTTGCCAGCATTTGAAATGACCAATCTGCTTGTGATAGGTTTGGTGTCTAAATTTCAAAAATAGTCAAAACTTTTGATTATTTTGAAAATAAGTATGCTAACTTCCCCCATGTGTACAGTTATTAAAAACTAGCATACAATTAAGAATTGTTTTATAAGTTTAATGGAGAATTAAACAAAACCTCTTACGTCACCCTTGACTGATTATATTTTTGTGTTTGTATTCATTTTAGTTTTAATTTTTGTTTTTGATTTTCATTAGGTTTTTTCTTATACGTTTTAATTTTTGGTTTTTGTTTTGAACTTGGTTTGTTTTGCACATCGCGCTATTTCTGACGCACTTAGCGTCCGTCTGACTATTCTGGCGTTAAATGGCTCGGCTCGCTCCTCTGGCAATGGCAAATTCAATAATCAAAAGAGTGTGTACTGTACACACATGTGGACACTCGTCGTCGTCGTTAAAACCCAGTCAGTCTCCTACCTACCGTCCGCTGCAGAGGCAGCCGCAGCCGCACCCACATTTATAGGCAGCCCCACCTCGCCGTCGCTCAACTTGAACGACAACGACAACAAAAATGATACGATCGTTTACGATCAACGTTAAAATTTAATTTTTTTGTTTATTTCGTTGATACTCGCTCGCAATTCTTAAGTTCTCTTCAGCCAGCGAGCTGGAGATGCAAAGTAGATCCTCTCCGCGATTTAAGCTAAAAACAGAATTGGGACGTGCGATTTATCTTATGTGTCAAATCGCACCAAAAAATAGAATCTGTTCTATTTCTCTACTATAAATTTTGTTAGTGTCAATTTTTTACTCACTACAAACGTATAGGAAAAATCTGGTTGATATTGCACGTCCCAATTCTGTTTAGCTCTTTATGCTGTTGTATATTCCAAGCAAATCAAGTTGTTTTCATAATTTTGTTTCTTTAATTTTAGACCCTCGCTTACGTCCTACGCTCGCTCTATTCGTTTTTGTTTTTTTATTTTTTTTTAATTCTTGATTTTATATTACGAATTTAAGTGTAAAATGGATGAAAACATATGAAACAATATTTTTTTTTTTTATTTTCAACAAATCTTATCACTTGTTGAGTTGGAACTAGCGTTGGATTCAAGGTAGATTCATATATACAATATAAAACTTTTTGGAGGGAAAATAAATGGCCTACGTAGTAAGATTGTGCGTAAATATAAGTGTGTTTAAAAAGAATTGAGAGCGTGCTATGTGCGTTGCTTTGGGATCGTTGTAAGAAAAAAAACTTGTTATGTATTCCAATCGCCAAAGCTAATCTTTTCTTTGTATTTGTTTAGTTTTAGGTCAAGGAAAGAATTCATATTTTTTTTCAAACTTGCGAAAGTCCACGTCAATTTTTCTTGCATTTTGTTGTGAAAATATATTTGTGACTTACAGTTTCTTTTATTTTTTTTGTATGCTTTTTAACAAACATTCTTTATATCTTGGTCAATACAAATAGGCTACCGTTTCTTTTGCCTTTAGTCATATACAATTTTCTTCATTTTGTTTTGCTGCTTTGAGTAGTTAAAATTTGTATTCATTATTTCTTTCGTCTTTTTGAGGTAAACAAATGGTGTTTGCCATACTAATATATTAAAAATGTTCATCTAGAGAAAATCATGATAAACTTTTATTTTTATTTATTGTCTTTAAACATCACTAAAATTACAATAACTGTTTTGTCATATTATTTTCATAAAACCGTTTATTTAATTATGAGTGATTCCATTTAAAGTTTCCACGTAACTCGTGTTACGTGTTAACCTAAAGTTTTGATAATATTTCAGATGAAGCTATTAGCTATTTTGTTTTGTAATTGTTTTCAATTAGAGCTCCTATTAAGTAGATATTTAATGGAACACTAAACATTTTAATTGGTGGTGGCGTTATAAACTCTACGAGTTTGGCCAAATAAATCTCTTATCCTGTCTTCAATTTTGGGTAGCAGATAGCGTAACTTGCAACCCTAAGAAAATGTCTTTGAATAACAAAAAAATACTTTAAGTATTCATCATCAGTCATACATACATATAAGGACTAAGGCTGACCTTAACTTTCAAACATTCGTCTATTGCATTTTTACAAAATGACGACACATTCAGTTTAGTTCTGTATTCGAGCGACGATAGTTTATATCGCTTTAAGGCAAATTATTTATAAAAAGTAAACAAATTGCAGTGTAGTTAATAAAAGTTAACATTAAATTTAAGCTCCAACCTAAGGTTATTCTTCATATATAAATGTATGTTCCCAACTTAATTTTGACAGAAAAGTGATTGAAAAATATTTTTAACTTGGAGCTTACATTTAATATGTACATAGTATGTATAAAGGCTCTTTAGCTATGCGCCATCTATTTTCTAAGCAGTCTTCGATAGAGTACCTGAGTATCGAACAGTACTACTACTATAATAATTCAAATTTTCTATAACTATTTTTATCGCTGAACCGTTGTTCTATACAGTGTCCGTTCGTTCCAGTTTTTGACATATACATACATATATCACATATCACTTTATATCATTTTTTAAATATTCCTCTTCATTTGTCTCCACATGGGTTCCACCAACGCGCTGATCGACAAGTTTCCAGAGCATCTTTCCTGATCGTGTAGTTTGTCTTTTACCAGCGTCTGCCACGAAATCCCCAATACCCGTCTCAAGAGGTTTGCATTCGTTGTGTCAGTATGTTTGTGAGGGACCATGATCCGTAAGCATAAAGCAGCACTGATTGAACAATGTCATATTAGGTATACTAACTTGTAGAATTAAGTAATTAAATAATAGCAGTTTGGTTTGATAAGATTGATGAAGTTGTGAAAATACACTTTTCGCTTTTTTGATTCTTGTTGCTACGTCTTCCAAGGTACCGCCTTAATAGTGAGAACGCTACCAATGTAGTAGAACGATCTTTTTAGTTATTCGCAAAACAATTTTTCACTTTTTTATAGCTTTATATTGTAAAATCAGTTTTATTTCTTTATACATATATCAAATATTTATGAAATCATTTATGTACTTATACATATGTCAAAAAATAATTATATGTTTAAAATTCCATTTCATTTCAGATTGCTTTAGTCTGCGAAAGATGCCACATACAAATGTTAATAACAACAGAACTGCAATATCTACAATTGCCACTTCTCAGCAACAACAATTAAATGTATTGCTGTTGCCAAAACCTGTAAACTCAGTTTTATCATCGACATCAATCCCAATCCCATCAAGTGCCACAAACAGAGACTCAGTGCAAGCAGACCACACGATTTCATTAACAACAGAGGCAACAAACGAACAACAAGAACACCAACAACAAACACCACAACTGGTGTAGTAAATTTGGATTACGCTGTGATAATGCAAAATAGTTTCCATTATGCGTCGGGACGTTAAATTGAAACAAACTGCAACGGCAAAACTTAACGGAAAAATCGAGAATGCAAAGAACAATTAATTAACAATTAATATTAAAAAAAGAGAAAAATTCAAATTTACATTTGAAGTTGCCTTTCAAATGATCTCATTTATATGCAAAACAAATATTAAATAAATGATTTATTAATTTTAACCTTAATTGATTTTACATAATATAATGTAAGTTTATAAAGTATTTAAAAAGAAAAACTAACCTATGTCGACAAAAGCAATTAAATTGTCAAAAGTAAAATTAGTTTAATTTCAAAGTAACAAAAAGAAGTAGAAAATCTTGGTTATATTAACTTTTGTATGTTTTTATATTTTAATTTAAAAGAGATTTTCTTTTTTTTCAGTTTTAAAAGAACTTAATTTTATTAAAAATCATCTTTTTTTCAATTTTGTAAAATTTTGACAAACTGAATTGAATAATGAATGATACTGTTTTTTATAAAAAGAACCATTTATAAAATACAAATGTGCATCTGTATTTCAAATTAAACAGTTAATTTATTTTTTATTCATATACAAAAAGAAAAAATCACCTACTCTTAAAAAGTAAAATTATATGGCAATACATACAATATACGAATATTTATTGAACTGTTTTTAAAAGAGTTATTATTACTTTGCTGCTTACTCTAGGAAAGCAGAACAAGTCCTTTTTTGCTATTCCAAACACATCTAACTTTTATAAGCAATATTTCAAAAATAATATGAATGATGATTAATTCAATGTTTACAATATGGGCTGATATATTTTTTATAAAGGGATTGCTAAATAAACTGCTTGGTAAGTAAGAATGTTGGAAAAGAATTGAAATTCAAAATTTTTCTGTCGAAAATTTGATTGCAAAATATATTTTTTGTTACCAAAGATTCATTTTATTATATTATTTTGAGCAAGCTTTTAAAAAATTTTAATTTAGACGTCTGTGGATATGTTGTTGCTATTGTGTATATCATAATTTTAATGCACTTTTTCTTTAGATAATTTCTAGACTACAGTGGTTGTCATATTTTCTTCTTATTGCCAGAGACGATACATTTACGAAACGTTGCCATCTCCAAAATACATTCCGCTGAAACATCAGACCATATTTCCCTCCGTCAAATCACATGAATTTTTTGAGTGAAATTTCGAGTGGGGTAAGCTGTTTGCGCGGAATGAATATTTTTGTTATGAATACAAAGTCTCCCAAACTTAACTTCTCTGATATCATTTTATCGATAAACTGGGAATATGCTTGTACATTAACATCAATTTTCTTTCTTATCATATTCTTAACTGTTTACCCGTTCTGATGCCTGATTGTCTGTGAAATTTCGCAATCTCTACAATTTGAATTAGTACCACCAGTGTGTGCATAATTCGTGAGGTCAACAATGAAATGTAACATTAGATCGCCTTGAGTAGAATACTTTATTGTAAGGATAAATAAAAAAATATGATTTTTAGTTTGTTTTGATCACGATCTTTTAGAACGCACGAAGTAATGTTCTTAGCGTATCAGTGACGTTCATAGCTCAATACAGAAATTGCAGATTGATGTTTTGTAATAAAATGTGAGTAGGTACAAAAAATTTCAACAGCATTTTCCCACAGTATTCCTAATGATGAGAACATTTTCATTGTGCAAAATACTAGTGTGTATTATAATGATCTAATAAGACTTTTATAAAAAATAGTTCAATATTTTCAATGGCGTCAAAAGAAAATGATATTTTATAATAATATTTTATCATGCAGCTATGCATATCATAAGTTAAATTAAAACCATAACATGTGTTTTTGTGTTATGAAAATATTCATCAATTTCACCAGTTTCGTTTATAGTCAAACTTTCAGATTTCATAACTTTGAGTAACCTTTTTTTTTGGATTTTGTTTTGATTTCTTAACCAAAGCGAAAACAAGCTTGGATGTTAATGCTACTGTGTTACTTTGCCAAGTTCTTGAGGATGCTTGATATGTGCATGCGCTTTGTATGCTGAACCATTTACACACACGCGCGTGCTTTGTAGGAACGGGTTTTAGCTTGCAAATTGCATGTTCACTTCAATTTAAACATGAAAGGATCCAGCATAGCACAATACAACATAGCACCTCATCCAGCGGAGTGAGAAAGGTTGGCATTCACAACTGTACTAAACAGTAGCTGCAATTTGACGTTATTAATTACGCACAGCCGTACAAATCTTGTTATGGTATAGTGATGCTATTTGGATTTTATGTTTCCAAAATTTAAGTTAGCTTAAACAGGTTTTTCCTCTTTGTTTAGAATATTTTCTTTTAGCGCTTAAACCTTTATGTAATCTATAAACCAGGTAAATAAGGTCTGCCTTTGAACCATACCGTATTTTAACCTGACTATAGTGTCAGATTTTTCCTCCCCACTACGGGTATCTGAGATATTCATGATTAAAAAGGCAATATTAGTATGTGGCTTTGAAGTATATTTGAAGTTATTCCATGCTAGAATGAAATTGTTTGGCTCATTGCTTATGAGATTAGATGGTAGTTATCTAACCATATTGTCCATAGATTTGACTCCAGTCAAAGTTCTGTTTTACGTTTGTATAAATTGAAAATATTTAAATTTTTTTGTGCGATCTTTTGAAAGGACGCATCCTACTGAAAATATCAAAATGTAAAACTTCAATGAGATTACTCAAAAGCAGAAATGAAATAAACAGTTTTCATTTCTCCCCAAAATTCAGTCTAGCAAACTAAAACTATAATAGAAAAAACAAAATATATATATGTACCTGTAGTATTTTTGTAAAAAGAAGCAAAACTAATGCACTAAATTTTTGAAAGATCAGTTGAACGAACACTTTATATAATTTAAAAATAATTTTTATTGAAACATTTGAATCATACGTAAATACTTTTAATTTCAGATTCCCTAATATCCATCAGTCAATCCGAATTGTATTAGAATAAATAAATAGGATATTATACCAGATAGAACAATCAATATAAATCCATTGTTAAGCGAGAACAAGCCCAATATGTCCATTTTCAGATTTTCCGTATTAAGCTGACATAAAAATAGTTCAACCTAAAAATATATATACATATGAATCTAAAGTTTAAAGATATTAATTAGGGGTTACGTCGTGTCAGTAGAACAATTGTGTTTTTCATAATATTTTTATCTGCTAAACAATTGTTCTTTTCGATTAATTTGTATTGTATTGATTAAAGGCTATTTTAGTTTATTATATGTACATATATATATTTTCGGATATAAAGAGACTGATCGAATGATCTTATTAAATTTTTTTATAACAAAATGATAGCATAGGCCAACAAAAATAAAAAAAGTCCAAAACCAGAGATCAGACCTTTCATATCCGAAGGACTTTGACAAAAAAAGTTATCGATATAATCTAAAAAAGGTTTTGAAGGGTAAGAGTAATATTTTCAGATGCCGCAATCAGTTTTGGAAAAAAAAATTATTCGCGATGTAAAACATAGCCAAAAACCGTGTTTTTTGCTCTTTTAGATTAGGATATATCAAAAACCTGACGTATAGGAGCAAATCGGAGCTTGGATTAACGTTAATCGTTAATCCGTTGAGATGTAATAAATATTGAATTTTTTAAGATCGTTGCGTTAGTGATCTTATAAAAACTGTTGGTTTGGACTCTGGAAGTTAACAGGTTTGGAACAAAAAAAGAAGTGTATAATTAGAGTGTGCAATTTAGTCATATGGCATAATGTGGATGTTCATGAACATTAATAAGTTGAAGTTCTCGTCTGAAAGCGCAGCTTGTTTCGGCGTTGAAATATATTTGCCCGTGGAAAAAAGACGAGAATACCGCATCGTAGAACAAGATTTTGATTTCATGTCTTCGGGTGAAAAGCCGTGACAAGTTGGCACTGTCCTTCGTCCAGAAGTGTTCCAAACCATTTCTCTATGCCGTTTAATAAGGCATTGGGCAAAGCTGTACATTTTACTATGCATTTAGACTCTATATTTTTTAATTTAAAGACCGTTTTTTTTAAATGCTATAAATGTAAATCAATTTGTCTTAGATCAACCTAAACAAAGATGAAAGACAAAGATATTCAGGAGCAAAAGAAGAAAAAAAGTCTTATGCCTTCGGACAGGACTTACATCAATGTAAGTCAAACCTACAGTAGCAAATATTTCATGCAGTCTCCGTTTGAGTTATACCGCAGTTGCCCGCGGGAGGCAGAATGTCTTACACTGATTTACATCATTCGTAGTCGCTAGTCACTGTAATTCAACCGTGCCTTCGGCCGCGGCTCTGGACTTACATCCTCCAATATGTTCAACTCCGGTTTCGTGGTTTCGAAGGCTAGACGCGGTATACCCAAAACTCAAGCCCGGATTAACCTTAGAGGCACACTAGGCCAGTGCCTAGGGCGGCACGATTTTAGGGGCGGCCAAAAAAGGGGAACTTTGACATTTTTTTTTGTAATTTTTTAAATTTATTTACACAGGGGAAAAAAAAGTGCAAATACTGGGTTGTGTGCACCAAATTACCTAAAAATGTTAACAAGTAAAAAAAATTACAAAATTTTTTTTCCATATTTACTAGTGAAGAGAGGCGACAATTTCTGACTGGCCTAAGGGCGGCAGATTTCTTAATCCGGGCCTGCCAACACCGTCTTCGCTACCTACAGTATTTTTGCATTAAAATCAAATTGCTTATCTTCAGGTATAGAAATTACCTGTTTTGGCCTAGGAAAAACTAATTTATCCTGAAAACTAGTTTGGCCGGTAACTTACTTTTTCTTATTTTGTTTTTCGAAGAAATTTTTTGATCTACATATGCAAAATCCTTTGTAACTTTTTCTATTTTACTCAAATTTCAATTTTGTACACATAGTAAAAAAAAATATCCGATTTGTCAAATTTAATAGCAAGGCGTAACCTCTAGAAACCTATAATAACTCTTCTTACACTTGTGTCCCAGCGTTCATCGATTCCAGAACAAATCAAATCTATATACAACAATTTCGGTGCTTGCGATGCCCTTCTCGCACGATCCGCACACATGATAAGCAATGTTAGATTCGTTATTTTACCAGCAACTTGTCCTAGATTTGTTAGATTTATTTCATCGTCATGCATATATGTCCAGATACACTGATGTAACAGCAAAAGTATTACCATGAAATTATAATATATATAATAAAGTATCTGCCATTGAACTATGAATGTGAATGCTTTGGATAGCTTATATAAACTTGAGTAAGCAATGGCAAAATCATCAATACGATCAGCATATTCGCAAAGTAATTGCATCAGACTGTAGCGACTTGTAGTAACATTAAGTTTATTCGAGATTTCATGTTGTCTAAGCCACGCCAGCGTTTGGCTAAGTTGTTGCTCCAATCCTCTATAGAGCTCAGCAATAATTAAGAATCCTATAAAGCAACCGTCTAATGTAAACATTGAGCCCATCCACATATATATACCGAATACTTCGGAAATCCTTTGCATAGATGTAAAGGTGCTTTCTTCAATCAATGATGGAATTTCGGTACGTAAACCATAAAACGTGGTCAGTAATTTAGCGACCAAAAGAAGTAAAAACTTCTCTTGGAATAAGTTGTGTGTTCGAAATTTGTCCACTAAATTTCTATATATTTTAAAGAAGCAATTAATACAATCTAATATTTGTTTTTCAGCTCTGGTTTGCATTAAGAAGGAAAATACAGCAAATATTGAAACTGAGAACGCCTGCAGAGTGGAAATTAGCCGTATATAACCATTAAGTGATGGTAATAGCTTTTCATACATTTTCGCTTGTACACCCTGAAAAATAGTTATTAATATTACTCGTACTACTGCTGCAAAAACTTTATTTCGACGTTTTAAACGTATGACCCTTAAAGTCTTTAGATTCAAACTACAATTTACTACACCAAAAAATTTGGATATGTAATAGAATTGCAGTAAGAGCTTACGAGACCAAGAACTTGATGAATTTTTTGATTGCATTTTGAACCTTAGAGAAATTTATTTGATTTTCGGTGTTTTTTTTTATTGCAATTTTTAAAGTTCTGTGCTTGAAGTTTAAATAAAACTGTAACCTTTTTTATACGTAGAACTAAAGTGAGCTTAATATTTAGTATTATTTCGTTACAAATGCTAGTTTGAGAGATGTTTGCCCAATTAATTAATTAAATTAAACGATTCGTATCTGGAATAAAACGATAAATCTAAGAGTTCATGTTTTTCATACTATGCATGTAAGTATGTACATAGTATGCAGCTTAGGGGGCTTCTAAGTACGATAGTTTGAATTTATGTGTATCAGGATGTACTTTCAAATAGTTATATACATATACCTACTATCTAAAAGAAAAACGTATGCAATATTTTTTTAAAATTCGAATGGTTCTATTTTCTATGGAAAGTGAGGGAAAAGTCAATAACGAAAATTTGCGAAAAAGTGTAATAGAAAAATTATAAAAAACAAGCTTTGAAAATGAAAACAAGCTATAGTAGATTAACCTTAGAGTTTTATTTCGGAACCGATCAAAAAGTTTGCAAGCCAAAAATTGAAGTTTTACGTCCACATTGCTAAATCTTTGCCATAAATCGCTTACATATTTTTTAAAAATTAAGAAAAAAAAAAATTTTTAGCTTTATTACCGGAATATTATGTCAATTTCTTAGATTTTACATTAAAAACATTGTACCATAAACGTTTCAGTATGAAAGTAGAAATATGTATGTGCTATTGACCAAGAGCATTTACTGATTACGGCAAGATACCTATTTTTTGTAAAAAAAAAAACAAAATTAGCTTATAACACATGCAACTATTTTCTACGAGTACAATTCTTGTTTAACAAAAGTGTCTTATTTCACAATTAGAAATTGAAATTGTTTATCCATCTTGAACGCACCTGTTCTGTAACCAGTTCTACATCCATGAATGTGTATATGCTGTCTAATGTTGGACATGGCCGTGAATAGTGCTCCGACTTGCGATTGGGTTACCTCCAATGAAATTTAATCATGCATTAAATTCAAAGGAAGAAAGTAAGTATATTCACACGTGTGAACATACAATGAATTTTGACTGAAATATGTATATCCGTAAATCCATATATTAAACGAATGGAAGTTGTTGAGCTTCAAGTTAAAATCAAACGGATAAGCTAATCACACGGATGAGTGCCTTCAAGTTATCGGTAAGTAATAAAAATGTATGCACAAAACAGACGGTACAAAAATTGCAAAAATTTAAAGCACAACCAACAGATGCTAATAAATTATTTTGTGACTATGGGGATATCATCGGTTAGTTAGACTTGAATCCTTACATTTACAAAGTCTATTTTGCTTATGCTAAGTGCTTTGTGAACTTTTTTATGCATAGTGGGCGAAATATCTTTGCTCCAAATATTTTTGAAAGTACGTACATGCATAATGACAATTCAAATAAGACTCGGTTAGGAAAATTGTTATACTTTTAGCTAGCAAACTACAACAATGAGTTTGACTGATCTCGTTAAACTGTGCATCTAGCAACACGAATTGCCCAGATTCAAACCCCAGTGCGGGAAGAATAATTTTTTTTTTTAATGATTGCAGGTGAAACATTACATTTAAAATATATCAGAGAGCTTCTGTAACGTTTCATTTGCAACGCTTCAAAGAGTGGGTACTTAAATTATAAATTTTATATAAATAAATGATATTAATTATATATTGATGCAATTTTTATTATAATATGCATATGTACACTTGTGATCGAGTAATTAAGTCATTCGTATGCTATATAACATTTTTGTTAAAATTTAATTATTAATTTTTTTTTCTGATTCTTTTATTATTAGTTTTTATAATCCTGCTATGTAAGCATCAATTTACAGCAAAAAAATCAAAATAACTGTCTTGGTTTTATCCCGAAAAATGCAAAAACGTCAATAAAGGTCATATATGGTGTGCTCATATAATTAAGTCATCAGAAAGAAATTAATTGAAATTGTTCAATTTTTGGTGTGAGTCCTATTTTTGTTTATTAGTTTGGCTTAATAATCAGTAGGAGAATCTTTTTGTTTCATAAAAGTTGAGAATCGGTTTGGCATGCTGCCTACCAGGCGTGCACATTGGTCTGGTGTAATTTTATGCCACTTCCTTGGTGGACTGTATGCCCAGCCAAGATTTGACAAGTGGAGATCAATGTTTTGGGCCATTATCAAGCTGGAAAATTCATCTCAGCGGAAAGTTTTTGGTGTAATCGGTGGCCAAATGTTCCCTTAGTATATTCCTATATAGAAAATTTGAATTTATGGCTTGCCAGGACAACCGTTGATCTCGTTACAAAAATATCAAAAAAAGTCGTCGGATCGCAAGCGGAACAGTTTTTCAAAGGCCTGAATTTTTGAATTATGATTATTTAAAGCGATAAATCCAAGTTCGACGTATTTGCGAGCGATGTTAATCCTATGTCCAACATACTTCATATCATATTCTGCATACTCGACGTTTACACACACAAATTTTTGCCGAAATGATTCCTTGTTTGTGGGCAAGAGGGGAGAAACCAAAGAAACGAGGTACAAAATTTGTCGTATGTTGCAAATGCCAAAAAAAAACCACAAAAGAGAATAGACAAGCATTTGTTTCACCGAATTTGCCTGTGTAAACGCCGAGATAGTACAATTATCATGGTAGCATCAATTCTAAGTAACAGTTCTTCTTCTTTATTTTTGTGCCTGTCTTTTTTGTCAAAAGAGCTTGTTTTGTTTTTGTTTGTTCTCTCCACAATTAAAAAACAGGCGCTTGTTAGAATTTTTCATTTGTTTTGGTTTTGCGTACTTTTGACAATTATGATAGTAATTTCCACGGTTGCATAGTTTGCAGAGTTTGTCAAGATAGTTCTCCCATGTATAATTGTACCATGCCCTCTGTGTAGAGTATAAAAAGAGCATCCCTGTGTTCGAGTGCTGCCAAATCCAATAGAAAATCGAAATGTCCAAGTCCATAAATGAAAAAAGTTCATACTTTTGACATAAGGGTATACCGAAAATCGAATATTGAACTTACGTCAAATAAAGATTCGCAAACGGCACTTTATAGAATTTAGTCGGTAGAAAAATTCATAGGTAAACAAGTAAAAATTAAAATATTTTATGTTCATTAAGCGTGATAAAGTGCAGTTAAATCTGTGATTTCAATTATATAAAAAAGAATTGACCAAACAAACGTCTTAAGTAAATGCGCTGGTGAATTTTGTGCGAGTGATTTGTTGCTTTTCGATAGGCGTAGACTCCTGTCTGCTCTGTTTGTGGACGATTGCATTCGGTGCGGATTGTGGGGAGCGAAAAAAGGATACACCTATAGTTGGCCAGCAAAAGAAGAAGCGATCTCTCAATGCCAAACTAAAAATTTTTCATTGCATTAAAAACAATTGTTTTTGGGTGTCTCCAGTGTAAAAGGATCCCAAGTTGACTGACAATCTGAGTGTTATTTCTGTGTGATAAAGGTAGGTGTAAGCTGGACTGCAGTTGTAAATATTTTACGAATATTGATTAGAATTAGGGAAGGTCTGGAGATATAAGGTGTGTGTGTAAATTTTTTTGTAATTGTGTATGTTTAATATTCGAAGGGATTTTGTGTACACAATCCAAGGACATTTTTGAAGATATCTGTAGTACACTAGTGATGAAGGAGGCCTTGGCGCCAAGATTTTTAAATGAGTAGTATGCTATGCAGAGAACTTATGTATTAAATATTTAAAATCATTTTGATTTTATTTCACCCAAGATACCAAATACACACGAAAGGTGAAAAATTTTTGTTATGAGGAAAGCAGTTTGCTTGGGATTATGTACAGTTTTTACTTATTTGAGGAAAAGATACGGCTAATTTTTTTAAATTTCGAATTAAAAAAATTCCTTAAGTGTCAAGTAAATATAGGTAGAGTTTATTTCTGCTAGTCATGTCGCGGCGGTCAAACGAAGGACTTAAAAAAAAACCATGGTATGTTTCAATCCTAGAGGAAATTTTTTTTTCATGAACCAGAATAAAACTTCGGTACGAAACTAAACACATAATTTTATAATACAAAATTTTTGCTCCGGTGCTGTTCAATGCTTAAAAACAAAAAAATATCAGACTGTAGTCAACAAATTATGTTGAAAGTGATCATTGATTATTTGAAATAAGTCGGATGTTTTTTCAAAATCATATACATACATACATATGTACATACATAGTTAATCGTAAGTTTTCGGCTGTTTCGTTTCTCGAAATTCGAGAAAGGTTTCAACTTGGGGTGTTATATTTCAAACATAGGCTAACTTTTTTTTGCTCACTAAGTTTGCCATATCCATGGTAAGTTTCTTGCCAAGAGAATTTTGAGTTATACCATGTATGAGTAGCTATTTGAAGTTTCTTTGAACGCCTGTATTTCCTGAAATAAGAATCGCACAATGATCAGCGTGGTGTTATTAAGAAGTTAAAAGGTACCTTCTTTAACAAGCTATCAAAAAAGTATTTTCACATTTTTTTGCTCAAAAAGTTGCCAGTTTGTTGTCATAAAAAGCAGAGATTTTGAATTACCAAAAGCTAGGCTTTTTAACGCTTGTAACTTTTAGTTTTTGTATAAGAATCTCAAAGTTTTATCACTTCCCATTACTTACTTCGTGCCAAATTTGGAGAGTATTTAACTATTACTATTATTTTCAGAGCTTTTTTTTCAAAATAAATGTCCTCGCATGATTAGAGGAGCCTTACACATTTAGTTGTACGCTGCTTATCAATTTGTAATTAAGTAGCGTTTATTTTTTTTTTTTTGTCAACAATGGAGGGACCGCCCTTGGTCCTATCTAAATGATATTCAATTATGTATTGCAAAGGTTTGCCAATTAAAGTTAAGCCTATAGCTTTTTATTGATAAAAAAACCGAAGAAGTGGTTTTGTAATTGAATTAAATATTTTACAGCTGTGAGCTCAAGATAAAAATCGCAAAAATGTGCACTTTAACACGAATTTGTATGAGACTTGTTAACTAAAAAAAATCACGTTAACGAAGTTAGTTAAAATAAAATAATAATACATACTGAAGAAAAATCAGTAAAACGTGAAATCGTTAAATATTAAATAGTTGTTACAACGTTGCCTGGACCTACCTAATTGATCTCTGGTCTACTTACGCCAAACTTCTAGATTATTAGTATAATAGGAAAAAAAGAATTGGCAGGCCACAGAAGCCTGATAAATGATAGATAATTTTTTTGATAAAATGATAGATTTTTTCAATTCAGCTATCATAATACGTCATAATACTAAAGAAAAAACAAAAAAAAAAAAAGAGCGCTGTGTCTGACTACTACTTAATAGGTCTAAAGAAAATAAGGTTGCCTGCTTCTGAAACATTTTCCATATTTGGCGCCACTTTGAAAAAAAGCTTTTTCATAATATTTTTATTAACTTGCTTTTGACTTCAATACTGCAAGATTTCTTAAATTTGAATACGAACACGGAAGTTTTGGAGACATAGAATATAGAATATTTTGTGCACTTTGTGGCAGAAATCGTATGGGAAAAGACAGTGACAAACACAAAATTTGTAAACAATAAATTTTTGCTGAGAAAATCGTATAGGAAAAGAGAGTGACAGATTTGCACAACTACCAGCGCAAGTTTGCGCGACCAAATTGTTGTGCAAACTTGTACAACTTGTTCAAAAAATTTTCCATACGATTTTTGACAGTTCGTTTGCACAGGGCTCAAAAACGCACAACTTGCACAGTTTGCGAGGGTCTTGAACAGTTAGATGAATACCTCTAGTATTTTTTTATTGTCACTCAGAAAAAAAAAAAACAAAAAAAAAAACATCGAAATCTGTATGAAAACAAATAAATTTTCAAAAATATCAAATTAACTTGATTTTAAAGTAATCTGTTCATAATTGATAATATTTTTCTACCCAATTGGGCTTATGTCCCTTTGGAATTATGTCCACATGTAATGGGGACATAATCCCAACGTTTTTCCCTAAATGAATGCTAGTAAAGGAGAAAATAATGAAACTAAAAGAAATATTTCAAATGAAAAATTGTTCTGAGTGGCCAACAATTTGTCTACAATATGGACACAACGACAATGAGTTTTTCTCTTCATGGCTTTTTACAATACTTTCAAAACATATGTTACACAATTGCCCATGTTTACATAGTTTTAAAATAGTACTCTTTTTATTTTTGAAACATATTTCACAAAGAGCTCCATCTGCTACAATGTTGTTGGAAATTTCGGGTATAGTACGATATACGTGGTGCCGCGATTTGACGATACTTTTCGATAAAAAACGATAGACTGATCCGCGACGAAGCCGGTGTCGGATTTTTGGGAGTTTTAAATCCTGAGCTGCGGCCGTAGGCCGCCCACTTACCCCTACTTTTATGTAAAATTACTGTGGCTAGCAAACTAGGTGTTTTGGTAATATGGCCGCATCATATGAGGTCATAATCCCAAATAAAATGTAGGGTTATGTCGTCACGTCACCCAATTTATGCCATGGCTATTCTGCAAGTTTGTAGATAATATAACATTAACATATATCAAAACAAACTTAATAAGTATCTTAAATATTTTTAATTTTTATATAGTAAAGGCCTACTTTGATCATCGAAATATAAAAAAAGCCTATTTCGAAATTTATTATCATTTGGCACTTTTGTTATATCATGCCACATTTTAGCTGCTGGTGCAATGAAGAAATAACCGTTGGAATTCATTAGTAATCACGTCGTTTTCTCGTGATTGTAATTTCCACAGATGGACAGACATTCTGACGAACTTAGTTCAATCGTCTCAGAAGATGACGTTGAACGGAAAAGTAAAATGAATGTATGCATCCTTGTTCAGAGTAAAGAAATGTGTTATTTCATTTGTATTAACTATTTTCTTTCTTCTTAAATAGAAGTAACCATATTTTTCACAAAAGATATCGATGCTTCGATCATTAATGCCCCAGTTTAAATCCTGCCGCAGCCAATTTTGATTTATTAGAAACTAAAATTCCTGTCAAACTGTCACAATAAATCGAAAGATAATAGTTAATATACTAGTTAATATGACAAATAACAAAATACCAGCTCGATTCATTAATATTAACTCGTGCCAGAAGTTAATCGAAATTTTGCGTGTTGGAAAATGGAGTTTTTTTTTTTAAATTAACTATGACCTTTTCAAGAGATCACAAATCTTTTCAAGCCAAACATACCATAAATTAGAGCTTCAAAAAATGTAATTTTTAAAAGTTTCAATACCACAGAAATATTCAAGACAATTCAACATATCCTGGGGGGTTTAAGGGCGATAACACATGCCCAAAAAAAAATTTGAATTTTTTCCCGCTGAAACCGAATCCGGGGTCAGAATTGGTTTGCACGTCAAGTTTTTGAGACATTCTAACTTAAAGTGCAAAAATCACCGTTCTTTGAGGTAATGTAACACCGCGTACATTTTTGTCAAAAGACTGGGATCTTAAAGTACAAGTCATCCTCTTTCAAATGCCTTTGAGTTTGCTCAAATATTTTTTTTTTCATCGAGATCAGAGGCATTTTTTTATTATTAGAATAAAACTGGAGTGTCGTAAGCAAAATTCAAAAAAGGTTTACGGTCACCCTTATCTGCACGCGTCTGGCATATGATTTTTTCTTACTTTTAACTTTTTATTTTTTTTCCATTTTTTTTCTGAACTATCCCTGCTATTTCGCCACCCACTCAAGCGAACGAAATGCAATCGCACTGCGGCCGCTCGGAAAAACTGATGCCATTTGAATTGAGTACATTAAGATTTTTTTTTATCTTACGCAGAATACATCTGCGCATTTATGATATAAGTCTCACGTCAAAAAAAAAAGCGGAGGATCTTAGAAAAATCGAATTTGTTTATAACAAAGTGGACCCATTGCTTCAAAACAAATTGTTTCATGGTGTAATATTTTTTATTTAACAATTCGGCTTAAGTTTACTTTAGCTCACATTCGCAAACCTTTTTAAAACCAAACTTATCTTATGTGCTTTTTAATTCTAAGAAGAAATATGTAATCAAAAAGAGTCGCTCGGATCTGGTTTCGGAGATATAGCCATTGGAAGTTGCGGATAAAGCTTTTGGAAAAATCATTATAAGTTCGGATCCGCTGCATGGATATCAATAATATTGGTGTCCAAAGAAAAATAATTTAATGGCCTATAATAATGGTGAGCAAGCCTTAGAAATTTAACCCATAGTTTTGGAGATATTACAATTTTTCTAAAATTTTGACCAATTTTTTTTTAAAAAACCGTTATTTTTTCCAAAAAATGTCTGAATGACCTTTAACTTTTTTAGCTTCTTAAGAAAGCTTAATTTATTCCCCTTAAAATGGTGTATCGTTTGTTCCAAATTTTTGCATATTTACCCCCTATTTGACCGAAAAAAAAAAAAATTTATTCAATGAATTCTTATAAAAACTATGTATTTATGGACAAAAACAATAAAAAACCAACAACAACATCAAGAACAACAACAACAACAACAAAAATTATTATAAGACGATTCTCATTATAAAACTTAAAAACTTTTATTAAAAATCTCGCGCGCAATTTTTAATAAAAATTTTTCGCCTGTGGCGCTTTCTTTTTCAATACGACACATTATAAAACACAAAATTTTTTATTAAAAAGTAAGAATCGTCTCATAATCCGTTATACTAATCCGTTATAAGACTCGCGCGATTTTTAATAAAAATTTTTAAGTTTTATAATGAGAATCGTCTTATAATAATTGTTGTTGTTGTTGTTCTTGTTGTTTTTGTTGTTGTTGTTGGTTTTTTATTGTTTTTGTCCATAAATACATAGTTTTCATAAGAATTCATTGAATAAATTTTTTTGTTTTTCCGTCAAAAAGAGGGTAAATATGCAAAATTTGGAACAAACGATACACTATTTTAAGGGGAATAAATTAAGGTATCTTAAGAAGCTAAAAAAGTTATAGGTCATATAGACATTTTTTGGAAAAAATAACGGTTTTTTAAAAAAAAATTGGTCAAAATTTCAGAAAAATCGTAATATCTCCAAAATTATGGGTTAAATTTCTTAGGCTTGCTCACCATTATTATAGGCCATTAAATTATCTTCCCTTGGACACCCAAATTTTTGATATCCATGCAGCGGTTCCGAACTTATAATAATATTTCCAAAAGCTATATCCGCAACTTCCGATGGCTATATCTCCGAAACCAGATCCGAGCGACACTTTTTTTTCATACTTTTTATTTATTTTTAACCCCCTTTTACCCCTAAAAAAAAAAATTGGAGAATGTGAGCTAAAGTAAACCTGTTCCAAGTCATGTAAAACTTAAATTGCTTATAACAATCATTTATTATTTAGCTATTACCTGTAGTATTATTGATTTTGACAATATTTTATTTTTAGGTTTATGCATTTAATTCAGAAACATGAACGTTTAGAGAAAACTTTAACATTCAATTTCTTAAGCTTTTGAAAAAGCTGAACTGAACCAAAATATATTGGCCTCATCAATATTTTATAAAGAGCGAAACTATTAATTATCAACAATGGCTGAAGATGAAATTTTGTTCGATGATGTTTATGAACTCTGTGAAATCATTGGAAAGTAAGTTAAATCTTAATAAAATAAAGCGAAATGTTAACGAAACTAACACACTTTACATGTTTTACTTTCATACAGGGGACCATTCTCTATAGTACGGCGATGCATTCATCGTGAGTCTAACCAACAGTTTGCCGTTAAAATTGTGGATGTGGCGAAGTTTACAGCGAGTCCTGGATTGAGTACAGCTGGTTAGTGCTTTATTTTGTGTGTTTATAAATTGTGTTGTAAGCAAATCAATTATTCATAATAACAATTAAGCTTTGTCTAATTATGTTACACACACAAATGAGACGGACGGTAGTGGCGACGTATACAATCAGCAACTAAATATGCTTTAATGTACTTGGCCTATTTCGACAATGATTCATTACTGATCATTATTGTTAAATCCAAAAAAAAAAAAAATGGCTTACTCACAAATGCAGATGGTGTACATTGATGTCATAGATTATTTTTATAATATAAACAACATGGATAAGACTATATTTTGCTGTTTATCGTTTAACTTTGTGTGAATTAATTGTAACAAATAATTTTATTTCTTTTGTTCTAAACTAAACTTGCAGATTTAAAACGTGAAGCAACAATATGCCATATGCTCAAACATCCACATATTGTGGAATTACTTGAAACATATAGCTCTGAAGGAATGCTGTACATGGTCTTTGAATTGTGAGTTATTGTAATCTGTAATTAACTCTGCTGGCTAATAGAAATTGTATTTTTTGTTAGTATGGAAGGTTCTGATCTATGTTTTGAAGTTGTACGACGTGCAGTTGCAGGATTTGTTTATAGTGAAGCAGTTGCATGGTAATTTTTAACATTTAATTCTGAATTTACATTTCAGGCTAACTTTATTTTCACTATGCGTTCATGCTGGGCATAAAAGCGATAGAATTACCCAGTCCACATACTTAGTGAAACCATCAACGACCGAAAAAACTACAAGCGCGGCAAACACCTTATCACTTGTGTTCCTTTTGTTTCCTTTATTTCCTCGCCGAGCAGGAAGCTTGACCTTTTATAATTAGTTTGGATAGATAAAATCATAAGAAGCTTTACCAAATAAATCACTCTTATGAATATGCATATATGGTAGAATGCGAAAATGTTAAAAAATGTGCCCTAAATGCTGTGGTCTCAGACCACCAATACAAACACAGAACTTAAAAAAATTATTAAGCTACAGTTAGATTTCAATCTAAGCTTGAGTTGATCTTTCGACAGACTAATGTTATAAACATCGCAATTGTTAACATGAGTTGATAAGCGAGTCATAGAATTACATAATTATACCAACCAGTTGCTAAAATAATTGATAAGAATTCTTTCCGGTTAGTATTAAAATTAATGTAGCTAAGAACCTCGAGTGTGAAGAGAGTTTTGTTGTACGGCTGTGAAACAGTATACCACCAACGCTTTGCTACACTATTTATAAGTGTTCACCAATAATTATCTACGCATTTGGTGGCCCAGAACTGACAAGATCTGATTTCTATCTAGATCAAACGGCAGAAATAATATGAATTGGACCCACGTTCCAAAAATAATCAACTGAAATCTGCTGACAAGCGATAGCTAACCCTCAGGTTAGCAGTTTACCTTTACCTGATTTGAACAAGTTCGATATTGTTTGTAAGTGATAGTTGGTAAAATGTTTAGAAGGCTAAACATTTCGAGAGTAGTGGTACTTTTGGCAAATATGTATAACAATGTCAATTTAGTTCTAAATTCTTAAATAAAACATATAACTTTGTTATATCTAAGTCATTTGCATTTCATTTAATTTTAGTCATTACATGCGACAAATATTGGAAGCGTTGAGATACTGTCATGAAAATGATATATTACATCGAGATGTTCGACCAGCTTGTGCACTTTTAGCAACTGTAGATAATTCTGCTCCAGTAAAATTGGGAGGCTTTGGATCAGCTATACAATTACCTGGCGGTAGGGAAACGATAGAAACACATGGTAACATTTTTTAATGCTTCCTCCTCGAATTTCATCAATTAATAATTTTATTTTTATTAGGTCGTGTCGGTTGCCCCCATTATATGGCACCCGAAGTAGTCACTCGACGTTTATATGGCAAAGGATGTGATGTTTGGGGTGCAGGCGTTATGTTGCATGTGCTTTTATCAGGGCGATTACCGTTTTTAGGTTCGGGTATAAGATTACAAAATTCAATAGCTCGAGGGCGGATATCGGTTAGTATATATTTTGTTTCAGATTAAAGAGTAGTATCAATTTTTGTTTATTTTTTTAGTTTGAAGCTCCCGAATGGAAATCAATTTCTTCATCTGCCAAAGACTTAGTTATGAAAATGCTTGCATCAAATCCTCATCACAGACTTTCAATAACTGAAGTTCTTGATCATCCTTGGATGAGAGTAAATAATTTGATTTGAAATTAACATATTTTTTTCACAACTTGATGTATTAAACTTTAGGATAGAGACAAGCTACAACGACAACATTTAGCTGATACTGTAGAAGAACTTAAACGCTATAATGCGCGAAGAAAATTAAAAGGAGCTGTTCAAGCTATTGCTGGTGGCACTCCCATGGATCCCATTTTTGGAACCGATACAGACTTAAGTATGTTATGAAATATATAAAATAATGTAAGTGTATCGTTTTACTTAATAGTGCCAATTGGAAATGCGTCAGAAATCCTTAATGAATGGGCAGACGAAGATGCAGGAATTGAAGCCGTGCAGCGAATTTTAGATTGTCTTGATGATATTTATGCACTTCAAGACTCGCACGCCGATCCTGATGTTTTACGTGACATGCTACGTGACACCAGATTACATCAATTTTTACATGTGCGTACACGTATAGAATTTTCATAATTGTATTTTTAATTGACTTGTTAATATTTCTTACAATAATTAGTTATTTGATCGTATAACCTCGACTGTAATGTCGCCTTCTCGTGCACCTCCTGGAGACGCAGTTACCCGAAGTCGTGATGTTATTGAAGGGTTGGTGTCGGCAACAAGTAATAAAAATGCAAAAGATGAGCTAATGCTTTTGCTGGCATCACCACACTTTCAGGTATGTTTGTTTTTGTACTATGAAATAATTTTTGAAACAAAAAAAGACGAAGTACTGTACTAGAAACAAACCTTTGCATTATTATATGGAGACTACTAATATACATATGCAAACATATATATATGTACACATCTATATTGAAATATATATATTTTTTTAATTTTTGAATGGAAACAATTGGAATTAATAGTAGACGGTTTATCCGTCAGCTTTAGCCTTAAACTTCTTGCAAAATATCTGTGATGAATTTAGATTTAAACGTTTTAAAAACCGAATTAATTTGTCAGTTCTTTCAAAGGAATGAGCTAAAACTCTGGAAAATCGTTTCTGAGTTATACCCATAGACATTAGATCAGTCGCTATCCCTTTTTTACCTATTAAACCCCTCTTAGGCAAGGCCCGCACTACTAAAGAACTGCCTCGAAACAGTTTAGTTTTCATTTCGGTTCACATAATTAGATCGCGAACTGCGACAACTGTTTTGCAACGTCGTGTCCGCGTCGGAACGATAAGCTTTACTTTTGTCTCAAAAACAAAGTGCGCGGATTCTTATTTAAACTAATGTGACAAAATCTGTTTCAAGGCAGATTTGTTGTAGCGCATTATAGACCTTAGCCCCTTTTTTTTATTGTTTGTTATGTAAATAATATGTGATGTGATCTGCCTAGAGTAACTTTATCTTGCCGGGGATAAAAAATAAGACATAACCATATTATTATAAAGCACAGTATAATATACGTAAAAGCAACCCCAAACTTATGAGGTTAGGTTAGGGGCCGTTCAAGTAATGCGTAACGCAATTTTCGATTATTTTTGACCCCCCTCTCACATAAAAGTCACAATTATGTTGCGCAATGTACCGGAAAGTCATTTTAGCGACTTTTTTTATGTTTTAGTCGCGTTTGCGATAATAATAAATAAAACAAGAAATTTTAAACTCTCAGCGTAATGCGTTGTTCGATGTTCACGTATTAATATTTAGGTTTTACTGGCTTTATTGTTCAGTAAAAGGGGGGTTTACCTGTGCCCGAGGGTGTTGAGGTAAGCTCAAACTGAAAGTAGATAGAAGATTGTATTGTACTTGGCTCGTTTTGAGCCTTGTGCTCTGTGTACTCTTACTTAAATATTAAGCCAGACCAGAGGTGAAGGTCTGCAACAATCTGGTATAACGAGGTTGTCAAAAACCCCTAGGACTTCGGTCCTAGCCTGGCTGGTGCGTGAAGCCCAATAGGGTGGATTGCATGCAGTGGGACCTTCCGGGGGTGCATTGTGATGGCTGTGGTTGAAATTTAAATCGCGGGGATACCAAAATGTTACGCTCAGTGTGAAGCTTCATTTTTTTCAACCTGGTGGCCGTCCCAAGGACGGCAAGAGATGTGGGTAGATCTTAACTCAAACCAAGGTCTACAAAAAAAAAAAGACAAAGAAATTTTTCGGCTATAAGCTATAGAAAATTTTATTACCCTTAAATTGATACACATTTTACATCATACATAACTAATAAAGTAAAACTTAATTTATTTTTGGAGTAAGGCAAAAACAGGTTGCTCAAAAGCCGTTGCTTTACATTATCGTGAAAATGAAACAATTATGATTTTATTTATTTTTTTTTTAGAAGTGGAATTTTCCATAAAAAACGTTCGACTTAGCATTTTGAATTATAATGTAATTGACGTAATTGTTGTACCGAAATGAAAAAAAAAAAATATGTAAAATTTTATTTAAGATATAACTTTTTTTATGATTAAATTTTTTTGCTAGAAAACGGTTTTTTTGTATTAAAACATTCTCTAAGAAAAATTGTAAAACTGAGGATTAAGGTACTTAATTTTGTTTATAAAATTGTTCTCGTTTGAATTTTTTTTTTAAAAAGTTCGTAACATATAATGTTACGACATATTTTGTATTCTGAAAATACTGACAAAATCTCAAAAACGTACTACTTATGTTGATTTACCTGTTAAACTACATATATCGCACACATTCTGCTAAAGAGGCACAACTCAAAACTTTGAAACTTTCATAATACGCAAAAAACTGTTGAAGCTCGTGAACTATTTTTCAGATATTAAGTGTAGATTATTTAGAAAAGGGTACTAACAGAATATGGTTTGATCGTAGCGATGACACCAGCCTTAACTCTCCGACACAACTAAAAATATGATAATTTTGCATCTTGCAGCCTAATTTCCATTGCAACATGAAGAGAGACATATGTAACTCTTTTTTGACAGCAAAAAATTAACTCATCTCTTTTGTACTGGTAGATACGTGTATTATGAACAGTTTCAACGAGAAAACCCGAAAATGATAAATTTTGAGTTGTGCCTCTTTAGTAGAATGCGTGCGATATGTTCAGGTTAATATTGGCTATTGAGCAGAACATTATAACATTATATGAATTTATTTCGCTATTTACATTCCAATAAAATAACTTTGGCATTGGTGGGGCACATCATTGTATTAAAAAATTTCTCGTGGATCCTTTATCTCCTCGCAGAGCATAGGTCCTCCACAAAACTCTTCTGGCCTGCACGGTCAGCAGCCTTTTCTGTGATTTTTTCGTCTACCACTTCAGACACAAAATTTTCAGAATTCGTCGTAGAAAATTTTTGCTGAAAACACATGTGCAGATTTTTCTGCTGACCATATGACCATAAATACATGTGAACTCTGCAATAGATCGCAGCGCTGCAAGTAGTCAGACAAAATCCTTTTTGAAGTCTAGTTATGTAGTCCACAAATTTAATCGCCAAAAAGTCGAAACTGTTTTCTTATGGCGAGTTTGTTAAGAAATGCGTGGTAGAAATAATTTGCCAGACGAGAAATGGGGTATTTCTAAAGAGTAGTGTACAAAATTCCGATCTTCATAACTCATGTGGTTCAAATTGAGATAATGAAATTCAAATTTAAATTTGAAAATTAAAACCTGTGGTTTTAAATTGTATTCTTTGGCCATGGATGATAGCACTGATTGTACTGGTACTGCTTAATTTACCATTGCTTTTAGAGGTTTTAATGAAGAACATAATGTTATTGAAGAAAGGTCTACTTCACACAACACGACAAAATCAAGAGATTTGTATGAAGCATTAACGCGATTTTCTTGCCCCAGCTATGACCGTGACCCAGCTATGAACGCCAAAAAAATAATTCAGTCAAAATCCCCTGAGGTTTACATTTTTTTCAAAACTATTTCTATTATTATAAACTATTAAAGTTATAGGACAGACATAAAGCACATCTCAAAGGAATCAGTTAGGACAGTAGTTTTAAATGTCTCTAAATATTTATTGTTTGCAAGCAACGTGTAACATAAGTATTTGGTTATAATTTAATTTTTTTGGTGCCTAGGATTAAGCTAACATCATACATAGGATTGTAACGTGTACATTAATTAATCGCTGAATTATGTATCTTGCACATGCACTTACGAGTGTTGTTGCGAGTAAAGCCGAAAAACGCGACTATTTGCAATTTATTTATCAACCCTTGCAGCATCAGCAACAGCAACTGCAGCCGTGTGGCATCTGAAACAGCAGTGCACCACGAGTTCTCTTGTATTTTGCAATGAGTTGCAAATACACGAGGTGTGGCGTAGTATGGTGTGATATGTGCTGCCTTTTACATACACTACACTACTCTTCTTTTTTTCTCTATTTTATTCAGTGCAGTTCGGTTCGGTTTAGTTTTTCGTCGTTTCGGTTCCATTCCAATATTTCTGTATGCAGTGTGGATTATGTTCGGGGGCACATTTGTTATTTTCATAGAATGCGAACATTAGTTTTCAAGGAATCCGCAAGAGTCCTGTTGATGTTGGAGCATTATTTAGTTTGATTTATTTGACATTCGTTAAGTCACGTGTTAAAAAGTCTGCTAATGATATGTATTTATGTTTTATGATATTGTGTTTATTTTTTCTTCTACAACTGTAGTCCTTTTTGGATAAAAGAGAAAAAAAAAAATTTAAGCAAGTAGTAGCATTGCTGACGGCGTAACTCTGTGCATCTGTGAATCTGTGCCTTTTCGTTTGTCCTTATGAAGTGTTTGCACAGTTTACCTTGCCTTATACTCGTTAGCTAGTATAAACAGTTAATTCTCGTAAAAATGTTGCCTTAAGTGTGTCCATTAGTGCTCGAAAAGAAAGGCCAAGACATTTGGCCTATATTTACAACTATGCAAACTAGAGCAGGGCGAGTCGTCGTTGATGTCGTTGCTGTTACCATTTCTGATTCATTATTTGGTTTCATTTCTGATTGAGTCACGTGAGAGATATTGTTTTTTTTTTTGGCGGCAAATATTTTGATATTGCGACATCTAAGTGATTAGTGTTACCTCCCGAAGGATAATCAAGTGATAACAGCTGAATTCGAGTTGTAAACATTAAATATGGATGAGATTATTATCTACGATGATACACCGTGTGTCTCGCTTGTTTTGCAGTGGGTTGGTTTGGAAACAGCAGGACAGCTGCCATCCTATATAACGCGATACTATAATAATTTGCACATCAAGGTGAGTTCGAACGAACGTGACTGCTAACCAAAAATATTGTTGGCAGCAAGTTGATTTGTTTTTGTTTACATAGATATTTTGTAATGCCAACGTATCTACACAGTTGTTATTGTTGTTCTTGTAGAACCAAACATACTGCAGTATGTTAAAAATGTTGGTCAAAGAATATTCAATCACTTAATCATTTGATTTGACATTTATATAAGTGTTGAAAAAAACTGCAGCCGTAATGATTTTACTTATTTTTGACTGACGCTCATAAGTTTTACAGATACAGTTTTTGAGTATCATACATAACACAGGCACACAGAAAAAAAAAAAAATCTCGTGACCCAGAGGGTAGACCCCTCTATCCCTACATTTTCGAGGTCGCTAAATCCGAATATGACCTTCAAAAATGGTTTCAATTGCCAGTTTTCCCGCTAGCACCTCCTTGGGGGTCGAAATTCAAATTGGCATACAAAGTCAAAATGAATGTGCACTACTACGTTTCTTCGCATGCTGAAACCAAAAATGATAACAAAGAATAAGTTCGACCCTTTCATCACCCCCTACCCCCTAGCGCCCCTTTATTACCCCTAGAAAGAGCGTCAAACTTCAATTTTCATGCAAAATTGAGATGGATGTGCATTTCTATGTTTTTTGGGGCACTGAAACCGAAAATGACAACGATAAGTAAATTTGACCTTCCCATCACCACCTAGCACCCACTTTTTCATGAATATTCAAGTTTCAACTCCTTCCCAGGTAGTAAATGGGCGCTTGGGTGATGGAAGGGTCGAACTTATTTTTTGTTATAATTTTCGGTTTTAGCATTCGAAGAAACGTAGAAATGCACATCCATTTCAACTTTGTATGCCAATTTGAATTTCGACCCCCAAGGGGATGGTAGCGGGAAAGCTGGCAATTGAAACATTTTTTGAAAGTCATATTCGGATTCAGCGACCTTGAGGGGTCTACCCTCTGGGTCACGAGACTTTTTTTTGTTTGCCTGTTTAATCAACACAATTAAAAGATTTCTCTAATGAGTAAATGTGCTACACAGAAAAAAAAGATTCGCTCAAATCCAACAATTCCGGGTCCGATTTCAACAAATGTGGGTATGATTTTCAGTCTGCGAATCAGTATCGCTGATATAAGATAAAAGATTTGTTGAAACTTAAAATAAATTAATTGACTTCAAAAAACATTTGTTAATTTTCCTAAAGTTTTTGTTGAAACTTAAAATAAATTGGTTGACTGGATTTGTTTTTTCTGTGTAAATGTAATGATACAGAATATACAGTCATCTCTAACTTATGAAAATAAATACGTAACTGTTGCAAAAATTTGTACGTAATTATTTCTTCATCGTACTTATCTCCGATTTTGATGCGTTTCCAGTAAGTCATAGTGCTAGTTGTGCCGATCAAATTTAAGTTTGTGTTTGGCTACCAAGTTGCATGTCGGTCATTCTTTTATTAAACGCACACTTTGTATTTTTTTTTTTGTTTATTTTTTGTTTTTTTTTTTGTAATGTTATTTGCAATCAATCCTTAGAATCTATCTGCATTCAAAATGAAATTATCTACATAACTTTGAGAAATATGATACAATTCATACAATTAGACTGAAACGCGCCTTCATAAAACGCTCATATCTTCCAAAGCTATGGTGAGAATTTTGAATTGAATGCAGATTCATTCTTAGGATTGATTGAAAATAACATTACAAAAAAAAAAACAAAAAAAAATTTTTTGTCGAATTTTATGTTGAAAAAACATGGTGCGCGTCATCAGTAAAAAATTTGTAGTTTCCAAAGTTATGGCGTGAATTTCGATATGAAAGCACATGCATTCTTAGGATTGATTGAGGAATAACCTATATAAATAAATAAAAAAAAACAAAAGGTGTTATATTGAAAATATTTTGAGAAAAAATTTTTTAATTAAAAAAATTAAAGTTTTAACAAATTTATTTAAATTTTTTTAATTTTTTTTATAAAGTTATAGTATTTCTTAACAAAAATGATTAAATGATTTTTCATCCTATCTCTTATAGTTTTTGAGATATTTCGTTTCAAAAAATGTTCAAAAACGTCAAAAAAAAAACAAAGTGTGCGTTTATTAAAAGAATGACCGATATAAAGTATGTTTTGATTTGTAAATCGCTATTAAAGCATAAAATTTGATTGAACATTATTTCAATTAAATGCTACATGAATCCTTAAACTTGGTCAACTAACCTATCCAAAAAAATTATCGTACTTTTGGATTTTAAGATCAAAATAATCGTAATTATGGATTTTTATATTTTTAGATCAAATACATTCACCCTAAACTGCACTCTCTGCACTGCTCTTCCCTTCGGCTTCTGCGAAGTCTTAAGATACTGTACAAAACTCATTGACTTTTCTATTATTTTTTTACAGTTTTCGATGTTTTCTTTTGAAAAACATGCATCGAAAATCTCAATAATGTCTAAAATATCGAAAATTATCGAAACTTATTTAGAAAAACAAAAGGAGTCAAAAACTATTGAAAAACACCGAAAAAGTCAAAACTTATGGACAAATTTTGAAAAAAATTTAAACTTATCAAAAGCTTTCGAAATACATCGATAAATGCAAATAGTTACCAAAAATACCTCAAAAAAGTTTGCTTGTAATAGAAAAAATTAAAATCAAAAATGTGGGTAATTTTGGATTTAAAGGATAAAAATCGAAAATTACGATTAAATCTGATCTAAAAATAATAATATGTGGAAGATCCGATTTCCAATCAAATCAAACGACGAACGCGGAAATGGATTGGGCACACGGTTCGGATATCACCAAATAAAGTCTACCGACAAGCAGTGGTCCTACATCTTCGTGGGAACGTCCGCTAGAACAGAAAATACGTGAATCGGGTAAATGTTGTTGAAAATTGAGGGACTCGCTACTGATCGTGGACGTTGGAAGTGCTCCGTGAGGAGATAAAGGACAAAAAAATATATGTATTGTTTATATTTTTGCATGATCTTTTTTTAACTGATGAGCAATTCCGATGTCGAAATCCGATTCAGCGACTACAAAAACATATAGTAAATATTGTCGGACCTCCAGATCAGAGAATACATTTTTAGTTGTGTGAAATAAAACACAAAAATTAACGAATAGATAACGACTTTTCTCCAAATCCGCCACATTTTTTTCTCTCAATATTCTTATGTTAGCCGCTGAGCTGAGCACATGTAAAGCCAGCGAAAACAAAAATAAACGGAAAATATAAACATACATGATTTATAATTACGTTTGAATGTGACGCCCATATCGCCATATTCCCATTCAAATCCCCGTAAATGTATAAGAGTCTGGACACATCCGATCGGGCGAAGGTTACCGGAACGTCTGACTGGTGAATGGTTGTGTCTGTTCTGTATACTTAACTTAAACTTTTAAAAATATTAAACACTCATAACGTATGCAACATTTTCTTCGATTTCGTTACAACATTTCCATTTTTGCAACATTTATTCGATGACTGACCTCATATTCCATTGTATTATTGACAATTGATTTACTCGTTTGAAATTATGTATCTAGAAGTTAATATGCACTTACATATGTTGTTTGTTTGGCTGACGAAATGTAAAAAATTAAATTGAATCCGAACAAAACTTATGTAAATTAAAATCTCCAATTAAGTTTACTGCAGATTAGCTGATCTACAACTGATTGAAATTAGCAAAAAAAAAAGTGGTAGAATATCTATCGACAAAACCAAAATCAACAGTAGATTACACAATGGTTTTGTTGCCCTAGATGTCTCTGCGGATTTCTATAATTTCAGGTACCCAGTTTACAAATACATATATTCATGAAAGCACTGAATCGGCTCTAGTTTTCATGATGTCTATGTATATTAGAGCGGTTAAAAAAAAAAACTTTTTGATTTTTTCACGATGTGTCAGTGGATTACTATAGCCCTATATGTCTGGACAAAACAACCCATAAGGATTTTCATCAATTTTGAGAGCTCGATTGCCACCGCCTGTTTTAAGTTGCCTACCCATTTTCGAAAATATTGATTTAAAAAATGGTTCAAGCTAAAGAGTTTATCAAATTTTGCAACAAAGTGGGTATGCTTTTCGAACTATTATCGATCGAGGAATTCGTATCCGTGATCAGTTTTTCTTTTTCTTCTTTTTTCTTATAAAAAAATTAAAAATTGCCCGGACAAAAATTAAAAAATGCTGATTTTCTACTTTCAAATTGCAAAATCTTGATATAATATTTTACCGAAATCTAAAAAAATCTACATGTAAATGATTAAGTATAATTAATATTTTGTATTCCTGTTGTATCCCTTATTTTGCATGACCGCTTCACATCTTCGGCTCAAGCTCTCCACAAGCCTTTGACACCTCTCCTTAGGAATGAACCCCAAGTTTCTTGAGCAGTCTAGAAATCGTCAAAATTTTTGATATTCTTATTCCATAGTTTTGCCTCTACTTCACCCCATAAATTTTCTTTAGAATTATGGTGCGGACTTTGAACTGGCCAGTCCAAAACACTTATTTTCTCTCGCTGAAGCCAGAGTTTGATGATATCGGCGTATGTTTCGGGTCATTATCATGAATGAAGGTCTATTTTATTGCTCGACTGCAAAACGAATGATTCCATTACATTGGTTAATTTATTTAAGTAACAGAATGGGTCCATTTTTCCTTTTATTAGTTCAATTGGCTTAACGGCGTGCCATGAAAATAAACCTGAAATCATAACTCTGCCTCCAGCATACTTTACTGTTTTCCTGGTGAACCTTGGGTTCAAAGTTTGACTTTTCGGCCGACTAGCAAATGTCTTTCCATCTGTACGATTGTTGTCTATGTCATTCTCGAGGCGGAGGCAAATCCAAAAAAACTAGAGATCATTAAAATCGGTCTAGCCGTTCTTGAGTTATACAGATTGTAACTAACCCGACTTTGTTTCATAGCCATACTAGAGCCATTTCAGTACTTTCATGAATATATTCGTAAACTGGGTACCTGAAATTATAGAAATACGCAGAGACATCCAGGGCAACAGAAAAAAGTTAATTTTGTTGAGCTGTTTTTGGCTCCAGATTCTCGAACAAGTGGTCACATATCAGACTGCTAGATTGCGCTATATTCGTGACGCTCATATGCCCGGAATCCATTAAAATGCTAATTGAATCTATCTACCGAATTAAACAACGAAGCCTAAAACAAAAATTGATACATAAATTAATCGATATTTTTCAATATCGACGTATTAAGGATAGGGATTAGGGTATTTTTTTTTTGGAAATTTTGTTTATGGATTTTGTTTTAATTTGCATATATTTTAGCATGAGGCCTAAAAATAATTGCCACAAAATTTGAGCTTCCTAGCTCAAACCTGTAAACGGCGCGGACAGAGTTTGTGTCCGATTTCGTTTAAGTTCAAATTTTGTGACAATTATTTTTAAGCCTCATGCTAAAATATAGGCAAATAAAAATAAAATCCATCTACAAAATGTTTCCTTTTGCTTATACATATGTATATAACTTACCTTCAATTTGGGAAAAAATCGCTGAAAATTTTTGTAGAAAGGAATTTACAATTGGTAAAATATATCCATTTTTTTTAAGGACTGGTTTCTAATTACCAAAAAAATGTTTCTTTTAATTGGTTGGAAATGATTATAAATGATATTAAAAAAGGATTGGTTCGTTTCTTAATTGCAAACATCTGGAAATTTGGGCGTGTCGTTGTCACGTCATCAAACCAAGGCCCGAAAATGTTCAAATGTCAGTTCTTGTTATCATGTCAGAGAACAATTTGCAATTATGATTTTTTAGCTAAACAAGTCAAAGCAATTTGAAAAAAAGTGTTACAATTTAGCTGCAGTATGGTGGTTAAATCAAGTGACATGATGTTATGGTGATGATGTTGGTGGTGTTGTTGGTTGCAGCTTATAAAGTGCACATGATGGTAGCGATACTTTTCTTGGCTCGCTGGTTGCATTTGTAAACAAGGCCACCACATGCATAGTCATTGCGCAACAAATCTGTAATACGGGCTAGTGTGTGTCACTGCATATTGAAAACTTCAATAGTTGTTACATTGTCGTCGTCGCTGGAGATGCTGCCAACAAAATTTTTGCCATCCACACTACACAAATAAAATATGGTAGCTATTAGCTCTTAGCTGTGAGATGAAAGTAGAACAATATCGGATACAAACTAAAATTGAGCAGAATCTGCCGTAGTAGAAGATTTTTGAATCAATGCTTGTACTGCGCATGCACCTGCACAAGCAACATAACGAATGCTTTTAATTCCTGTGTCTGCCGTTGGTGTTTGCTTATGGAAAGGATTAAACCCATTTCGAAAAATATTCACTTATAACATTAAAGCATCAATATTTAAGTATTCGTATTCTGTAAGCTTGATCTCAAAGTTCAAATAAACATAAACTAAAAATATAGATTTTTTATTAAATGAGCTTTGCGCTTGAAAATCACAACCTGAAATGGTAAAAAGTACCCAAACTTTTAATTCCAACAAAAGATATGTAAATGGTCAGGTCTGCTGATAAATTTAAGCGCAGTTGTGTTTTTTTGAATTTTGAACCATGAACTAAAGCTTATTTTCCAAACCCAATTTCTCGGTTGGATTCTGTGAGTCGGAAGAAAATGTAAATATTTTAAGCTGCAACCAGACCATCTCCCCCCGTTTTCGAGGATGCTGAACACGATAGCGGTGCTTAAAACTCTTTTAGAGTGGACCCTGCTCCCCAAAATGGCCGAAAACCGTCCCCAAAATGGGGAATTTCCGCTCCTTCCATCGGTAAAATATTTGTCACTCCTCCTGTTTTCGAGGATGATGCACACGATGACGGCGTTAAAAATTATTTTCGACTCGACCCCACCCCCAAACGGACCAAAAGAATTTTAAACACCGCCATCGTGTTCAGCATACTCTAAAATGGGGGGGGGGGAGGTGGTCTGATTGCTGCTTAAAATATTTGCATTTTTCGAGGTTTTTTCCGACTCACAGAATCCACTATTAAGGAAACACTTGTTGAAGAAAAGTGATGGACCAACAGACGTCGGATTGGGATAAAGTTACCCAAAATTTGTAAAAAGTGCATAATCTGTATGTTAAATAAAAACCTTCTTTTATGCACTAGGACTATTCCTACCAGTTTTAGTTATATCAATATGTGCGAGATTTACCAGCCCAAGCGCAATCGCATCACATATTTGCTTTGCAGCATCCACCACCCACAATCAAATGCAGCAAGTATACGTCTGTCTCCTTTTTACATTTACTGGTATTTGTGCACCATTATTAATATGATGCTCCTGTACCGTCTCACTCACCAATTAAATCCCAATCTCAAGATGTATCTGTGTATGTGAGACTTAACTTTTTTTTTTCTTCAAATTTGTACCGGAAATTGGATGTGGTAGTTGTTGAAAGGTGAAAATTATACATGGAGACAGTGAAATCTGTAAGGTGCTCATTTTATTTGCATCTGTGTGTGTGTGTTTGTGAATCCATAATTTGGCACATTTTTCCTGCTGCTGCTGCAATATTCAGTATAACGCGAGCCCTTGACTGAAAAGGGTACTTCACGGCACATGAGAAACGCAGCACTTTCCTGAACAAAAAAATAAAAAATAAATTTCTGAAAAGACTTATCATACATACTAAAAGCTTAAACTTTTCGCTGTTAAGATAAATGAAATACTAAACTACGCGTTAGTGCTACTGCTGTAATGTGAATAATTTTTAAATTTGCAAATCTTTTGTGAAAGAAAAAAGAAACTGAAAAATCCTGCGTTTTCCTTCGATTTTTGCATATTGTAAGAGCATCAAAATTTTTCTGTATGTGGGCATCATCACCGCTCACTGCTGCGCTACAGTTAACAGGAGCAACAACCACAGCAGCAGACATCGTTGAAATATTGCGAATAGTTGTTGCTACGACGAGACTCGAAACGAACCTGGAGCACAAATCCACAAAATTCAATTATACGCATCCTATTTAAAATAAAAATTTTATGCAAAGTGCACAAATTTACTGAAACAAAGTCGTAAAAATTTAACACTAAATCCTTGAAATAAAATAAAATTAATTAATTAAAGAGAAGTGTGCGAAAAAGTAACCAAATTATTAAAGTGAAAAATTTTTTCATGTGATATGCGATATATAAATTATTGATTTTGTCGACTTGACTCGACTCGACTCAACTCAACTCGAATCGACTACTCTACTCTAGCGTGGAACGCTGCAGTAAGTACACATTATTATTTTTATATAATTTTTTCTCGAAAATTTTACAAAAGGCTGCGCTATAATTTTCTTTTGAATTGAACGTTTTATGATTTCATATATTCCTTCATTTAATATTATATTATTTTTACAAAATTCTTAAATTATATTATAGTATCTATAACTTTTCCAATAGTCATGTAAAATTTATGTCATGTATAAGTAAGTAGGTATATGATGATGTTCTCCATTCTTCAACAGAGCATCCATCCGCATCCTTTGTGTTTTATACCTTTATGAGTACCTATATAGTACATACAGTCATATAAAAATTCTCTGCTGCAAAGAGTGAAAAATTCTCAAATGTCTCAAAAATCATTTGTGTATAGATAGTAGAGACATTTTAAAATGCTTAATGCAAATAAGTATATAATTTAAATAATTTTGTCGTCAAAAAATTAAATTTTCTTACACATTTTAATGCTGAAAAACATAAAAGTACTTGTGAGTCGTTCTTCTTGACTATAATTTCATTTAAACAATATTTTCGCAACATATTTGAATTTTATGTATTTTCAAGGATATTCTTTCCTTGAAAGTTAAACTCAAAAAAAATTTGCATCCACTTTTTGTTGCATGAATAATTTTTATTAATTATGTATCTTTGATCAATGCACTTATATCATACAAATTGATATAACTATAAAAAAAAATTATAAATTGAAACGAACAATTCTTGGAATATGCCGAAACAAACTTTAAATTAATCCAGACAAATATAGCAAAATACTGATGAAGCCTTAGGAGAAACGGTAGTGCGTTTGGACTCGAATACAAAAACCAACCGCTATAAATTTCGAATGTGTTGACACTTTAATTGTTAAGTGTTTTTGGTACCCAATTGCAATAAGAAACACATTTATTTTAAGTCCAAATGTGTGGCATTTATTTTGTATATGATGTATAAAAATCGACAGAAAACCTTGAAAAAGTCAGGAAGTTGCGTAAACTGATAGATCGAATTTCTAAGTTTTTTTTTTTATTTTAAAAACAAAAATGAACATGACGCACCCTGCTTATCGTTATGAACGTATGTATCGTATGCCAGAAAATCTATTTACTGTCAGATCAAAGATCTGCCGATTGAAACCTGAAACAGATCAATTATTTTTAATTTTGAAATCTATGTTTTGCCGATTTTTTTTTTAATTTAAAAATTGTAAAACATGTTTCTAGTCCATTATTTGAGACTGCATTCGCCTTGAAAATATTAATTATGTTCATCCGGCGCGAAGATTAAACTCCGACCATGCAAAGTCTGAAATATTTATAGTCTTTGGCGATATTTTCTGACGTATCTAAAGTTTTCAATATAGTTTGTTCTCAAAATACTTACAATTTCAATTTAGATTTATCTCAAGTTGTTTGTTGGTTTCGATGTCTTGCCTGCGCCGCATCGGTTTAAAAACAGATTCAATAATTATAATTTTACTGTTGACTGTTGAATCACAATTAAAAGTAAAATTGACTGAATATACAAAATTTGATCTGGATTGATTTCTAATAAATTTTTTGTCGTTCTCTTCGTGGTTTCTTGCTCAAAATTCGAATCTGCTCTTTTTCGCTCATATGACATTTTTTGTGTATTTCGTCTTATTTATCCCGAAAACTATGAGTGATATGAAAAATATTATTCGAGAAATTACATATGGGTATTTCTACAGCATCCCGGCCATGTAGAATTTTTAGTAAATGAGTTATTTGAATAAAGCAAAAAGTTTGATGATGTAAAATTATTGATGTCAAAATTGTTTTTTAAAAAATGTTTTTTCGATTGTCGGGATTCTGAAATATATTTGCTCGAAAGTGCAACACATTTCTCACACTTCTATAAAATGTTTAGTTAATTTCTATTTATATCAGACATGTTGTAGCAATCGTAGTATTTATTTAAATTTTACTTCTTTTACTTCATGCTTACTGTTATAAGTTACTCGATAAATGTGAAACACTAAAATGTTTGGACACTATTACAAAAAATAAAAAAGGTATATATTGACTACCGGAATACTCCAAAACAAATCAAACGTATACCATATAAGAGACTTACGGTTGAGGGTACCTAAAATTGTAATGACGGAACATTCCGAAAAATGGATAGGAAAGGCCTTAAAGTAACTTTTTTCAAAAAAAAATGTTTGTCTACGCTACGTCAAAAAAAAGGTCATTTGCAGGTTTCTACCACTGATTCGAAAAATGACCTCCATTTACTCAATCAGATCCAGTTTTGGAAAACCCATTTTGAAAGTCATACAAAAGTTCATAAAACCAAATTTATCGCAAAAACTTTAAGAAAATCAAAATTGGTTAAAAATTGTCGAAGTTAGACTGACGAACGACCCAAACGGCACAAAAACGATATTTTCGCTTCTGATGGATTTATTAATCCAATATGGTTCTCATATGGAAAAATTTATTCAAAGATGAAACTGGAAAATTTTTGCTTAGTTATAAGAAGTAAAGTCCAATTAAGTTATTTCTGTATCTGGTGGTAATTTTCACTAGTGGCCTTGTGTCGATAGAACGTTTTTGGACATATATTCGAAAAAATCGAACATGTCAAAAATTTTATTTAAAAACTGAATTTTTTCGCTTAAATCGTTATTTTTTTTTTCTTTTTTTGTTGATTTATTATGAAAATATGCATTAAGTCAAAAATTTGATCAAGTGCAAAGTTATGGAGAAGAAATAATATAACTTTAACTTTAAGCTGTACAAATTAATTTATTTTTAGTTTTAATCAAATTTGTTTTGTTTGTTTTAATATAAGTAGTATTTTAGTTATATAAACTTTTGTACTTAGCCGTTTTATTGTATTGCATGAGCATTTTTTTTTGTTATGTACAAAATTAAGCGCTGCCTTTTGAAAAAGGAAATCTATTTAATGCTTCAAGTTAACTAGTTCCTTTATTTGTTTTTTCTTTCAGCACGCTCCCGTTAATAAACTGAAAATATAAAATTTATTAAATTACTCAACTAAAAAAAAAGATAATAAATAAATGAAATCTGTAAATCAATTCAATGGCAATATTCTAATTTCAATGAAAATCACAAAATAGTTTAAAAAAACGTAAAACAAAAATCCATTAATTAAATACAACATAACTAAATTAATAAATAATTTAATTGATTAAATAAATTGATCCCAGTAGTAAAATTTTTAATACCCTTCCGTTGTTATAACTATACATAAATACATAGAATAGTCGTTATTGTTGTTGCATAATTGTTATTTATAAAAAATACCAATGAAATTTTCAAGAGATTAATTGTGTTTTAATTGCTGTGATTTGGAGAATAATATAAGCCACTCATAAATGATATAATCTACAGAGATAATAAAGCAAGGATATAGAGAGCTGGGCAGAGAGCAAGAAAAAGGGACGTAAAGAGAGAGCTCAAGGCTACGCGTTAATGAAACTACGTAGACAAACTACTCATTTCACTTATTAATCTAGGAGCGTTGGTGTTGAAGGAAGAGTTCAATGCTTTAATATCTGCCTTAGCAGTCACAATAATGGTCTTTTCAGTAGCACACGATTGGACGACAACACTTCAGAATCAAAAGCAGCAACAACGACAATTAAACAGAAGTCAGCAGCAGGCGGTGACCGCCTAGTGTTGTCATTAACGGATGCGGGTAGGATTTAACATATCAACAAAATTTATCGTGATCCTTTGGAGTATCGCCAGCACCACCACCAGTACCAGCACCATAATCACCTCAATTATCAGATCAAGTTAGAGAGAATTAAATACAAACAAAAATTTACTCACGGCAATCATCTCCACCGCCACCGCACAGATTGCAATGCTCTGGTAGCCAAGATAGTTTTGCCGTGGATCACTACTGTGGCGGCGATTCACATTCAGCGAATAGTATTCTTGGTGGTTCAGCAGCTGGAGGAGGCGGTGGTTGTGGTCAATGGTCGTCGTCAGTGGGAACATCATCGTGCGGAACAGGAGGGGGAGGAGGGAATTGTGGAGGCCCGATGTGTCTCCAGCATGGAGCCGGCGGTTCGCTGGCAGCTCCACCACCCCCTGCACAATCGATGATGTCCGGTGGTGTAGGCGGTGGAATCGGCGGTATGAGCAGCATGAATATGAATGGCGGCAGCGGCATCGGACTACTAGGGTCACACATGTCCCTTGGAGGTATAGCTGCAGGTGGTGGTGACACAATAGTAACCGGAGGTGGTCATTGCAGAAGCATGAGCGGCATAAGCAACTTAAGCATTGGGCCCCCTCCGCCACCATTACCCCCACCACCTATGTTTATTCATTGTAGTTCAAATAATTATAATACTGTGCCACTAACAGGGCCCTCATCTTCACGCTGGGGTCCAAGAACGTCATGTCCAGTGCATAGCCCCTTTCGAGTGCGTGTGCCAAATGGCTCGATTTGTTCAGGACATCAGGTAATTGCAATAAAATCGAAACACTTTGTGTATAGTTTGGATTTTAAAGATTCTTAGAAATTAAATGGATAAAATCTATAATGCTTTTAATAAAATATATTTTTTTGTTGCTGTTTTTGAAAAAATATTATCTCTCAAATAAAATACACCCGAGTTTCTTTGGCTGATTTAGGGGTTGTTAATGTATTTTTTTTTCTGAAAATTGTGAATTAATATGTATAAGATGCAAACTTTTGCAATTTTGGTCGAGCAGTTTTCGAGATATATTTGCTCTATGCGTTTGAGAAAGTGATGTATTGACTGATATTATCCAATGAGAAGTCGGCATGAACTTTTTCTATAAATTTTAGATCTCTTTTAAGATTAAGAAATATCTAATTTGAAACTTGTTTATAAATTTGATTTTGCTTAGAAAGTTTAATTTTAATTCAATGTTGTAAACTTTTATTTCTTTACAGGTAAGCAAATTCAGCGTATAAACATCAAATATTATTATGAGTCAAAGATATGTAAGTTCTTTAAAATTAATTCATACATGTTATTATAAATTGTAATGTTTGCATTACTTTACTATCGCTTCCGTGACTGTTAATATTTTTGTTCTAGTTAAAAAATTGTTTAATATTTTTAGTGATAACTACAAAAGAATGCGCTACACTATAACCAAAAATGAAACTCGCATATTTATGTACATGAATTTTGGTCAAATTTAATTGTAAGAACTTTTTTCTGATAAAAATGTGGAATATTTCATATGAAGACTGTTTTAAGTTATAAATGTTTTATTTTAGTTGTACACTTAAAATTTTTTTTTTGTTTAATATGAGTATTTTTTCAACACAAGTATCGTTAAATTCAAGAGAATTGCTTGCAATATTATGTAAAATGTCTATAAAATTTTTAGCTGATAATTTAAAAAAAGTTTATATTATATTTATTTATATTACCAATAATAGTAAAACCCTGAAGGAATTATATATGTATATGTACGTATAAGGGCACCCTTGGATACCCGACTCGACCGTGACGGCACTTTAGCCCGTGTTTTGGTTGTTTTGAGAGTGTTTTATGAGGTTCTTACAAGAATTTTATTAGGAGATTTGTTTTAGTTCAGTATTTTTGTAACGTACATAAATTAGAATCATATTGGGAACATTCGCTATTAGCAAATTAGAAGAAAAATTATGGAAATAATTCTAAAAAATAAAACATAAAATTTAACTTCATTGATGATGTGCGGTATGGTACTACAACCTGCATCACTCGAAGTGTGACCAATTCAAATCGTCCAACTATCAATAACAGCGCGCTCTAAAGCTGACAGATTATAGTTCAATATTTTGCTAATAAGCACGCGACAGCATTTTTCTCTAACTTGAAAACAAATCAATTTATTGACGAACTAATGGTGTGATTGTACTTTATTTGGTTGAAAAATCGCAACGTGCTATTATTTGTGATGCATAGCTCGGCAGAGCGCAAAAAATGTCGAAAGAGCTGGATGTTTCGGATTCCAGCAATCGGCGCATACTGAAAAACTAACTTCAATTGGAGCCATACAAAACACAAAATGTGCCTGACCTCACTGCAGAAGAGCAGCGCCTGGAAAGAATGAAGAAGTTGAAGCGCATGGCCGTTGGTGGCGCGTTTCCAAATGTTGTCTTTGACGAGAAATTGTTCGCGATTTAGGAAGTTGTGAACAAACAAAACGATCGCTTTTGGTTGTCGGAGAGTTCTTAAGAGAATTTCAGCTTAAGATTGGCGACCCGATCGACAAAGCTTGCATCTGTCATCATTTGGTGTGCTGTGTCAGTCGAAAGTTGTGGCTAGAAATCACGGGAAACCTTAAAAGAATGTAGGGGAAGGTGGGACAAAGTGGTATGCCTAACGGAAAACGAAGATTTCACAAAAAAAGAAAAATTTTTTCGCACAATTAAACCTGCAAGTTATTAGTTCGATCATATTGAATCTATTAAGGTAATTAGGCTCATTATTTTCTCAATAGAAGATGTTTATTATTACGATGCAAAAAAAAGTACGTTTATTCCGCTTTGCGTGTAAAGCGGTATACGCAGTGCAATACCACTCTGCCGCCATGACCTATGTAAACATACAGACTACCGAAACAAAAACTTATCAACATAAACAAAAAATGAATGTCACTAATATATACTACGACGTTTTTTAAATGATTCATATGAAATGACTTTACTTAAGTCGAAAATCCTCGAATCTTATATCGACTGCACTCATTTTGATGAACCTCGTGGGTCTCGAAAACGGAAGGCCGAAATGGCCGCTTTGCCCCGCCTTCCCCTATATTAAAAAGCCATTTTTTAAGTAATTAACCTAAAAACAAAAAGACCGCAGAAATCGTAACTATTACCAGGAAGAGAATGTTTTTAACCATTGTTGCACAAATTTTCAGCAAAAAAAAGGTGGCTTTTTCGAGAAATTAAAATAAAATTCAAAATAATGGCTTTGTTGAAAGGATATTATTTTATTAATATGAATTTTAGTTAAAGAGACACAAATAAAATATACTTGCTTATGACAATAAATATGCTTTAAAAATTGTAATGTTGTTAGTGTTTGATCTGGACAATCTGCAAACATGTCAATTAAATGTTGTAAGCAAAGTTTTCTTCAAACTTAAAAGTCACTCAATGACCTAAAAAATGGAAGAATTTCCATACAAAAAAGTCTAGTCTGACGGATGTTAGGATGCAATTCTGCAAAATTCAGACCTGCCAGAAAAATTCTACTTCCGACTTAGGGCTCATTGGACCCAAAAATCCAAATTTTTTTTTATTGACAATTTTTGAATGTTGCGACAAGGAATCCATCAATAGTTTTATAAGAAATTCCACTTTCATTTAGTTTGCAAAAAGATTTAACATTCGGCAGTTATTCTGCTACCGAATTTGATTAAGGGACAATCAAACCCATGAAAACACATGCCATTGTTTGTCGACCAATCAGTAAAAAGATCACTTAGTACAACATTTAATTTTATTTCGGTATGTAAAGCATACTACATGTAGTACATACATACATGTAAGTGCACTTAATTTACTTTGAAATCGATTGGTTTTGTAAAAAAATTAATGTATTCACCTTCAAAATAAGAAATGACAAACATTTTATCACAATATCAGCATCATATCTTTATTCCACGAATTATAAAAAAAAACCTTAAGCTCTCAATAACTCCATTTCAAATATATGTAATATGTAATGACAAAATGGTCAAATGTTTAAAATAAAATAGTTAACAAAATAAAACATTTGATTGCCATAACATGTAGAAAAAACTCATAGGAATGTTTTATATAATCGTATTTTTTTCCTTTTACTTTTTATTACTTTTACTATTTATTGAAGTAGAATTTTTTTAACATAATGTAATGAATTAGCTAAAACAATTGGTTAAAATAATTTATCATCATATCATCATAAATGTGCAACAACTAGATAGAATGTAAATAACAAGAAGAAACTTTGCTTTGAAAACTTTTACCGGAAAACTTAATTTGAAGTTGATTTTCTACCATAACGTCATTAACCTAAACAATAACAAAGTTAGCATTGTGCGGATGTGAAAAAGGCATAACGTCGTGCTAATTAAATTGGTATACATAAGTGCTGTGTTTAAAAACAAACTAAGGTTTTAAATTTGATTTGAAATGTTTTGTTGTTCATTTGTAACTTGTATCGATTGTGAGAGCAGTGATAAATATTCGATTATTGGGACATAGTCATACAGCAAATGTTGTGTAACGAACCAATGTTAACTGTAAGACTGTGTCTCAGTTTTTCGAAATCAGACATCGTTAACTATAATGGACAAATTTAAAAAAAATCGGTTGAAAATATATTTTAAAATTCAGTTTGAATTGAAGTTTATGTTAAGGATATTTAAAAAAAAGGATTGAGCTTAAAGTGTTTTATTAGACGAATACAATACGTTTCTCAATATTTGAAATGCAACTACTTTTAGAAATTGAAAAATTGCGTTTAAAAATTAAAGCACAATTTTAAAATATTTTACAATTAATTCTAAATTTAAAATAAAAATGTATGTAAATCTACAGAAGGAAAATTAACATTTACTAATTTTTGTCGTTTACAACATTTCCCTTAGGCACTACTGCATACACACGATGTTGTTGCTCGGGAGGTGTACGGTGATGAGGCTTTACGAGTGACTCCTCCTCCATTGGGCCCCTATATAAATGGTGACGAAATCGACAATGTGGACAGCGGTGAGATGCAGCATGTCACTCGTGTTCGTTTGGTGCAATTCCAAAAGAACACAGACGAACCAATGGTAAATAAAATTACTTCATATCCATTTAAAATGATACGAATATTGATATTATAATGATGAAACAATTTTCTTCAATCAGGGCATTACGCTTAAAATGACCGAAGATGGGAGATGCATTGTAGCTAGAATTATGCATGGCGGTATGATACATCGACAGGCTACTCTACATGTTGGAGATGAAATTAGAGAAATCAACGGACAACCAGTGCAACATCAATCAGTTGGACAATTGCAACGTATGCTGGTATGTAGGTTTGAGTTGGTTTTCTTTTGACAAAGTTTTAATCATTTATTTATCTTCCCGCAGCGAGAAGCTCGTGGTTCGGTTACCTTTAAAATAGTTCCTTCGTATAGAAGTGCTCCGCCACCTTGCGAGGTAAATACTTACATATGTATGCTTACAAGATTTGTTTAATCAACTTAAATATTTACATTAATGGTAAAATGAATTGTCTATTTTCTGTTTCGTAAATTATATTCATGATTTGTGGAAATTAGTTGTGTACTTTTTAGTTTCGAATCACTTTTATTTCAATTTTACTTAATAATTCGTAGATTAGAATATAAAAAAAATCACATTCATAATATCCTTTCCCTTTGTTTATTTTCCCTCAAATATTTAACTTACACATATGAAGCTATTCAGGATTAGACCTGCTCCTGTTCTAGTAAGTAAAAATGAAAAATACTTTAGCATTTCTCTAATTTTAGCTATTTAAATGTTAATTTCAAAATATCAGCTCATGGAAAATCGAAAAAAACCCACTGTTTTTTATTTCGTATTACATTTTTGGACTTGATTTTTGCATTCACTAAAAGCATTCGCTTATTCTTCATCAGTGACCGTAACGGTTATGATTTTTAAGTTATATCGTTAGTTTTGATTACTTTTTTTCTGATTAAGAATATCAATCGTTGGATTTGTTTAACAAGTCTAGATGAGTATTATTAAAGATAAAGAGAGTGTTGAAAATTCTAAAAAAAAATGTCGATTAAAGGTTGTAGAGGTTTTTGTAATAAAAATTTGAAATCATACCATATTAGTGCAATTTACATTAAAAAAAATATATCGGTATACCTAACTATATTTTCCTACTACTCCAGCAAAAGAACTTAAAATTAATTTGTCAATACAAGATTGCTTATAGTTTATAATTTTGATTGAATAATAATTTCATAAAACACATATTACAGAGGAAATATTTATATATATGATTTGTTGTCCATTAAATATCTCAACATGCTGACGTGATGGACAAATTTGGCACTAAATTCGGTCAGATCAAAGTTTATAGGTCTGCATTACTGCCATCCCAGATGCATCATAATTTTTTATTTTTGTAAGTCTGTGTTATCAACAGAAGTCAATAGCGTATTGGAGTCATTTCGTTTAGCACTATTTAATCTACCAAAATAGTTACCTATATAATAGGATCTATGTTGCTTTTGCTGTAATATACTCAAGTTCAATTCTCTCCATAATTCAGTGAAAAATTGTTCACATGGCTCATTGTAAAGTGATCTTGTAAAAATTGTTTTATGATTCCTAGAAACAAAAATTTTAACAAATTTCAAAAATCTGTTCAAAGTTACATGCATATGATAAATATGCAACATTTTCTTACAATTTCAGATATTTGTTCGAGCACAGTTTGATTATAATCCTTTGGATGATGAGCTTATTCCTTGTGCTCAAGCTGGAATTGCCTTTCAGACTGGTGATATTTTACAGGTACATAGTAATGAAAATTTTTTTCATTATAGTTTTATTTAAGACTTTAATTTGAATATACCTTTTATTTAGATAATCAGCAAGGACGATCATCATTGGTGGCAGGCTAGAATTGATACTGCAGGCGGGTCAGCTGGCTTGATACCATCGCCAGAGCTTCAAGAATGGCGTATCGCTTGTCAGACTGTGGATAAAACGAAACAAGAACAAGGTGAGTTCAATGCATTTATATTGTAACGTTATACATATGCAAACAAATTTTAAGAAAATAAAAAATTTAAAAAAAAATTTTTTTGTTACAAATACAGTATCTTGCAACTAACAAAACTATAGTGCGTAATATTCCAAATAATTTTTTGGTATTCAATTCAAAATGAATAACAAATAATCTGATATTTTCTGAAATTCATGAAGTGTAGTTTTTATTTGTTGTTTGAGTCTAGTTTTTAAATGCTGGAGTCAAAAGCAATATATATAAATAATTGTTAAGAGTTATGTAATTATTTCCTTGAAAAGTTATAATGCTGTAAACTCCGTGTAAAGGGGAATTGAAATGTTTCAAAAAACAACTCAAGAACACAGAAACATAAATTATGGTAAGCGGCAGATCACATAGCACTTTTCATAAGGTTTTCGCTATGCTGAATCTAAATATGACATCCGAATTACCCCATCCCGTCAGGATTATCAGATATTTGTACCACTGAGTGTATTTCGGCCGTGGAATTGCTTCAGCATATTAGGTTTAGGGGGCATTCCATTTTAATTTGTCAATAAAAAAAGAAGTAAAATGGGTTTGTGATTTACTGAATCTAAATCCGGTAATAATCCATCAGCTACTCCTACCATGTCAGAATTTAAAAATTAGAAATTTACAAAGTGATAAAGAAATTCTGCAACTCAAAACCGTTAGAAATACACTGTCTGACCGGCTGCGTTCTTAAATTTTTTTTTTGGCTGGCTTAGACTAATATATCTCAAAAAACAGACTTAGCGTACTCAAAACCATTTAAAAGCCATACTATTTGATCTACCGTGCTCTGTGCTTTTGCTTTTTTGTTGACAAGCTTGGGATGGAATTCCCAAAATAGCGCATCCTTTGTTTTTCTTTCTAGCAATATCTCTTTAAAATTAACAGAACTCCCAAAAAATATTTAAAATCATTTTTATTAAAAAACAAAAAAGAAATAAAAATAGACTGCTTTGAGTTAGTTACTCTTATGTCATTTGATAGTGTGTTGCAAGATACCCACAAATACAAAATTGTTTTCTATGTAATTATATTTGTAGAATTTATAACGATTATATAATAAACAACATATGTGTAATGCATTATTTAATTAAAATGCGATCGTATATCTGTGTAAACGCATTGTTTTACAAATTTTCCAAGTATTATTTAATGCATTTTTTGTCATCACATTATTACACTTTCTTCTTTTATCAAAACATTAGTACAAATCTCACTCACTGCCAGAATCTTCCTGCATTTTATTTTGCCTTGTTAAAAAATGTGAAACATCATAATCATAATAAGTTGCATTAAGTGCATTCCATTTTAGTTTTTAGTTCATCTGATATGTAAATCTTCATTATAAGAAGAATCAGATCACAAATTTGTATATTTTAGTTCTCATTTTATATCAATGATGTGTGATATGTTTTCACTTTTTTTCATTTACTCAAATATTGCCAATTGTTATTCTGATTTAAATACATTTAAACAATGCAATTATGTTACCATACGAAAAAATAAACAGGAGAACCTGGGCCAGGATGTTCAGCTCATGCTAATGGGTGTGATGGATCGACAGGTAGCTACTCTTACAATCAATCATCATTCAGCATTAAGTTGAGAAAACACATTCTTCTTAGATATTAGCGTTCATTTGATTTATTTCACACTACGCTTTAGTTGATCAACTAATTTCATGTCTTCAAGTACACCACCACCACCACTACCACCTACCTTCGTTATCACCAGCAATACAGTTTCTTTTTTAATAAATTACACTTTGCTTTTTTGCCAATTAAAAAAAAAAAAAAAACTAGCACCAAGTTTGATCCACTAAATTAAATTGCATTATTTATTCTATGCTTTCGAAGATTAAATATGGGTCTCGATTTGTATACAAAGAGGGTTAAAATAGATAAATTCTTGTTTGTTGAATAAAAATGTTACGTATGTACTGTACAATATTGAATATAAATATTTGTTTAACAATTGGTATCTACTGTAATTACATAATTAGCAATTTGTTTTGGGTTTTAGGTAATTTTAATGTATAATTTTTGTTTTATTATGCTTGATTTCAATTATTTACAATGATTTTAATAAAAAATATAGATAAAGGCCAATGCAAAGTTTAGAAAGTCCTTTAAATTAAAAAAAAAATAACATGAAAATCTTAATTATTAATTATTGAAATATTTTTTTTTCCGAGTTATGTTTCATTACAATGAAATCTAATTAATTGCATACATACCATAGATGGTAGCCTTGTTTCATTTTAAAGAACCAAACCCAGCATCACTTAAATATGTAAAAGTTTTGAAAATATTGTGTGCTCTATTATAATTTCCTCAGGCGAATATCTCGAGAACTAAGTAAGATAGTGATAAATGTTTTAGACAAAAGTTATAAAGTTTTTAAGGGGCCAAATAACCCCCTTATCTTTGACCTTGAAACCAATTTTCAAGTTCAATTCAAGGTCAGTTGTGATTTCTTAAATAGATAATGTTCTATTGCATAAAAACATATTGGTTTTGTATAAAAAAATTTTTCTAGGGCTTAATTAATATTAATGTAGAGCTAAAACCACATTTTATTACGGTATTTTTGGAAAGAACTGCAATACAAAAAAAAAATTTGTTCATGAATTAAAAAGCGTTAATTCTGAATTGAAAACACGCCTTACAATAATGGTGTTACTAAAAAATGTACGAGCTAATTACTTATTGAAACTCACTCATTTGCTCTAGCTCTTTTACTTAGAATGTTATAAGATAATCTCTAATCCCTGTAACTCAAAGGTGTTCAAGATAGATCGCTCCTTTACAAATTTTTTACTCAAAATGAACCTGGGAATCTAATTTTTCTGAATAGTAGTTCGGACTCGGACCATCCTGTACGTATACATGTGTATATGTATGTTCTAAAAATTGATCGAAGGTGTTTGATAAATTTATTTTAGCAAGCTGTCAGAAGAGAAAGTTTAGTTTTTATATCTAAACTACAAGAGTGATAAGAAAGAAAGAACAAAAAACAATGGCAAAAATCCCTCGGGTCAATCCTTAGGTCATCTGTTTGTATATATAAGAAAAAAGCTAAAAAAAATTTCAAATTAATCGACTTAGTAGATTTTGAGTAAGCAAGGTCATCGAATATAATTTAAAGTTTTTGTTTGTTTTATTGAAAATTTAAAATTATTCTATAAGAAACCTTTCCAACTTCCACTTTTTCTCAAATCAAGAATAAATTTTATAAACATAAATTTGATGATTAGACGTAACCCTTTTTTTAGTTAAAAATGTTGATTCCTAGAATGGTATTAGAATTTCAATTTCTTGGAATGGAATTAATATTTTTCAATCCCAAATGTTGATTTATAGAGTGGAATCGATAAATGAATCAATTCCTTTTACCATGTAATTGGAAAACTCAACACCAAATTCAAAGACTGTGGACTTGGAGTTTTTGAGAAATTTGATTCCCAAACTACCCACTACCCAATTCTGCTGCTGCTATATTATCGACTCATTCCAATTTAGGAATAATTTTATTTTTTTATAAAAATCTCAAATTTAAAAACACCTTTAAGTTAGGTTTACATTAATTTTGATTTTAGATTATTTGAATTTTTGAAGCGGGCATGCATGTTTTGCAGATTGTGCATCATTTGAAAGTATTTTTGTATCTGCATGAAAAAAGTTATTCCTTATGGCATGCTCTGGCTGAAAAAAGTCATCAAACAGTTATCACGTTAAAAACTCCTTTTTTCTTAATTTTTTAGTAAATTGTTCCATTTTTGGACGCAAAAAGAAACAGTGCCGCGACAAGTACTTGGCTAAACACAACGCAATATTTGATAATTTAGATTTGGTTACCTATGAGGAGGTTGTCAAAGTACCAGGTAACTACTGTCAAGAAAATAAATTATTCTTCTTTAATCTGTTATTTAAAAAAATGTATTATTTTTTCAGTTGGTGATCCTAACTTTCAACGAAAAACACTGGTCTTGTTGGGCGCGCATGGTGTCGGTCGCCGTCATATCAAAAATACCCTTATATCCAAACATCCGGATAAGTACGCTTATCCAATTCCACGTAAGCTATATTCGCTGTTAATAAGATCTTTTGTGTGATAATTTTTGTATTTTTGGTCTTAGATACAACGAGACCTGCAAAACCCGAAGAGGAGAACGGACGTAGCTACTATTTTGTTACACATGATGAGATGATGGCAGACATTGGAGCGAACGAATATTTGGAATATGGTAAAAATAAAATTTACTTTATTTGATTGTGATTATTTATTTACACTTAAAAATAATAAATGTAGGCACCCATGAAGATGCTATGTATGGCACAAAATTGGATACTATACGTCGTATTTTAACTGAGGGCAAAATGGCTATATTGGATGTAGAACCACAGGCCTTAAAAATTTTACGCACAGCTGAATTTACACCATATGTTGTTTTTATTGCCGCACCAACCTTGACGAATATAACTGATGTAAGAAGCGTTAGGAAAAAAATTACTGACAACAAAATAATTATGGCTAATTTTATGAAATGCCAATGCCTAAAACTATGCATTCAACAGTTGTTGATTAAATTAAATACTATCACAAATAAAATGCCTGCCGTTATTTTGTTTATATTTTATTTGTTTTTAGTTTAATAAAATTTTACCCATTATTTTAGTATGACGGAAGCTTAGAACGTTTAACCAAAGAATCGGATATGTTGCGCCAACTATATGGACACTTTTTCGATTTAACTATTATGAACAACGATATTAATGAAACTATCAATACGCTAGAAGCATCGATCGAGCGCGTGAATTCCACACCACAATGGGTACCAGTGTCCTGGCTCTACTGACAAGACAGTGAACTTGAATGCCCTGATTGCTTGGAGGGCTGCGATTGTGAATGTGAACAGTATGCGGCTGATGCGCAATACACCTACAACAGTAACACAGCAAATTTCTAAATTACAAATGATAAAAAAATAAAAATGAAAACCTGTGGGCAGCAATTACTCCCGTATATAATGATATAAACTAACACAAACATATATTCTTACACACTTTATAAAAATATATTATTGCATACACCTAACACAGACCAAAAAAAAAATGGGAAAAAAAATATATTCCAAAAGTGTTAAAGCGCTACAACAAGTCAAAGCATTGATAGGTATAGCGAAAATCAATTTAAAATGGAACCACACACAGATAATTTTTATTTCTTGTTTATCAAGATTTTGTCAATATTAATGTAATAAGGGCGATGTTAAAAATTAGCGTCATATTTTTTTCTTAAAAGCAGCCAACGATCTTACCAATATAAAACTAATACAATTATATATAGGTTCTAGCTTACATCGGAACTGATATTCTAGAGCTAATTGTTCGAAATTAATATAAAAATATTTTTTTTTAGTTTTCCCGCTGTATTGTCTTAGTTCTGGATTTAACAATCACTAGTAAAATATTACAAATAATAAAATTTATTGAATCTAATAACACTGTGCGACAGCCGAAATCGGCGGGAGTTCTGACTACCGGGAAAAGTTATATCGGTCAAAAAAAAAGTTATACGTGTCCCGACGTTTCGCTGGGTCACGTCTAGGAATCGAGATTATCGATTTGAAGTTTGTAAGTATCATATAAGCGAACTTTGTTTGACATAACTTGAGAACGACTAGTCCGATTTTGCTGCAACAAACTTAGAAAAATTAAAAATTGCAATTGCTTTATTCTTTTGATATACTGTTTCTCTACATAATCAACAGTTTTGCAGTTATAAATAAATTTATGAAGAAAAAAAATAACACTTTTTTCCGTTTTTAGATTTTTAATGATTTTTAAAAATAAAAAATTTTAATTTCTTAGTCAAAAAATATTTTTTTTTTCTTCATAAATTTATTTATAACTGCAAAACTATTGATTATGGATAGAAATAGTTTATCAAAAGATTGAAGCAATTGTAATTCTTAATTTTTCTAAGTTTTTTGCAGCAAAATCGGACTAGTCGTTCTCGAGTTATGTCAAACAAAATTCCCCTATATGATACTTACAAACTTCAAATCGGTATATCTCGATTCCTAGACGTAACCCAGCGAAACGCCGGGACACGTATAACCTTTTTTTTGACCGATATAACTTTTCCCGGTAGTCAGAACCCCCGCCGATCACTGACCCCTACCATTTGTCGCACAGTGTAATTTAATTTTGTTAAAAATAATGTGATCAACTTTTTTTTACTCTCATAATTAGCATAATTTTATGCGACTTGATAAGCAAAGCAAAGTTCTATGTTGTTGTCTTTTTAAATTGAGTATTTACCAAAGGCATTTAAAATTCTTTTATTTAAATATATTTGTCAGAATAAAGATAAATTTCTTTTTCATTAATTAGTAATAATAAGTTTGATCAGTGGCTACTATAAGCAAAGTAGAAAAATATGTCAGCTATTATAGAAAATGTTGGAATACATAGCCTTTATATTACTTGCAGTTAAAACTTCTGGAAAAGCGCATATAAAATCAGAATATCAAAAGTAAATACATACATACATATATTTGAGCACTCTACTAAAACAAACCGTGAGGTTTAATCAAATTTGATTGAAAAGTTTTGTATCTCCCAAACTGCTACTTGGGGATGTATTCTTGTGTAATTTAGAGTCGTTATTTGAAAAAATATTGGGCGCTTGGTCATTTTTTTAAAAGCTATAGCAGCTACTTTTCCTTACCCGACATGATCTCTTATGCAAGTTACAAACAGATGGAGAAATTAAATATATCCACTGTGTAGGGTGCTTAAAGTACCAAGCGAATATTTTTTGTAAGTATTCTCTTGAAATTATACAAGAATATACCCCGTGTTAAATTTCGACAGTTGCCAAACTTATCATTTGAGTTTGCTTAAAGTTCACCATGATTTATTTGCAAAGCTATTAAAAAAACATTCCAAAATTCCACATTTTATGTTATATTTTAATCAAGAAAAAATTGTTAAATTGTTTTAAACGTTATTTATAAATTTCTAATACAAAAACACTAATGTAAATCTATTTTATTTATTTGAAAAATTTTAAGTCAGAATATATTTATAGATATCCAGTAAAAGAGAGAATCTCAATAAAATAAGTCAGTAAAAACTTAACTCCAAGCATTACTTAAAGAAAAAAAGTATTTCATAGCAGCAACAGGAATGAACACATTGTTGTTGGCACACTTTTCCACTAATAAACAAACACGTTTATGTATTATCGGACGCAAGAAACAAACAATTATGCATTACTGTTAAGAACAAGAATTTTAGACATAATACTAGAGTGAGCACTGAAATACCTTCAAAACTGCAAACAAAAATAACATTAAAACATACAAACTAAATAGTTAAAATCATTTCGATATGAATATCATATTGAAAAAATAAAAGGTTTATGAATATATTTACGGAAGTTGATCTTAACTCAGGATGAATTTATTTTAAACGCAATTGTATGCAAATTAATGTTAATAAATCCTTAACAAACAAACCACTTAAGAAAATAAAACACAATTCCAGATTTTGCCCACACAAAACAATACATAAGAAACACGCACTCAGCATTAGCCAAATGTTCACATTTACGTAAAATTTTGCGAAAATAGTGGGACTCTATAAGTAGCTACTTGTTTTCTCTTGTGAATACTTTTTAATTACACAGCGCCACGTACTTTTTACCGATTTTGAGTTGTTGGGTTGGAAACCAATTCGCTTTTTGTCCCATCACATCAGAACTTTAAATGTCTTCAATTGAAAACAAAAAAGTGTTTTTAAGAAATGATGTGATATGATGAAATTGGACTCAGATTAGGATATGGCCACTTAAAATCTAAAAAAAGAGACTCACTACGTGTAAAAGAAAAATATTTTTTTATTTTCATTTATATTCACTCAAACCAATCTATACTTTATAATGAATTTTGAGGCAGTAAATCCAAATCAGCTACCTGTTTCACCCCATCACGGCTGGTTATTTTCTGATTTTTTTTTTAAATAAAAAATTTGCGTTTAAAAACCTGTCGATCATAATTAAAATGTTTCAGATCAAAATGTTGATACAAAAGTTACGTCTCTACTGAGAATGATTAATGATTTTCCCCGCACTGATGTATAGAGAGTTATTTAAGTCGTTTCAGCTCCTATACAATAATATCCATTGTTATTTAGCTAATCGACAAAATCAGCCTATAAGTTCGACTGCAACCAAAACATTATAAAATCGTTAGTACAATATAAATTTTAGCTTAAATTATAATTATTGTTGTTTGATAGATTTGCTTTGAATTTCCCCTAGATTTGTTTTATGGGAGTTTTCACGCTCTTTGTTGTTTGTCAATCTTGTAAATCTTATGATTATAGAGAAAACTAAGAACTCTAATGCATTTAATTCAATTTTGATTTCGACCCTATTACAATCATTGCTTAACTTTACGTTTTGGGCCGTAATGATTTATTTTATTTACAAAGTTACAACACTAAAAATTAGCAACCCATTACTACAAATTCAAAATAGAATGACAACAAAGTACAGTGTTATGGCATGTTCGCTCAAATGAAACATTAGTGACAAGTAATTAAATTTCTAACCTATTGTATTTACGCTATTTTTAATTTAATCTAAAATTAAACGTTTATTTAATTCCAAATAAACAAAAAGCACCATAACTTAAAAAGAATATCAAAATTTTTATGTGTCACTCATGTTTCCATTTAATAAAGGCCAGACTAAAAAAATATGTACGAATGTAATGTAATGAATGAAAGTAAATCATAATTCACACTAAACGAATGTTAACATTTAAACTAAAAAAACAAAACTATTGCAATGAAAGTAAATTGAATTGTTAATTAAATGAATACATAATAGGCTAATATATAACAAAAAAATGTATGCTAAAAAGAAAAACTAACTAAAAGGGTAAAAGACGGACGTGTCAAAAAAAAAACTACTTATCTTTTGAAAGGATAAGTTACCAGTAAGAGTTGGCCACCAAATGAGTAAACAATACAGTACAGAATGAAAACTTTGAGTGCCAACTTTGAAATCTAAAAAAAGTAGGAAACAAATTTTGATTGAACAATTTTTGTATTTGGGTGGGTTGGGTTAACCTAGAATAAATTATAAATACATTAAAGTTAATACAATAAAATCGAAATAAACGGGATCGAGTAAAAAAAAATTGTTGTTAAAAACTACTAGTAAGACATTTACTTTAACTAGAATATAACGTTTAACCCAAAAAAAACACGTACACACAATTTAATAAAATGAAAAACTTAAAATTACTTCACCTAAATAACAAAATATTAGGAAACATATAATTTGGTGCTAAAAAATTTCGGTCTTATTCGTGAATTTTGATATCGCTAATTGTTACCTCATATTTTCTTTGTATGCAGAACTTTGAAGCTTAAATGTATCAAACTAAAATGATCCTTATTACGTTCATCGCGGCTAGAATCAGCATATAATACTATTTTCTTAAAGCATTAAAAATGAAATAGAATTGTTCATTTCAGAAACGAACTTATTCCCACATAATTTGTTTGGGTCATTTCAAGTCAGTAATATGATATTAAAAATAAATTTTTTTTTATTATAATCGTTATAATTGATTTATACTTTTACGATCATCATAACTGATATACAACAATGAAATTACAATTATTTTTTTACTTAATCGTTTATCGAAAATCTCGTAAATTCATTATGAAATAAACAATGTAAATCGTTCTAGAATTTCTGAAACGAAACGAAACTACATAACTTTTCAGTATTTTTCAAGTATATGCGAGTTCTTTAATTAGTCAAGGCATTTCCAAGTTTAACTGACAATATTCACTCACGTTTCACTACCATTTCAATTTTACAGTAATATCTTGTTCTTAAAATGCAACTTAAAAACCTTATCTTATAAAGATAACCTTAGTATGAGGTAAAAAACAGTATTCTCAAAGATGACCTTAAAGGCACTTTTAAAGAACTAAATAACCAAAATACAGTTTCCATATGTACTTTTAATAAAATGTAATCTTTAATAGAAAAAAATAGACGAAATGTAATGGTACACCACTTTATCACTACTCAGTTCGACAGTCAAAACTCTATATTCCCTTTATATGTATAAATTCCCGAGCTTATTTTGAAAACTTACTATGGCAACTAAATTTAAGAATATATGGTTTCAATCACTGTTGAAATATCGCAAGCAATTGATGACAATTACTCTCACATATTTGGTATGATGATGCGCGATCGTTCAATTAATGAATCCTCATTTCTATTCTATATACTATTTATATGTAGTACACATTACACTTAGTCTCACCTTTGTCAATTCAAGCAAAATCAAACTACACACATTATAGTACATACAATATAATTCGAGAGTACGATACACCACATCACAAGTTCAGTCACAATATTGTGAAATATTTGCCAAAATAGGTATATATATTATATAAAAACACCATGCTATACATATATACATATGTATATATAGAACACAATCAATCAATAAAATTTTCAACTTGTAGGTAAATTTTAATTTTATTATATATTTTTTATACAGTTCTGTTCTGGAATTTTGATTGCGTCTGTCTGTCGAAATCAAAACAAATTATAAAAGAAAAGAAAAACCAAATTTTTTAAAATTAAAGGAGATTTTTAGAGTGATAGAACTTTAAATTGAAATAAAATATACATAAATGAAGTCTTTAAGATAAATATTGATTATTGGCTTACTTTGTATAGAAAAATGTGAAGTTACTAAACATTTGACAATTTGGAAATCAACAGAACTCGTGTTTTTTCGGAATTAAGCCCCCAAGTGATTCGAAATTGGACTAATCGTATGCGATTTATTACAGCTAGTCGTAATGGACTGATGCAAGAAATAAATTTCAGACAAATAGTGTCACAATATATAAAATAATCATTTAAATAAAACTAAAATCAAATTTAATTGATGTGTTTTATTTCAATTAAAAATTCAATCATTTGAAAAAAATCATCCTTTATAAGATCACTTATGATTTCGTAAATGGTGCTGGGTCATAGGGGTCAATATACAGGGTACACAGTATGTAAGCGTGGATAATTTAAACAGCAGTACGAGTATAAATCAAAAGTGCGACAACGACTCACACACACACTAACATATATAGTACATATGTATATGAAAACAATTACAAATACACACATACTAATTTAAATGCAGTTGTTTAAAGAACCAAGTAAAATATGAAGAAGAAGAAGACGCTTAGAAAACATGCAGAAGAAGAACATTCGTTTACCTACCCCCTCTCCCCCAAGAAAATAAAAACAAACAAACAAAAAGAAAAAACCAAACACGATACACTTAGCAAAATAATAGAAATTAGAAAAGAAAAACCCATTACTGAAAACATTAAAGTTTGAGTATTAAATTGTTAATAGTATATCCGATTTCTTTTAAATGTCGGATTCAATGCTGTTGAAGATCGAAAAGCGACTTCACAGATAATAAATTAAATTAAAGAATGAAAAATTAGTATAAGAAATTGTTACAGAACAACTTTAAAATGCTAATGCAAAATTCCAAGAAGAGACAACTTCAAAAATCGCATTAATATGTACTTATATTAAATATATTTATTTAGATTTAAAATGAAACAACAGAAAAATCAGCAAAACAAATGAAGAATTGAATAAAAAAATGAAAAAAATAAATAAATACTAAAAAATACAAAACATTGGTGATATTAATTTAAAACCCGACCTAATTGAATTTTCAGCGTAAATTCTAAGAATTTTCAATTGTATTAATTACCTGCACCTATGTTTCGTTGAGGTTGCTATAATTTTTCGCAACCGAAAATTGAAATGAGGTCTTTTGGTCAATAACACATTTTTTTTTTCTTTATTTTTTTGCATACATAGTTTGAATTGGACTCTAATTCTTGCCCTCAATTTATTTGTTAAACTGTTATGCAGGTATGTTATGTTATGCAGTTACAAAGTTAGCTCTTTCTTGATTATAGCCTGCAAGCAAATGTCCAGGATTTGGTTTTGGGGTTGAAGGGTCGAAATAGGTCCGCACTTTTACTGTAGGAGAGAAATGTTACAATAAACATTCAATGTGATGAGCAATAAGAGAAAGTACTTCAATATAGATATAAAATAATGTCCGGGAAGTTAGCCCTCATCCTTGAAACTTTCGATAACACTCATTTAGTTCCATTCTGTACCGTAAATAAAAAATGTTACATTTTAAGTAAATGGAAAAAACTAAATAATAAAAGTTTCGGCCTCTTTAATCAGTTATCAGTGGAGACTGGTATTTTGTAAAGAGGTAATCTAATTGAATTTTTAATAACAAAACATATGATTGTTATGGTCAAATATTGGCTTTTGCCACATGACAATTTGTTAAAAACTAAAAACTTTGAATCTCAATGTCGCGAAAATTAAGCGAGATGAAAGACTTTTTTCATCAAGTATATTTCCAGCTGATTTAATTCTAAAAATTCAAGTGAGTGTCTGGCTTATTAGTTATTGAGTATTTTTAAAAAAGTTTCGGAAAGAGATCAGAACTGTCCACAGAAATATAGGGCGCATGGTTGCCGAAACCTCTCTTATGTCCTTTATCTTCTCACGTAGCATAGGGCCTCCAAAAAACTCTTCCAACGCGAGTGATCAGTAGCGATTGTCATTAATTCACTTCAAAATTTTCTCGAATCGAGTATTTCCTGTGCTAGCGATCGATTCTACGACGATTTAAGACATATACATATGTTTTGGAATACTCTGAGGGTTCCACTCCAATGTTTGCTGGCAGACTTCAGTTGGTGATTGTCGCAACGTGTGTCCAGTCATTTCCAATTTCACCATTTGATTTTAAAGCGGACCTTCACCGTTAACAATTCGATATTTGAAATGGTCCTGCATCACCAAATTATCAGAATTTGGCGAAGATAATTGTTGGTGAGCTCTTGCCAATTATGTAGTAGAGTTTTGTTAGTTAACCACGTTCCACAGCCGTACAAAACATCGATTTTAACGTTTGTTTAAAAGATTTTAAGCTTCGTTATCGTTGTGTATTTTTTTGTTGGTACTATTTTCTTTCAAAATTTCAGGTCCATAGATCAAAACTGTTGACGACGGAAAACAGTTTGTTTCCTATTTAATTAACATCGGAAAAACGATGTGGCAGAAAGACGAATGGTAGATTTTTTCTACGTTTTAGTAAAAATGTTGTATCTTTTTCCCTATACTGAAAAATGACTAAAACGTCTTATACAGTTTTACTTCGACCATATAATTTCCAACAAACCAGCTACCCAGAGACCCCGATGTTGATTTCCAGTACGGGCATAGTAATACACTCTCCATATTCTTAAATTTCTTTTCATATTAACTTCTCCTTACACATATACATATTTTTGAACTACACCCAACTAAGGGCCACATTAAGCTTTCCGAATTCTGGAAAGCATTTACAAATTTCTGTTAACGCTATCGAAACTATCATATTTTATGTAAAAGTTTACTAAAATATAACTCCAAAAATTTTGCAATTTATTTCATAGTACATGCTAGATTAAAGATCTTCCAACTTTCCCTCAGGATTTATTATTTATACTCTTTGCTGTTAACCACAATGCAATTGTATCTGCAATATGTTGCAGTAGAGCCGTTTGCAACATGTTTACTCATTCGCTCTACATCTACGAGAACGGGTAATACTCCAAACAAGAAGTCAATCGATCAGTAGCAATTTAGTAGTTGAGTAGTTGTGCGGCGGTTACCATAGGGTGAAGTCGTATATCTGTGGCAAAGTGTAAACGAAGATCAATTAATTCAATTCAAAAGCCGTCTGTCTAACTGTAGACAAATACATATTTATCTGTCAATCATTTCGAACGGTTCTCATAAGAAGCAAAGAAAGAAAACAAAAAAAAAAAAAATAACACGGAAAATATCCAACAAAGAAACGTAATTTTGATGATTTTCATGGAAATCGTGGCTTAAAATGCAAATTTTTCGCAATCTACCAATACTATGTTGCACTTTTAAATTGAATCTTGCTGGAAAAATTCGCTCTGTAAGTGATCGAAGCAGGACGGCAAGATTTATTTACTGATTGTGTTGTGTTATCGCGTAGTGCTCTTGGCGGAAACGAACTTTAAACAGAATTATGGTAGAAATTAAATATTCATCTAAGCAAAATTGAAAACAAAAAATTGAAAAAATATCGTGATCTTTTATTAAGCTATATAACAAAAAATCCTCTGCAAATACGCGGCGTAATCGTACTGATCGCAGCTCTTTTCGTTTTCAGAACAGAAAGTAAGTGATGACCTTTAACATGTAGAAATCAATGTTCGTATAAGCACATTTTAAATTAAGCTCAGTCTAAGTATAAGTCTAAGCTCTTCATCATTGTCAACTACGACGATGTAGACAACGGCGACAATGAGTACGTGTGTTTGTATACATGACGACTATACATCATTAGATTTTATTTTTATATTCAAAACACCCTACAATCTCAAGCTTTGCATCAAAGTTTGTTGCATATTGGAAGTAGAAGTACTTGAAAATAATTATTACGTTAGTGCTTCATAATGGAACTTACACGGTACATACTATACTCTATCAACGAGGCCTCACAAAGGAGTCTGTAGGAAAATCAGAGGTCTTGATATAACACAGGACAGTAACAAATTGTTTGGAGTTTATATACATACGAAATACTTGAACGGTCCCTAAGCTACTGGCGACAATTATATATAAGGTTGTTTCAAACCGTTTTCACAGGCAAAATCCTTTGTAATGCAATCAGATGAGAGCTTTTTAAAGTATGGTCTGACAAATTTCCTAGTACGAACTCCGGACTTCAACTCGACAATCCGTTGCCGAAGACACAGACTTAAGCATATCGAAAAGTATAAGTTTGTCCACGCTGTTAATGAGATTAAAAAAGATTTATCTTCAGTTTCTACACTATTCTGCTTTTCATCTACTAAAGACTGAAAACGCACGGGACCATATTTTAACTTTATGCCGCTACCAATTCAAGTTATTTAGAATTTTGCAGCACGAAATAAAATTATATAGAGAATTTGGTCATTAGTCTTTATATTATGGCGAAATCCATATTTATACAATCCGATTAGTGTGGTGTAGAAATGTGTTTATCTAATACGCTACATTTAGGTGTAATGACACGATAGTTTTTGCAGGACATAAGATCGCTTTTTTTTGTAGATATGGCACATAGGGCAAGTACTCCAGTTGCTCGACAAGCGATCGTCTCTCCAGATTAGATTGATGTATACACCTTCCGAAAACATTAACCTAGTTTTGAAGAACTCCGCGGTCAGTTCATTGCATCTGTTTGCATATTTCTTCCAAACAGGGCAGCGAAACTTCATCACGGAACGGTAGTGGTGTTGCTTAAAATCCAATCAGCTCGTTTGTTTGGAAATGTTGCTTTGACAAGATTTCTTGACACTCCTTGAAACGCTTATTTCCCGTGCTTGTTGCCAGCTCTCTATTTTTTGGCTTTTTTATAAACGCTTCGTACATCGTTCCCTTTGCAATACCCACCAATATCTTTGAACTGGAACTTCTCATGCAGCTTTTATTTCTGCGCTGGATTTTCATTTCATTACTTTTTCCATATGTACATATGTATATATATACGTATATATGTATTTATACTGTCTTCACTTCCTTTAAATCATTTCGCTTCAATAAGAAATTCTGTATACGATTTTTGATGGCCATATTCCCATTAGATGTAGAGTATCTAATAGTCGTTCTTAACATACATATATTCCTCATGTTGTTTTCTGTTTCGAACTTGACATAAACAACGTTTTTCAAATAAGGAGGGGTGGGTTTTTTTTTTTTTGTTTCTTTTTAGTTGTGCATATACCAAATTATGATAACAAAAACCAGTCCGCGTACCGTAAGTGCGCCGCTCTCAGCAGACTAGACTAACGCCGAGTATACGTAGACACTAACAACAATGGTCTTTGGTCGGTTGCGCGAGCGGTCATTGTTGGTTCCGGTGTTTAAGCATTAATAAAGATACGACCGACCGTCACAATGCTGCTTTATGGTGGCATAAAAAATTCTATGATGGGTAGCGGAAAGCGTTTTACACTTCTCGCATGCAAATCGATTGTGTTCCAATTCCATATAGTGGTCACCTTTTAGATGGAACGAGCCACAGGTGTGGGATTGGATGTAAGAAGCAGTGCTTTGAACTGTTGATTTGTTTTTGTTTACATTTCAAGGGAATAACCGTATCACCACTACGAGCGCCAATGGAATGAAGGGCAGGCGGCTCAGCTTAGCGTCTGCAATTCATGTGTGATTGTTTTCGGCTTTGTTGCTGTTTCTGCTACTGTTGCTGTTATTATCGCTCGCTGTCACAGTTGATGTTGCGCATGAGCCGTAGTGTTGAATTTCGATGCGAAGTCTTTGCACAAGGTTGACGCGACCATATACAACTGAATTCTACAACTATATTGAATCAATCATTCAGCACTTGTACTTAAAGGGGTGTACTTAGTTTTATTTTTTATTAAGTTTAATTTTCACCACTTATGTATGTTGATATAATGAATTACTTTAGATTCATTAATTTCACCCAAGGTGTCACTTATTGGAGTTTTGAGCTCAGCGCCGAATTAAGGCTTAGCGGGGCTTGGGCTAGCGACTGGCAACGTACCCTTTTAATATAAAAGCGTGACCAAAAAAGTGTCATTTGAAGAAATTTTTTTCCTAAATACGATTTACTAGAAATTGGTTTTTTTGCTGTTGTTTCAAAAAATCCGTACTTTTGGTCATTCATAAATGTGATATGATACGATAGTATATTCGTATTAGACTTTTTTTTTTACTTTAAAATAAATATGACCCCTTAAGTGACGTCTTATTAAGCCACTAGTCATGTCACCAAGGTATCGAATTCACATATAAAACAGATGTGCGCTTGCGACGTATGCATTTATACCGCTTTGTTACGGATCATGTTTTCAAGTGGTTGGCTGGCTGTCTTTCGTTTATTAATGTGCCAAATATTAATTAAAACAAGTCGTTGGCAATCTAAAGCGCTATAACGGTTATATTACGTTATCTTAAGGTTTTTGAGTAAACGGAAACAAAAATAAAACACAAAAGAAACAGACGTGCGAATGTCAGGGAGATAAACAAAAATGTAAAACTTTCAAATAATTTATATGCTCAAGGTAAAATTTGATAGAAAGAGTGGATACTTCCCCCATCGTAATAATACTGCTTAGTACGCCGCTGTTTTAATATACCCTGAAATTAACTGGTAACATGATATTGTCGCGTTCTGAATTTTTAGTTCGAAATCATTAGTTGATGTTGCAGGTATTAACTCTGAGTAGCATCAGTGCTGCTCCTAATTCTCAGAGTAGAAACTGTGGTTGTGGTTGGTGCTCTCCAACAAGCTGAAATTTTTCGTGACTTCTCGCTAAGAGTTGCCGCTTGCAAAGAACCAGTTTTGAATTGAAGCTAAAGAGGAGGCTATCGTTTTATGATAACTGCCTTGGTACTACTCGTATGTTTGTTGTAGGAAAATATACTAAATGCTTGTATTCATATTTTACCATTTTTAATTAGGTGTCGAGTCGGTCATGCGGCCATAGCTGTAGTTCTTCTTTAAGTGCGATCATAAAAACCGGAAGTAGTAAATGTTCAAAAAGAGTCACATAAGCGAGCAACTGTAATTTGGTTTTAATTTGTATGCTTTGAATGTTTTGTTAGAATTATCATTTGGTTATTAAATTGAAATAATTTTAGCTTGCTCTAAAAAAACTTAACCACTGGCGGCCAGTGGCCACAGATAATCGCAGCGCACCTTTATCTTTAAAGTGTGAAACTCCATAATAATATATTTCTCAAGTGTGTTGGTGAGAGCACTCGCTGCTTGAAGTGAGAACTTAGTGAAGTTTCGTTATCACGGTGTTCAAATTAAGGACTTAAGCAAAAGAAACTGGAACATTTTTCTTTTTTTTTTTTGATAAATGCTAGGAACTGATCGCTTATTAGTAAAATTTAAAATTCTATCATTGGCTCTTTTAAAAGAACACTTTTATCAAACAAATACGAAAAGCTAAATTTTATAAAATTATCTAGAAAATAAAGTCAAAAATCGGGTGATTTGGATAATCTTTTGTGTTTTATTTCAATTCGAAGCTACGACAGTCTAAAAAACACTCTATATACCATATACAATAAAAAAAAAATTTTATAAAAATTGTAAGAACGAACGAAATGAAAATATTGGTGCATTTTCCATTCAATGCAATAATATATTTGCAATAACAATATTGACTTTGGTGCCGCAATCATAACTACAATTCCATATTTTTTTTTAATCACGTCTCAATTTTTAGAGATTGTATTGTGTTTATTTTAAAATTTATATTAATTCACACCAACAATTTGACACGTTATTTGTTTTAACTAATAAAACTTATCTACGCATTGTTCAAATATATATTGAAGGATTCCGCTGCGATCGCGATTTCAATTCGAATATATAGCAATTTTGGGATAGTTTAAAAAAAAATATTTATAAATTCAAAATTTTTAGGAGACCGAATCTCTCTTCAGAAACAAAAAACCTAAGTTTTAAAAATCCCGAAATTTTTTATTACAAAATACACTTTTTTCTTAAATAACCTATCCGATCGAATTATACGGAGCAAAAAGAAGTCAAAACCCGTCGGGGTAAGAAAACTTAGAGGGACTCTTAAAATCGATTCCTGCATAATAATATTTAAAAAGCTTACCGGATTATCAATCGTATAAAGCTCATTTTAAATGATTCATAACAAGTTTTCGAACCTTAGTCTTATTCATTCCTGTAGCCTGAGAAGAGAGGTATCCAAATTTTATTAAAATTATCAAAGATTTTGCAATTGACGGAATATTTTAAGCATAATTTAACATAAGTTTTTGCGATTAATTTTTATTCACTCCTTTAGCCTAAGGTGAGTAAAATTCCGTCAAAACTTTGATCAGACAAGTTTTGTTTCTACGCCACTCCAATGTAATGCGATGATATACATACATATGTACATATGTATGTAATCTTAAGTAGAAATCTCTAGTTACGCCACTAGTTACATACGGCTAAGGCCTGATTATGCACTCATAGTCCGAGAGGCTGCGCTGCATTTTTCGAAGTAATTTCCTCCCACTTAATTTTTTTGCAAGTGATAGTTTAAACTGATAATCGAAGTAATCGTCAGCCGCCAGAATAGTGGTTGACCTGGTTGTGAGTTGTGAGAGGCAAAAAAAAAATTTTGCGCAATAACTCGGAAAGTAAGCCATAAGTAGAAAAATATACTCACACTAACGTGACCAGATATTTTTCACCAAAACGAGAAGCACGAAAAAGTTGATGAAACTTCTTCGTTTGTTTTAACTGCAAAAAATTTAATGCACTAAAAAAAAGGTCCTCACTTTCACATCCCGAAAACCGTAGATCAGATAATTTCCAATTATTTTTAAGGGGAATCAGATATCCAATTATTTGTTTTTACTAACAAAGAAAAGGTCCTCTCTTTCGCTGAAAACCCTAGCAAAATGAGATTTATTATTTCCAATGAAAACGCGGACCGCGCGGAGCAGCAAATCAAAAACGCGGATCATATGGTCACGTTAACTTAGACCAATGTTGTAGAGTAGATGAAAACACATTGATTTCATGTCTAAAAAATTTCCGTGTAACAAGATTTCACCCACTTTTCATATATTCATATTCACTTTTAAGATTATTGATGGCCATCTCCATTTTCGAAAAAATGCGGTTTTTAATGAAATTTTTAAATTAACATTACTTGTTTGAATCTGAAAACTGCATTTTTCGTGCAAAATAACTATTTTTGCTCAAAATTACAGTATTTATTGAAAACTTTAAAACGGTGAAAAGTGGGTAGAGTATTGTCCTTTGAGGACTTTTCTGGCATGAATTCCATGTGAGTGTTTCTCCTCTATACAACATTGATCATAACATATTTTTCTACTCTTAGCTTACTTTCCGAATTATTTCTCAAATTTTTTTTGTCGGCCTCTCACAACCGAGCCCACCACTATTCTGCCGGCTGACGCTTATTTCGATTATCAGCTATACTTAAACTATCACTTGCAAAAAATGAGTGGGAGGAAATTGCCTCGAAAAATTCAACGCTGCCTCCCGGACTATCATGTGATGTCACGTGTAGTATCAAATTCGTTGCAATAATCATTTGTTAAAGAATAACATTCCTTTCATTCGGCGCTAGTAATTTTAATTTTTAATATATTTTTCAATGGCTTTCGTTTCACAAATAATTGCGTTAGGTTTATTTCCTTCAATCAATAGGTGAATTCAAAATATCGAAAACGTAAAGTTTTATTCAGAATATAGTTCCATGTTCCACCATGTCCCAACCCTTAATAGCCTGCGCGTATATCCAGGCCCGGATTTAGAAATTTGCGCCCCTGGGCAGTAGCAAAACTTGAAACCGATAGCCCATGTTCAGTTATCATAGCATTTTTCACTTATAATGTTGGTACGCATGCCAACGTAATACGCGGGAAGTTCAATTCTCCCGAATAAAAAAAATTTTCAAATTTTCCGCGAATTTTGCCGCCCTAGGCACGTGCCTACTCTGCCTGTATGGTAAATACGGGCCTGCGTATATCCGACTGAGTGCCACAGTGACCTAAAACGACTAAAATACTTTGCATTGAAAGTTGCCTAGTGGCACAATTATATAGTCGCGTCATTTTTCAGCCAGTTCTCTTTATCATTGGAACGATGTGAACATCTTTTCAAAAACTGTATCCGAGCTACAATTTTTTTTTTAATTAAATACTAATTCTTTTTGAAATAAAGACCAAATTTAAATAAAGTTGAGGCAAATACAAATTTTATTACCAATAATAGGGATGAATATGTGACTTATTCAACACTTAAATAGATTTGCATTAATTGTCACAAAAAATTTAAAATTTATTCTACAATTTTTGTTGATCTATTAATTAAATACTGAAATTATTTGCTTGTGGTGAAATCAAGTTTAATGTTGTAGGTTCAAGGCTACAAGTGTACACACATTAAAAATTTTACTGACCACATAATTTTTTAAATGATAAAATCTCATAGTAATTAGTTAAAAAATAAAACCACCAAACGTTTTAAGTTTTATTTTAATATTTATTTGATCTTTGATATTTAAACTTGCTAATAAACACTAGCTTACAAGGTTTTTGTTCTTGAAATAAAATGGCTACTTCTCTGTGATTCATGTGAACTGAGCATAGAAGAAATACAATATGTATATTTGAAATTTCATCACGTACCGTTTTTGAGATACAGTGAAATACGTTTTTTAACAAAGAAGGTTCCACATAATTCTGAACAAATAGAGTTAAAGCTACATTGCATACCAAATTTTAGTTAAGCAATTTGCTGCCAATAGTTTATGAATTACAATTAAATTGACTTAACAGCTTTGGCGTGATTTAACAAAGAATAAAAAAATTGTTTTTTTTTTGTATTTGAAAATTTTAAAAATCTGAAAAGTGTCTTGCAAATTACTATAATGGAAGAACGTGCCTGAATTGCTTTGTTTATTTTTGTATGGAGCTTAATTTTTTTTCGAGTGGCCACTAATAAAGTATACCTCATTTAAAGGGGGCTTACAATGGCTATACGAAAAAATTGTAGCAATCTGAAAACAAACAACCAGTACGGGTGTTATCTTTCGCATCGCCAAAACTTAAATACCCTACACTGTGGTAACAGTAAAATTGCACCAAGCTCTAATTTTTTATTTTAAGAGTATCCCTTCCACCTTGCTACGTGCTGACTAGCTTAACATAACGCATCCACATTAAATTTAGCAACATTAACTTAAATAGCACTCTGTGTAGTGCTTTGAAGCTTATGCTTGCTTGGATATTAGACCAATCCATTTCTCATATCTGTCTAAAATTTGGAGCCATTAATTTAAATAATTCTCTTAGTACAGCGATTTGAAGTGCCACGTCCTCTTGTCTAGTTTTTGGGAAAATCATGTAATGGATTTCGATGGAACAAAAATACTATATCACAAACAGTAGCGGATATAGAGAGGCATATGTGCCAAAGGCACTCCTCATAGCCAATAACTTTGCTCTACTTATAAGTATATCATACGTAAATATCATGTCAAAAACTGAATAGAATAGAATATTCATCTAGCTTCTGCACTATTTCTAACGTCAGCCTTCACCCATGATTTTGACTTATTGTTAGATCCGCAACAGATGACATAGAAATATTTTGAACATAAAAGATGTGTTGTAGTGTAATTAGCCTTGGCACTTCCTATAGAAGAAAATAATATAATTTCGTTGTATTAGACAAGTCCGGAAGTGACGTAAGTAAGCGTAGACCCTTCCTTAGAAAGAGAATATAGTATTCAACGAACTCGTATATGGCCACACGAAACTAAAAACGAAACTTTGCAAAGAGAAGTTAAAATACATAAGCACTAATTGAACAAAATTCTAGCGGCATTAAATAAATGGGCGTAATATCTCCTATGAAATAAGAAATTTTATTCTTCATATAAAGCAAACTAACATAGTGGATACATTGAAGTTTGGCTAGCATTATGTATTCATTAAACGAAATGTGTATTGGATGATGAAAAAGTGTAATTTATATAGGAAATAATTATCTCCTGTAATTTTTGATTAATCTGAGTACTATTTTAGAATGATTTCCGAAACATTTTCATTTAGCATTAGGCCTACTCTGTGTTCTGCGTAAGATTTTAAACTGGAACTCACGTGGAAATAAGCTATGAATCGTCATGTTCTGTAAGATAATATTTGAGAGTTTTCGAGACATGTACATATGTATGTATGTATCATACACTGACATGAAGAAATGCAGCTGTTATATCATTTAGAGATGTACGAAATTATAAGAAATTAGCCTTGGCGAAATCATATTTTATTATAATACATTATCAAAATTTACAAAAATTTTTTAAAAAAAAAACTAACTCATTTCTTTAATTCATTTTTTTTAGAAAGTGCTTACGTGAACAACCGCACAGTAAATCAAAAATAAACTCTTCAATGAGCGATGATCCAAAGACATGGATTTTATTGGTTTCTAGCCCTATTTCATATCGGTGATTATTTCTGTTTGGGCGGCAGCAGAGAATCACAACTGCGCGTAGGAAAAGCTATAAACGTCTTTCCACGCTATGGTTACCTGGGAATTTCGATGCGTGTTATACCCTACAATGACAGCTATGAAAGTGAGAAGTGGCTTTTCAAGGAACCGACAAAAAGCTTATATAGGGTATGTGTAAATTTGAAACTAATGGACGCTATTCCAGAGTGTCCCTAATATATTTTCTTCCATCTGTCAAATATATTTTCCTGTATTTCGACAGAATTTGAGCGCACTTAGTGAAAGTAAAGAAGAGAACGCACCGGGTATCTTTCACGGTGATTTTCATATGGAATTTTGTGATAATCGACGTCAACTCTTTCAAGCCTATTTTCGGGACTTTACGATTGAACGCTTGGATAAGCCTTGGGAAGCATTTACTGGTGGCTGGTTTGCTGATAATGCAGCAAAAAAATTGGGTATCAATACATCTTTCATACATGGTGATTACTCTTACGTTTTGGTAAGAGTAGTACGTTTTCGTGAAACTGGCAAATTCAAAACTGATATACCACAAAATCAAACGATAGAAAATGATGTGCGCAACCGCATGGATCAATTGAAAGCGGGAAATGTTACTGCCGCTTTTAAGTTTATGGAAGCGTTTGGAACACATTATATTAACTCGTACACGACGGGCAATTCATTGTATCAGGTAGTAGAGCTATTTAGTAAAAATTAATAGAAAATTATGTTAAAAATTAATTTAAATCTTTCAAGGTGTTCGTATACACGCGCAAAAACTATCAAATGATTAAGGAACGCATAAAAACAAAAGGCATAAATGGACTTTCAAAGTTGGACTTATATAATTATTTTGCACCATGGTATGCGGAGCATTTGGGTCAAATTCGTTCAGCTAGTGCAAATGCCACCGTAGAGCGTTGGGCTCGTCGAAAATTGCAATACGAATACTACGTAGTGAAGTATGTGACTCTATTGAAATTGCATGGTAATGGCACTTTATTGCGAACACTGGACGGTTTGTTGGGAAACGATGCTTTACTTCAGTTGGACCTAAAATGTATAAATATTATATTTAGGGATCAACCCGAAAAAGAGACTTGGTTTCATGAGGTTCTTGACAATCAAATGAAGTTATGGGAAAACAACATGCCACAAGCATATATTACTGACGGATAAACTACTGTCATAAGGTGGTCAATACTCGTTTACCAATCACTCTTATGCTCATTATCTTGAGCAAAAATGAAGCTACCATAATTCTAATGATTACGTTAAATATTGTGTTTTCAATATTTATTTATGCCTGTGATAGATTTTAGCTGTTGTAATAGAATATTGAATTTTCTAATTACTATACCTACTTACGTTAATGATAAATAGGAGCAATCGATTTAATTAAAAGCAATTCTATATATTTATACGTAATATTGTTAATTTATGTAAGTTTGTATATATATATAAGTATGTATATTGTCGTAAATATTTGTATGTGTTAAAGTACATATGTATGTATGTTAAAAGCATTTTCAAAAATAAAGGCCCTTTATTATGACAGAAAGAATGGGATTTTTCAGAAACCGAAAACAATATTGAGTGTCGGTATGCTGAGAAATGCGTAAATATATCAACTCATATTTGTATCTTGAACATAATTCAATATTCAATTTATCTCTCAACATAGTCTACCTTTAACTCAACACACTTCTTTCAACGATTCTTCATTTCTTCGATGCCTTTCCATAATAAGATTCAGCGATATCGTCCTCATACGACCTATACCTCTTTCCACTTTCGATTCTATAATGAAAGCCCACTGATTCGACTTAATTTCCAGTGTGTGTAATTGATCCATGTTCGTACACTGTTGCAAAAAAGCTTTTATCACGGTTGAATATTGCCAGACACTCATTTGGTCTTTTGGTTGTCGATAGACCCTCTAAAGTCTGTTACACTGAATGGCGGTTTGCATACAGGAGGCATCATAGAACTATATATGTATATTTCGAAATGAGGCCGGACAGCGCGTCACTGTTAATTTGGTCCCAAACTTGTAAGGCCTTGATTAGGAGGAGACTTGACTGTAGTCACTAAACATACTATTGCATGTAACAATACTTCGACGACAATATAACGCCTTTTATAAATAAGTAGCTACATACATAGTAAGAATTTAATAAAAAAGCTGCTGCATTGACAATGAGGGTTTTTAAAAAAAAAAAAAAAAATACGTTGATGCGTATAGTGTGTGGCAACACTTTGGTTAACCAAATTGGCAGTCAATTTGACATAGGTAGTTCGTGCTTCAGTTTTCATTTACGAGTAACTTGCAAAGTGCGCGTTTTATTTTCACCGTTAAATTTTGCATATTCTGCAGTAAAAGATCAATAATAAAATTATGAAAAGTGGTGGTATCAATTTATTTCAAAGTTTCGAGTGTAAAGCCATAAAATGTTTTAATAAATTTATGTGAAAATTAAAAACCACATTTTAAATGGTGCCTCCGGCAGAGCAGTCGGTGAGAGTGCAGTGTTTAGTTGTTTTTGTTGTTAATTTAAAAGTGGATTTATTAAAAATCTTTTCATTTGCTCAGATAAAATACAACAAGTGCTTAAATTAATTTGAATTCTTTAGAATGTTTGTTTTATTTATAGAAAATAATTTATTAAATGTCCTTATGTGGTGTGAGTGTATTGGTTGCTGCTAAAATGCATTGCAGCAGCTGCCTAAGTGCGGCATTCGCTATGGTTCTATTCATAGCTATATTTCAGTGCTTTCAAAATGTTTTGCAAATAAATTTTTAGCAGTGGTCTTTCAAATGTGTAAGTCGCAAGGCCGCCATAGGTAAGTGATTTCCGTTTGTAAATCGCATGGTATATTTTAGTGGATTTTTAAGTCCTAAGACCAATCTCCATGATGATTCGCAGCATTTTTATTATCTGATGCGGTTATTACATACCCTTTGAAATTCTCAAAGAATCATTCACTTCTTGACCGTTAGTTTTATTTTTTGGGCAGCTTACGTTATAAACTCTGAATACCGTTCTTTATGTCTTCTTCTTTGCTTAACAAGCAATAATTTATTTTCTGGCGTAGTGTTGGAGTGTACTTTTCATTTTCAGTCGTACTGTCACTCAGTATAGACAAACACCAATAGCTTTTGTCTTAGCTATATGGTACGTATGTTTCCCCTTTAAACCTTTGCGCGACATCTGTATGTGATATAATAATCTTTAAGTTATGCTATTGTTTTGTTCTGTATTGGTGAATGCGCTGTTATAGCTGTTGGTGAATTGTTATTGCTGTCATTTTATGCTGTTGTTATTAGTTTTCTATGTTGGTGTTTACTTTTGATTTGGATGACATTGCCTTTGTTGGTGTTTGGCTCTCTTTTTTATTATATTAATAATTTGTTTTAATTTTTAAATTGACCGTGAGGTATTTAAACAAAAGGAATAATTAATTTACAGGGCATTACATTTAACACGACATTGAACAAATTATTAAACAAAACGTTTGAAAACATAATAGAGGGGCAGCGGACACGTCTTTTCTCTTTGAGTCTGCAATTTGCATACTTTGCAATTAATGTACAGCCTCTTACTTACAATTAGAATCTAGGTATTTATAAATTTAAAAAAAACATTAGCCAAATATCAATTTAATAGTAAGTCGTGTTAACGACTCGACGCGAGAACGGAGCTGCGTCGGATTTCGGCATTGCAATGCATATAGCTCCAAAACGGCTGGGCGGACCATTATCAAACTTGGCATGAAGTATAAACATAATATAAGCTTTTTTTTAATGCACTAAAAAAATTTTTTTGTATGGCGAACTTTGTAAAAAAACACAAAAAAAATATTTATAATTTTTTTCAGTGTATTTTTTATTTATTTTCAAAATCCAATTATGAGGTTGAAAAGGCTAATAAATGAAGTATAAAATCCAGTGGTTAAATCATTTTACTAGACTTTTTTTAAACTAAATAATGGCATTTGAAGTAGTATGTACCTTTCTCAAATTTTCAAAGACCCATATTTTGTAAACCAATGTTGCCATTCTAAAAATATTTTGTTTCTGTGTCGAGGACAACATATACAGGTACAACATATTCAAATATATCTGAAATTGGAAACATGAACCTCATTTCCCCTGTCCGCTTCGCGTGAAATGCCCGATAAGCAACTTGAAATGTAAGCGTGTGAAAAACATTCCTTGGGCCAAAATACAAATCGAAGTTTTTGATAAACATTTAGTGTGTCGACGACAATGCGGCCATTTTGAATAAGCACGATGTGGGAAGGGAGCTATGAGCCATCATTGGTGTGGAGTTGTGAAACACACCTTCCATCGCCTTTGCTAAAGCATTTCGATTTATTTAGGTAGAATTTGAATGTTTCATCCAACTTTTTTAGCGATTTTTAACTTTTATAACTTTAATAAAGGTAGATCATAAAAATATGCCATTTTCTCATTTTTTTTCTGACATGACTCTCAACTCCCCACCAAAATAACGAATGTCGATTTCATACATTCCAGGCGATCTGCAATATTGTAAACACGATGACTTTTGTTTTATTTGAAGTTCCTTTGGTCAGTAGTTGTATTAAGAGGTGTCCTAAAAATACAACGTTACACATACATATGTATACTACCTACCGATATTTATGGTAGTTATGCCTCGAAAACAAAAACTATGCTCAAAACACTCCACTCTTCCAATTATTTAGCACATTACAAAATTCAAAGCTGATTCATTGCATACGATTCTCGAATGACGCCAATTTAATTCATTTAATTAAAAAGCTAGGATTTCAGTTCAAAAAACATATATGTACATCATCATCATCACTATCATCTATGTACATACATATGTACAACAAACTCTTTTGCAGTAATTGGCCAAATTCGACTGATTTCTTTTCATTTTCAAAATAATGCGGGTAAGCTATACAAACATAAATACATACGTACAAATAATGTACATAAGTATGTGCATTCTTGGTGCATATTCTAACATGGATATATATTTACTAACTTGAGTGCATGTATGTACGCATGTATGTATATCAGTCGGCTGTGAAGATAAAGAAGAACAAGACGAAGAATTCTGTTTCAATGAGACGATTTCGTAAAACAAAGGAGCATCGCCGTATCGACATTTGATAAACTCATCCATATCCAATCCACTTACGAATACAAATATTTACACAATTTATAGGAAACGGAGGTATGAGAATATAATATTTCCAAAAAGCACACACATGCACGCATAATACGTATACGTACAGACAGACACACACACATACATACTAACTAATATACAAACAGTGTTTAGCTGATCCAATCTTAAGAAAAGCCAAAATCATATATGAAGCGCCCTGTTTTTCTGACTGCATACCACTAACAATGTAATATATAGACTACAAACATATGTACATATGTATGTAGGTATGTACACTCAGAAAAATATCATAGCTGAAATGAAACTTTTCAACGTTTTCACAAGGTCTGATTAAACTTAGCCGGAATTATAATAGACAGAAAAAAATAAAAAAAGGTAATCACTTTTGTGTTGTGGGCGCCCTTTTGTGGCGCGGGCTCCTAGGCTGCAACCTATGTAACTTAAAAACAAAGTTAAATTTGCAACTAGCGGTCACGGTTCGCTTCAAGGAAGATCAAGATCGATAAAAATTTCAACCAAATCTGACAATTTACTGATCGGAGATTCCAAAAACATGATACGTAAAATCGTACCTGGTCACTTACTCGTTTTATGGCCATTTTAAGCTAAATACTTTTACCGATAATAAAAATACGTTCCAGGAAAAATTGTGAATAAGACATTAAAAATTTAAATTTTTTTATTTTGCTTTTTTTTTTGTGGGCTTTGTATTCAAAAATACTTTTAAAACCCATAAAACAAAATCATATAAAAATTATTTTTCATTAATTTTTAGGCCCAAAAGAATTTTTAAAATTTTTTTTTCATGAAAAACAGTGAATAACACAACAAATATAAAATTTTTTTATTTATTGTTTTTTTGTGAGCTTTGTAGTTAAAAATACCTCAAAAATCTATAAAACAAAATTATAATTCAAATTATTTTTCAATAAATTTAAGAACTAAAAGAATTTTTATTTAATATTTACTTGTATAAAAACTTTTTTAATTTTTTTTGTGAGAATTTTAGTCAATAATACTTTTAACCCGGACTTCCCAGTAATCCGGACATCTCTACGATTCCGACATTTTTGAAATTTTGCCTCTGGACTACGGACAAAACTAAGTTAAAGTATGTATTGGTTAGCAAATAGACTTAGGCTGGCACGAACATGTCGACTTTGATTTTTTCAAATTTGTTACGGGGCTCTTTTTGAGTACATGTTCATACTCGTGAGTTTTTTTCAAACACGTTATTTATTTAAAATTAGTGGATTTTCTTCGGTCATTTTATTCCTTACTCATTGATTACTATTTATTTATAAAAACATAAAAAGGGAATGAATATGAATATACGCCTCAAATATGCACTCTACATATAATTTATATAATTATTATTGAGCTTTCTGTATTCCGGACAAATCCAGTTATCCGGACATACCCCGAAAATATATATGTCCGGATTAGTGCGACAGTACTGTATTTCAAAAAATTAGTGACGTCATCGTGTTGAGCGACTCAAAATACATAAAAAACAATTATCATAGCATATTTTAAAATTTTTTTTGATCTTAAAATCATCAAAAACTACACGGTTCGTTTCATAATTTTATTAAAATTATCGGTAAAAGCGTTTACCTTAAAATGGCCATAAAACAAGTAAACGACCAGACACGATCTTACGGTCAGCTTTGATTGAAAATTTTATCGATCTTGACCTTGCTTCAAGCGCACCGTGTGGTGTCATTCTCTAAAATTTTTAAAAATAAAACTTTATTTCTTCCGTGTACGTACATGATTGTATTGGTTAGTATATAAATTAAGATTAGCTATAACTCTAAAAAGGCCGACTGGTTCTTTAGTTAAATCATAAATCAGACATCATACGGATGCATTGCACAGTAGTCTGCATTTGGATAAATGACAAAAACGGGAAGGCAACATTTTTTTTTAGTTCTGAAGTACATTTTCATCGAAAAGAAAGATTTAAAAGCCTAACCAGGAGCATCTGTTGTGGAAAAAGGTGCTAATGAACACATGTACTCTGTGTAATAACAGTAGCCACCTTGTAAAATTTTCCTCGAGGACTATACGAATTCCTTAGAACCGCATATTTTGAATATATCTTAAACGTAGAAGCTCCACCGCAAAAACTGATGACGAAATTTGTAAAAGGCTACGAGAATAGAGTAATGGAACGCTTAAATTCTTTTCTAATATGACCATCTTCATTAAATCGATCTCAACTTTCAGTGCGTAAAACTTGAGACTTATTGAATATCGCTGGCCCGGAAGAGCGAACACATCATCACCACAGAGAAAAAACTTATCTACTCCGCCCTGAAGAACTTGCCGTGATCACTCTGTTGTCATCACGATCTTCCGATATGCGAACCAACCTTACGCTACTCAGCCATTTAACTAATCGATTTACGTATTAACACTGCGAAAACTGAAGCAGTATCCACGAGAAAGCTTCCCTCAAGTTTTAGCATATACGGGCACTACAAAAGCACCTATATATTAAAAAAGCTTTGGCAATTGATGGGAGTGATATGCTAAGATTTTTCATCCCTACGCTCCCAATAGTAAGCTTTCTAAGCTAAATAATTTTAAAAATTTTTGGAAAATAATATTTTTCTATTTAAAAGTATTTAAAGATAAATGTTCTGATATTTCAGAAATGCTATAATAGTATTGTAGCGCTAATATTGAGATAATTACATTTCCCAAAAGATACTGATATAACTCTTGCGATGATGATTTTTATTTGAAGATATATGTACAGTAAACTAAAATGCATACTCTGTTTCTCATTTCTACTCACTTCATTCTGATCACAATTGGTATGTTGATGCTATACTGTACATCATCCACGTCCATAAAGTGAAGGAGCACTTTAATAATTTTCATAAATTGACTGACCCTTTGCAAAACACCGAACGTGAAATATACTATATGTAGTATGTAGCTGAACGATGTGATGGCAACGTCAAAACCACCCTGAATGAGCGCTTAATTGAGTTCGGATTCAGTCAGTAAGTAAAAGTAAACACAAATCGAATCTATCGTTGATATTTATTTTACATCAGAATCTGTTGTGGAATTCACATGCTATGCACGGATCATATGATTTCATATAAATGTTTAAGTCCTTAAATTGATAACAATGGCGCATTTTAAAAATTCAGGTAGTATATTTGGTTTGTAAAGAAGGCTTACACTTCAACATTGTAAACTATCAAAATACTCGTATTATAATATCATACATTTGCCAAATATATATCTAACTTTGGGCTTTTACCTATATGTATGTTGTATGGAGACGAGTTTAGAAATATCGGCGTTAATAAAGTATGAAAATCGTTTTTATTCAAAATTCTGTCATTAAAGTTATTTGCCGGTCGGTAAGCTTATGAAAGATCCGAGACTTTACCTGTATGAAAGGTCTGCAATTCTTTTTCATTTCGGTTCAATCGTGTTCAAAATTAGTTTATCCGATATAATTCCTTAAGCGATGGTGCTATGATATAAATGACAAAAATGCTAAAAGGAGTGTCACACTTATACATAGTACTGTACATATCATGGGCGTAGCCAGGGTTTGCTTCAGAGTGGGGAAAAATCAAGAAAACTCAAAATATCTAAAGTACTAAATATCACTTTATTTGAACATTTAAAAGCGTTAAAACGTATATTCCAGCAAACCTTAAGAATATTTCAACACTAGCCTACGAGGGTTCTCGCTAAACCTTGCTAAAAGTTCGGTTTCAAATTTATTTTTCGCTTCCAGAGCGCTTTTCTTATGCACACTCATCGTACAGAGGCGGACAAGCCGATTTTCGGTCATTGTTGGCCATAAGCAAGTTTTTACCCTATGCAAGGTGTTGAAGGATCTTTCAATAGTGCACGTTGTCCAGGGCTGTGAAAGTGAGACATGTAGCGCCTTTTTTATGGTTGGGCAGAACAATTGCGTTTCTTTTCTTTAACAAGTTCAGCTAGTTCTATTTCCTTTAGTTCGGCCTTTGATATATTTTTTTGTTTCCAGTGGTCATACCAAAGTTCAGCTTCACCGCGGAAAGTAATTAAATAAATACTAATAAATTTTTAAAAAATCTTCATATGTAATAGGTACCACGAATTGTTTATTAACATCACAAAATATAATCATTTTATAATTTTACAGGTCTATTTTACCAATCCAGATATTGACCAGGAACTTCGAACGAACTGGATTTTAAAGCCACGGCCAGAGTTTCCAAGTGGAAAAGGAGGAAACCCTGCATTCTCTAAATAAAATAATATTTCCAGGTCAAAACCGGCCACTTGGCAATCCTGGCCACGGCTGTCAAAAATACTTAAAAACCATCTGGGATGACGTATAAATCTCGCTTAGACGAATTTCGAATGAGGTTTAAAAAGAAAAACCAAGTTTGGAAACGGAAGGTTTATCATCTTCAATGAGATCGCAAAAGTTCTTAAAGCCTTCGTTTTTGAGTACGGCGAAAAACCAAATGCCAGTCTATGGTATGTAGCTTAAAACAAGAAGTGATGATGTCGAGGGAAAAAAAATTTCGCTGCTACAATCTTGGAAACTGTTCAGATGATAACTGGTATACAGAAAATTTTAAACAGCAGATGAAATTTTTTGTTAAAAAGTTAAATAAAAAATCAATTTTATTCTAAGAGCTATAGCAATCTAGTAGCAAACAAAATATTAGGAGAAAAAATGTTCCTTTCTCACTGAGAAAACATTTGCTATCGAATTCGGAAAATCCATAGTTTTAGGCAAATTAACACGTGGAAAGTCAAATTTTAATCTACCAAACGTCAAAGAAAATAACAAATATTAAGCGCTTAAAACTTCAGATTACCTCATAGTCTAGGTAAGTTCGTTCATTGATGTTGGATTAAGAAAAGAAAGAAATAATATTCATGACTATGGCATAACACACAAATTGCCAAATGCCACCGGAGTTTCCCACACGCCTTGTGGATGTACCACGTACCAACTTCGATTTCAATTCAGTTCGGTTACGGATGTACGCGATTAATCAGCACACATGCGGAATGGTTTTTCTGCTCCTTAAGCAGTTGACTCAAGTGGTCGTGTCTCGGCATGTGGTTGGTGTTTATGCTGCGTAATTGCTTTTTTTAAGCGCCAAACTCTCAGGATCATCGGACAAAGAATGCGCGCGTTAAACGAATATTCGTCGAAATCCAAAAAGCTGGTCGGTTGGTGGCTTTTAGCTGAATGCGAATTGTTGCGCTACGTTTAAGCAGAATTGGCTGCTCTGCTTTACTTCGATAAACCATCGTCGCATAAAAATTGGGTGGGGGTTGTTTTGTTGCTGTTGTCGCTGATGTTTATTTCATTGCGTCTCAGGTTCCTTTGGGATATGATTGATGGTGCGTAATTTGGAAACTTAAAAAGGGGTTGCTTGCAAAACAAGGTGTGCCGGTGCCGGTCGTTCGACACGCCGTTGTTGATGATGACGCGTGCTCTGACGGCATAGTATTTGAAAACAATTTAATTAAATATTCACTTAAAATAACCACATCGCTATTCTTTCTCATAAACATTATCTTGTCATTATTTTTTTTTATTATTGTGAGAAACTATTGATGAGTGGGTTATATAAAACAAAGGAACTTTGGGATTTTTTTGAATAAAAAAAAAGATCTATACAAATTAATTCTAATTACATATCTATTTTTTTCTAAAGTATTGCTATCAATGATATGTATTTTATTTGAAAGCTTTTATTAGATTTTAACAAAATTATAAGAAACACACATGAGTTCGATATGGATATATCTCCATAACACATTTCATTAAAATTAGTCGATTAGTTTAGCTAAAAAAACATATTTTCCTGTAAGGAATAATAAAACAAATACCTATTCTCAAGATAGAATCTATCTCCATACCAAATTTTATCAAAATCGGTCCGTTAGTTTAGCTGTGAAGAAATATTTTTCTATTGGGGGCGTAGCACCGTCCACTTCAAACTTCGGACCATTATCTTAGAAGTAAAATTTTTTTTTCTGTTTAAGGTGTGACATCGCCCACTCTAAACAAATATCTTAACTGAGGATTCAATCTAGGAACATAACAAATTTCATCAAAATCAGTGCAGCGGCTTAGCCGTAACAGCGTTTTTCCAATTAAGGGCCGGTGCCACTCTGCCTTAAGATTTTAAAGATTTAATAACCTTTCTTAGGGTACAATCTATTTCCAAACTAAAATTCATCGAAATCAGTCCACTAGTTAAGCAGTGGTAACGTATTCTCCTCTAAGAGGCGTGTCACAGCCTACTTCACAATGGCAGTTAAAAAGAGATAGGATAATTTTGCAACAGCCTATTTATATACATGTCAGAACAATGGGTTCCTCACATATATATAGGCAGAATTAAAGACCTTTTAGTTATTTTCAATAACTATAAATTTTTAAATTATTATTATGATTTCTATCGATTGTTTCATATTACACAGACACGATGTCATTACCATCAACTGTAATGGATGGCATAAGTTCATAGCTGTACGCGTATGTGCCACGCGACGTGACTAACGTTGCTGTCCACAAATTACCCATCATCATCAACAGTATCTGCGACACACATCTTGACTGGTACTTGTAAATATTTCTCATGCAAGGGCAGACCACAAAACCACCAAACCGATGATCAGCGTCTATTGCAGGCGATGTACTGCGTTTGTGTACGCGCACTACGTATTATGGTGTATTTTTCAAAGCGGTCACGCAATAAAATTATGCAGAATACACTGCTGTGGTATCAAGTGCAACATGCCAGGACTCGTTGATGGCACTTGTTCTGCATTAAATGATGATAGTAATGATTGCTATCTGGTGGGAATGCCCAAGTAAAACTTTGAGATTTTAGAGTTTTATGTACTTGATGTCGCTTAAATAATCGTTCGTTGATATCCATGTGAAATTCAAATATTTTTAAATAAATTTTGATTTTTCTAAATATCAATTTATTAGTAAAAGTATTTAAAAAGTAATGAATTCAAAGTAGATAAAGACTTATACAATAATGAATACTTTTAGTGAATATTCTATAGAAAGTATTTCAAAAGTAAAAATAGCGAAAACATTTTTGCAAATATATAATAATATTCCACCCCGTTGACTTCCATCCAGAAGTGATAAAAGCGTGAGATTAAAATCTATGCTTTTATTGTTGTTAAAGCCAGACCAGAACTGGGCTTATCTCGGGATCAAAACAAATTCATTTCAAATTAATGCAGAGATTTGTCTTTATTAGCCTTTTGTGTAGCTCTACTGAACGTTTCCTTACACTGATGAAGGCAAAACACCCTTCTGCATGTTGTCGGCTTAGCACTGATTCTTCAGCATATGGGTGGGTTGTTTCAGTAGCGAGAAAATTTGAAAGTGTCGGTTTGATATTTATGCCAAAATTGTAAATCGGAAAAGTAACATTAGTACTGCAATACAATCGTATTTTGTAGTTGAAGACTGTGTACGATATAATAAAAGTTTTTGAATTAAGGTAGTTTTAAGACAACACAAATTAAATAGATGTAACAGATGCATGTTGTACCTATGTGCAGATATCAACTATGATCATGTAATTAATGAATAAAGGCCACGTGACATAACGTTCCTTTGTCAAGTTATTCGTAAATCATTTGACACTTTAATTGCAGGTGAATTGCTTCCGGACGCGTGCATTTGATGATGCGTCCGGTAAATGATTTTCAAATTAAGGCGCAACTTTCGGTTTACTGGTAAATGTACTCATTGTCTGGGTAATGACTTCTTTCCCCTTTTTGGTTTTTGTTTTGCGTGTGAAAAGGATTTTATTGTTATGAAAAATCTTTTTGTTGTTAGCGTGCTTGTGTGGTATACTTTATAACGATGTCAAGCTCCTTTATTTTTATAAGAGATATTATTTTATTATTATTATTATCTGCCTTGTGGAAAAATATGTATTAAGACTACGACTAATATATTTAATTCAGTAACAAATTTGAAACTTTTCAAAATTTTTCTATAATTTGATGTAAGCATATAACATTTTTTAAAGTAACTGACTTGAATATAATGTCTTGACTCCAAAACTGTATCTTATTTTCAAGACAGCATCTTGCTTTCTCGCCCGAAAAAATTTAATGTACAGTAATATTTTAAACTTAACTTCATATGGTCCAGATATTTTGGGGAATTATAAAAGTGTTTTTGGATCGTAGCTCGTTTGATTTACAGTCGATTTTTTTTGTGTCAAATGCTAGTATTAAGTGGAAAAAATGTGCTTAAGATAGTCAAAGTCAATTTCACTATTTTCTGCGAAATAATTGAGAAAACAACTTAAGTATCCTATGAAAAAGCACATAATCAAAGTTGTAGTTTGTTCTCATGAACGTTACACGAAAACACAGTAATTCGCCCTTCGATATATCGGCGATCGCCAACATCCGATCGTCCCGTCAACTTAGTAATACAATCACAGATTTCCCCTACAAGAACCATTGAGAAATGATAGAAATCAAGTAACTGTCGAGCTAAAACGTTATAATGATTGGTCTAACTGTACCATACGACAGTCATCCGCAGGGCCGGATTTACCTTAGAGGCACACTAGGCCAGTGCCTAGGGCGGCAAATAAATTGAAATTTTTTAGATTTATTTACACAGGGGGATAAAAGTTGGAAACACTGGGATTGTATGCACTAAATTACCTAAAAATTTTAACAAGCAAAAAAAAAAAAACAGATATTAGAAAATTTTTTTTCTATATTTACTAGTGACGAAGGGCGGCAATTTTTGACTGGCCTTAGAGCGGCAGATTTCTAAATTCGGGCCTGGTCATCAGTCACTCTCTTTATTTCAAAAGTGGCCTAGCTCTATGTAGGTTGAGTGGAACAAGGTGTGAATCAAGACCCTTAATATATTGATTCAATCAGACCTGATATGGTTTGACCATATATTCTGTGTATCAAAAGAAGCGGACAAATGTTTGGGCTATTTAAAAAGATGTAAAAAATACTTTTCTTCCGTTGACTTTCTTACTAACATTAGAACCTAAGCTGAAATAATACAATTTTCATATTTGGGTTGGAGCTTCAATGAAATTTTGGTTCCTTTACCTTATTCTATAGATATTATAATATGTTGTGTTCTAAAGCAGCAATGGGCAAGTACAGGCACTTTCAGCCCTCATGGCCCTTTCCGTTATGCGACGCACAAACAAGCAACCAAAAGTTAGCAGAATTTCAACGCTATCGGCGCACAGCGTTGAGTTGAGTTATAATGAAAACAAAAACAATACACACAGGCGTTAGCGACGGCGCTGCCTTGTGTTTCGACGAATGTAGCAATTGTTTTTCTTTATAGTGTAATTTGGTTTTTTTGGAGCTGCTGGCGAGTTTGGAAATGAAAGCAAAAAAACTTTTAAGTTTAGTTTGTTGTTGCTTGATGTTGTTGTTGTGCCCTTTTGCTAGATTTCCGTGCCCATCCTGTCCCATCGATACGTGTATTCTCTATGTAGAAGCACCAGGTCGACTCTTCAAGCCCTTTTGCCTTGCATCGTTGCCTAATAAATTAGACACTATAGAGACAATTTATTCGAACATTCTACCTGCGAACATTTTTCCAGACTATTTCCACTTCGGTAAATTCAAAAAAAATGGTACTAACACTAGTCCTATTTTTATCTTAAATTTTAAGGAAATTTAAGGTGTGATCAATACAAATTTTTAATTTAATATCATTTATAAATCTTAATGAGTACCAAGCTGCAAACCATTTTTTCGTACTTAAGCTGTTGCGGATTAAGAATCTGCGGGCCAGTCAGAAATTGCCGCCCCCCTTCACTAGTAAGTATAGAAAAAAATTTGTAATATCAAAAGTGAGGACCCTTTTTTTTTTTTTGCATGTTAAATTTTTAGGTAATTTAGTGCCCACAATCCCAGTATTTGCACTTTTTTTCCACTGTGTAAATAAATTTAAAAAAAATAATTTCAAAGTTCCCAATATTTGCCGCCCTAGGCACTGGCCTAGTGTGCCTCTAAGGTTAATCAGGGCCTGGTTGCGCCCATGGCAGCTGCCCCCTTCTTCATCCTATAGTTTCGCCACTGAAAGTAAGGAAACTAACTAAGCGAATATGACCAAAGTTGGAATGAGAATGTCTTTATTAACCTTTTAAATTTACAATTGAAAATGTTTTCGGACATACATAATTCGTACAAGGGAAATATATTTAGTGGTGCTAACAATACTATTTTATAATGTCCAGAAATTTTGAAAACATTCTATAGTCAAATAGTGTTATGACAACAGCTCTTTCAAGCAGTTTTTGGATGTTATTATCTTAGACAAAAAGTAGGCTGGTTTCGACAAATGTACCAGGAAGCATCCATAGAAGAAAAAAGCAGTATAAAAACTACTAAGCCAAGTGTTACCAAACAAGTATGGAAACGCTTGGTAAAACGAAAAGCATTAAACCATGTGATGGTAATGGGATCGAAAAATGTCGTAGTACTTCCGATACACACAAAAATTAATACGATTACGAGCCGTCTAACTACGTAGCTACACTCAGACAAAAACTCAACTTGATTCAACCATAAACTCTGATGATTTAGCGCCAAAACCAAAAATGTTTAAATTTAAGAGAAACATTTTTACTAAGCCAAGTGTTACCAAACAAGTATGGAAACGCTTGGTAAAACGAAAAGCATTAAACAATGGGATGGTAATGGGATCGAAAAATGTCGTAGTACTTCCGATACACACAAAAATTAATACGATTACGAGCCGTCTAACTACGTAGCTACACTCAGACAAAAACTCAACTTGATTCAACCATAAACTCTGATGATTTAGCGCCAAAACCAAAAATGTTTAAATTTAAGAGAAACATTCAAAAGGGAATCCACCTCAGTTGAAAGTGATTTCATATATGATTCAAAGTGTTTAATGTAGAATATAATTCTAATTAAAGTTAAAAATGTTATTCTTATTACTTTTCAAATTCAAAAACTGTTTACTATTTTCGACTTCCAATTCGAGCATTACGACAAAAAAAAATTTTTCAAATTCGCAATATCATTTTTCCCAGAGTGTACTACTGAAACAGCTGAAATTTATCATAACTTTCTCAAATACATCGAATATTATTCATTGGGTCAGAAAACACCTGTGCTTTCAAGAAATCCATTAATTAGGCTACTTTTTTTTTTATTTATAACATACAATAAATTAAAAAGAGTTCAGTTCCCTTACCTATAAATTTCTTACAGCCAACATTATGTCAACTTTAATAAAACACAATGAAACAAAAGAATGAAATGAATGAATTTTTGTTGTTGTTGTTAAATCTTTGTTTATTTTTATTAGGTTTTTTCATTATTAATACTCATCATATAAATTATTGAATTTAACGACGTCTGTCAATGTCAAGTTTATTCGTCAGATTTCGATGCGAGGTTAATGTGTGTCACACATTCTCAAGTTTTTCGTTGCATCAACCACTCAGCACAAACAGCAGTAGCAGCATCGACAGCATCAGCATTCACAGATTGTCAAGTGGTACTTGTTGTTAGCAGCAACCTGCTATGTCTGACAACCAACACGGCAGAATCCACTTTGTCAACTCAAGCCAAATGAACAAAATGAATATTTATCATCACTCTTTGGACTCGAAATTGTGTTTCACACAGAGAAAACACATGAAGTGTGAACAACAAAAAAAAAAAATCCAAAAGACAATGCGAAGCAATTCATTTTGCCAATCAACTAGACAACTCAGGCTAAAAAAGAAAGAAAAAAAAAAACTTTCAGTAAAATGCCGAAAAATTTATCAAATTAATCATATCATTATGTAATGATTAAATCTGGGTAATATAAAAACAAGTGTCAGTTGGCTGTATCTTAATAAATGAGGGTCACAAGGATGGGTGTGACAGCTAAGCGGCGAATTTTCTTTAAAAGAGTAATCTAATGCTATCACTGAGATCTAATAAAGTTGCATTGGACTTTTTGTGAAATACCTTTTATATTTAGAGTTTTTGGTGCTCAGGATCTTAAAATAGATCTGCGCTTTTAACATTTAATTGCTATATACTAAGTTCTCTATCAGTAATTTTTAAGAAATTGGTAATATTTTTGAAATGTATTTCAATTAAAAAGTAGAAATTCAGCCGATAATTCACATTTTTCAAAACAGTAGTGCAGTGCTGGCTAAGACGTCGATCGCGATCAGTAGAGGAGCAAGTTTTGTACGAGCAGCAAGCAGTGCTTCTGGAAGGCCTTTCTTTGGCAGAAACAGGCTTTCCCAACTTTGTACTTTCTTTTTTGTATGAAATGAACCGCTGAAACAGGCCTTCTTAAGTAGTTCTTCTATGACTGCTGGCCACAAGAGGCCTCAGAGACGTACTTAAAATACAAACAACATTTAACATTTCTTAGTTTAAAATTGGCAATGATTACACACAGCTCTACCACCTTAACATAACATAAAACAGATGACCAGCCTGGAAACAAGCACACCGTTCTTTACTTTCAATCATTAACTACTTTCGATGTACAATGCAGATGACAAAAAAGTAATGTCGAATCATAAAACATTGAAATGTATACAAAAAAAGCTTTAAAATAAATTAGGTCCCTCTTCTTTGCCTTCTTACATACCATACATATATCAGGTCTGATACCATGTCTCGCCTGGGAAGGCCTTATATCTGTCGCAACAGTACTAGTAAGCCTTCTCCAAGGATGGCCTTGCTCAGTTGCCTGCTGGGTATTTACAATATCATATGCGAGAGTGTGTAAATTTAATATAAGTACAAGAGACAAGATAGCAACATCGACTCAGTAGGCAATTGAGTAAAACTTCTTACTTAAAATGCTTGCTAACACTGCAAGCGTCAATACAAATGCCAACATTACTTGCTGCGTAAGCGCTTATACAAGGCCATCACAGAATCTTCTTTTTGTATAAAAATTTCTTCCAACAGTGAACCTGTTGGCACGGTTATAACAATTGCTTTATTCGAGACCTCTTACACATTCTGTTGTACCTCCAAGTCGAAAGCGTGCTAGAGAGCTTTAGATGAAAGCCACAAAATCTGCCTTAATTTTGGTATTTTGAATTATTTCTTTTTATAGTTTTCGATAAGTTTACGCGAATTCTTTGATTTCTTCATCTGTTACAAGATGATTGAGTTGGAAAGTGTTGGCATCTAAATGAATCAATATATTTAAAATATAAATTTTATATTTTAAATATAGAAATTTTAGATATATCGATATTTCCTCATATCGATTTTTCATAAAAATACATGAATACCATTTTATCTGTTTTCCTTTGAAAAATCATCAATACACGCCTACATTCATTCTTTCAAATAACTTTCAAGAAGTTATTCCACCTTCCACAGAAGGCATGGTTTTTACAACCATTTCATGTAAAAAAAACCTGAGCTTAAAAACAAAGTAAAGGCCTGCTCCATCAAAAACAAGATCTTCTGATATCGCAGCTGTCTTCTCGAGCTTTCCCTGTTTTTTGTACGACATAGCTTGGTGAGTAGGATTTTCAAAGTAGGACTTCTGTACTTGCTTTTACGGGGAAAGGAGATACGTGGGCGAATCATAATACGATAACCGTTTTGAGGATCCTGAAATTTTAGACGATTGAAATAAACTTCAAAAACATATTGTAGTGACTAAGTAATTAAACTAAAAATAAAAATCTTCGAGCATATAATTTCAATACCACTTTTTTAAGAACTATTTGACAAATAAATATTTTCGATGCACCTTTTTATTTCTTATTTCAAATACAACTAAAAAGTGTTATATAAACAAACAAATCTTTACCGTATATTGGCTCTAGCCCCGGGAGCCACGCAGAAAGTGGCCCCCAACCAGCATTAAATTTATATATTAAGGTAGAGTAAGTGGTAGGGCAAGCGCTCCGGACTCCGAGCTTAAGACATGGATAGATGTTGTGTGACTTTTTGCATAGGAGGACCGTTTGATCCATGATCAAATCCTGAGTCCGCTACTGTTGGACACAAGGGCGTTAACGATATTTCTCAGTAAAGTGTGTGTAATTTCAAACTGCATGAAGAAAAATCTTCATTTTGTAGGTACTTATAAACTAAAGTAATTGAAATTTTTTAAAAAAACTGACATTTTAATACCCATATGTACGACAAAGAAGAAAATTCTCAACGCTATTTATGAAATACCAATTCAGTTGACACAGACATTCCATGATGAAATTTTCTCTATACAGCAGCGTTTTGAAATTAATTTGTTGGATGTAAATATAACACCAATGCACTCGATTGTCTGTCCGTCCGTCCGTCTGTCTGTCCGTCTGCCATAACGTCGTCGTCATCGTAAGTAACAAAGTCTTGCCGACTAATAATAAAGCGATGGACTGTTGGACTGATGGACCAATGAGCCATTCAGCACATGTAAGCAGCGCTGAGTAAAGACGAAGCAAGTGGATATTTGCTGTTGTTGTTGTACATTGACAGTTGTAAATGCTCTTCAAAAGGTGCTAATAGACTGCCACCAGCGCCGAAGTAAATTTAGTGATTTTCATACGGTACGGAATGGTAGGGTAGGGTAGGGTAGGGTCAGGTCTCATGTAGTCTTTTTCGAGTGTCGGTGGAAGTAAAGTGAAGTTTTTTGCTTATTGATAACGTCTATTGCAGCAATAAACGAAAGGTTCCTCTTGTGCGAGTTGTATTCGTATGTAGATATGTCCGCATGCAGAAGAAGAATCATTGATGAGACTTTGCAAGAGTGCCGACTTTATTCTTAATGCCATTAAATTAATAGCCAGTAGTCATCAAACAGCAGAGAAATAAAATGAGTGAGAGATGCAGTGGCTAACAAAATTATATGAGCCCATAAAGAAATTCTTATTGCTGTGCTAAACACTGCTAAGGGCTAAGTAAAAGATTCTTAAAATATATGCGAACATTGTGCTCTTTTCTGTTTGAGAATAATGCTGGGAATGAATAAAGTCGCCTTAGTTCATATTTCTAAAATATTTGTAATAAGTTCTATCTAAATTAAGAAGTCATAAAATATGCAAGTAATTCTTATGAAAAAAAAAATGTATTTCTCTCATGGGAAAATCTCATAATTCATTATTCAGCGAGAGTTTTGAAATGGTCAAAAGTTTTCATTTGTTTCTAAGAGATGTCCGATATGATTGTTTCTTACAGTGTGCTAAATTAACCAGGCCAATATCTCAAAAGTAAAGCAAGGATGGTTTTTTAAATAAAAAAATAAACTTGTGTCAAAATCGGTACAAGTCTTTACTAACCACACTAGCCATCTATAAGTGGCACCTATTTGACTTAACATTTTTGCACCGTATATTATGATATTTTAATGAGAATTTCTGAATTTCGACCGGTAAAATTGAAATATGGCCGGTATTCAATGCCAGTCTATGCTTAATGTGTTTTGTTATTCCTCATTTGGAATGCTATCTCTTGTTATTCCATGTCACACTTCTACAACAAACGTCATTGTCCTTATTTCCTCAATTGTTACCATATGTAATTTCAGGCCCCTTTAATTATGCGAGTACTGCATGTAGTTTTTCATAATTCAAACCCAAAAACGTCAATGAGTCAAAAATATCTTTCAAATAATTTGTTGTTTTTTTTTTATATTTTAATGTTTTACTAACAATGAACGCGTGTTCCATATTGCACCAACAAACGGTTTTATTGCTGCTTTTACCTTTTGCTAAATTGCTGAGTCAGTGCTTCAAATGCTAACAAGGACTCCTAAATTTCCGCTGACCGTTGATAAGGATGCATAATGATGATTGTATGAAATTTTGTTAACAATCAGCAGCAACAGTAACTCGGGCTGAAATAATTTTGGTCAATGATCACACATTTGGACAGATATCTCATGACTTGCATTTATTTTTCAAGTTTTCTGAAAATTTAGTGGCATGAATTGGTTGTCTGACTTACTGACTGAGGGTGTGTGTATGGAGTTTTGTGTTCAATGAACTTCAATTTGTAACACATAATGCAATATAATATTTTTATTTATTTTTTTCTGCTTAAAATTCGTTATTTCCGTTATACATTTAAGAATTTCTAAGCCAAACGGTAGCGATTTCACGGGCAGATTGAAATTTTGAATCATTTGAAAAAGATCGTTAATGAATGTAACGACAAGACTTAAAATTTATTTATTTACTTATCGTATTCATTCTTAATACGGTCCAACATTTAATTTGCGATCAAGACGTCAGACGTACTCCGTTTTCGTTTTGCAGAAGGCAGACCAAAAGTTTTTTTTTTTCTTTTGCTCGAATTAGTATTTATCCATATCTGAGCAGCCGTACAGTAAAGAGACATGTGAAAATTGAATTTAAAGTGTTATATAGGGAGTGATATGTTTAATGTGACACCTTCATGGAGCACTCCATTTTTGCTTGTTCGTCTACTACTTCGTTGATTTCAAATCTACGATGACCAGGCACCCAGAAAAGACAAATCAATTTCATTGCTGAACTGTTGCAGTAAATTATTTTACATAGCTCCGATTTGGATTTAATGTAAGTGCAGCTTGTGTGCTAAATTAAAAATTTATGAAATATATTAACGCTCAACTAAAAAAAATTTAATTTGACATAGGCCTTTAATATTCGATTTGGTGTGATTTTTTTCATTCTCTAATGACGAAAACTTAAAATATAACATGCGATTTGGGGAGGAAAAATATATTACGATATCTTACATAAGGGTTACAAAATCGTCAAAAAAGTCTATTTATTTCATAATGACAGCACCACCACAAAGGGTTCTAAAGCTATGAAGTTTATTATTATATTAAATGGTTCCGTATAAAATCATAGTTCTATATAGGAAATTCATTAGTTGTAAGTGACATTATCTTTAGACAAAACATTTTCTAATTTGAAGACATTATGCCAAAGTAAAACTTATGGAAACACTTGTTCTAGTTGAAGCAATGCTTTAATTCGCCACAAGACGCATTTAATAAGGGAACTCTTAAATCGTACTCTACGCAAAGCAACAATTTTTTCAAAACTTGGAACATCACGTGCATATCGATTTCTAGTTTCATCAAATGGCTTTACAGGTCATGTATGTTCTAATTTGACGATACATATATCATTAGCTTCAACAAAAACAGTATGTATCGTAACCAGGCCCGATTTACCTTACAGGCACACTAGGCCAGTGCCTAAGGCGGCAAGTATTTAGGGGCGGCAAATATTGGGAACTTTTTTGAAGTGTGGTAATGCAAAAGTGCGAATACTTAGAATGGTGCCCCTTATACTACCTAAAAAATGTTGAGAAGCAAAAAGGTCCTCACTTCACTAAGGACGGCAAATTTCTAAATCCGGGCCTGATCGTAATACTGGCAAAGTCAAAGAAATTACTCATTGTTTTATACAAAAAATTTACTTAATATCAGTAATTTTGCCACGTTTATCATCATAACGGTCTACGGTAAAATTTTCGGATACAATTTTCAAAAGTTTATGATTTTTGAGAACATATTGGCATAGGAATCGTTTATGGGAGCTTAGGTCCAATAATTACCAATCTCATTTTGCTACAATTGGTTACATATAGTTTAGAGCAGGGGTAGGCAAGGATTATATTTCAAGAGTGCAACAGCAATTACAACAAAAAACCAACAACAACAATAGCTCATCATTATATCGCGTTAATTTCTTTTACCCCCGTTTGCAATCTTATTTCAAAAATGCAGACAAAAATTTGTATTGCTAACAACGACCTCTTTAAGTTTATTTAACGAATGGTTAATATTTTTATTTTATTTTCTACACCACCCTAAAAATTATACAGCTCAAGCATTCCAAACACTTCCACAGACAACATCAATGAACATTAACAGTTTTTGAAAGGAGGCTTCAAAAATGTCTCTGTGTACATTTGTCTTGTTGAGATGTGTTGAGCTCTCATGTTAATCCATTTAATCGGAGACGACGAGTGAAGCAACTATTTTTTTTTTGTTTTTCATCTGCTGCTTCATTTATGAAGAATCACTATAGTTGGCTCCGCATAGTGATTGAGAGTTAAGAAGTCCAAGTCCAAGTAGATTGAAATGATTTTAAAGACTCTTCAAGTCCAATTCACGTTTCCCCAACAACAAGTTGGTAACAATGTAGCAAGGTATCTAAATCAAATGAAAATGACATGAGTGGCGCTGCGCAGGGCCGCTGTCTGTGTTATAGCATCAGCATCAGCCAAGTTCCAACATCAACCCATCAACGTTTGTGATCTAAGCCAGTGGCACTTTACACGATTATGTGTGCTGCTCCAAAGTGTTAATATCGAATGCTGGCGCTAAGGTGTCTTCTCTTCCTTTCCCTGCTTAACAGCCAACTTGGAGAAGATGAAAAATCATAATTTTTCAAAACACAAAATAAAACTGCATATCATCATGGAAGCTACCACAAAAATGTGGCGTTCAATCAAAAGAGAAAAGTAAGATACTGGAAAATTGTAGTCTGCTAAGTATAGAGAAGAGACTGTCCGAAAGATAAATTGTTGACTCTGCATTTTAAAATCCCTAAAAAAAAGCACGTGTAAATTAAGCAAAGAAAAAAAGAAAAGTGAAATGTGTATGTTTGCACCCTGTATATTAGAGTAAACACACGATTTGTTCTACAAAGAAGTAGCCGCTATGACGAAAGGCCAACAATGTGTGTGGTCTTAACACTTTTAAAAGGTATGGCATTGAGTTGTAGAAACCATGAAAAAATTCACCTTTTAAAAGGTTTTCATTTTGTTATTGAAAATTTTAACATTTCCAAATTTAGAAAAGAAACATTTCTGTTTATTGGCTTGATGTTGGAACTGTATGTATAGAAAAGGAGCCAGGCTTAGAAATTGGAGGAATTCAGCAACTTTCTGTGCTCCTTAGGCATAACAAAAATTTTGACTATTTATACTTTTGACATAGCCCTCTCTGAAGGGCACAGCAATTAACCTCGGCTGTAAAATCTCTCAAAAACAACAAACCACAGATTTTATTGTAGCCGAACTGTTAAAAGCTTCCCCAGAGTTTACCGCTGAATTACTGTACCCTGTCCTAATTCATACTTGGGAAGAAGAACGAGCACCTGAAGAGTGGCTAATAGGAACCTTAGTAAAAGTTCCAAAAGAAAGAGACATATCGCTTTGCCTGAATTACACGAGCATGATGATACTGTCAATCCCATTCAAGGTCTTAATGTCCACCGGCAGGCAATGGAGTATGAACCTCAGGATATCTGAAAGCGCGAATTTAGGAGAGAATTGAAGGCACCAGCTAATAAACGCAGCAAAGACAACAAACGGCTAAAAATTTTTTTAAATCTGGAATTTTTCAAAGTTTTTGCTACGAATGCAAAGTGGGGAACCCTATGGCCTATGTTAGGCTATGGCCGCCACCAAAACCTAAAGTGGGAATATTTTTATGCTTCATTGTGTTAGTGGATGGAACGCATAACCGTGTCTAGGGGGACCCTGCTCAGGGGGCAAAGGTTTGGGGGGCGACAAAATACTGCTCGTAACATAAATTTCAAATTATGTTTTTAGCATAACTATCAAATTTTATTCAATTTTATAAAAATTTTAGTTTTTTTTGTAAATTAAAATTCTGTGCTAAAAATTTCAATAACACAGGCCGTCAGCATCTCATACCCAGAAACCAGACTATACATTTCCGAAGGTTTTTGATGTGCTGAATCCAAATGTGGCCTTGGAAATGCACTATCAGCTCTGGTTTTCAAAATATCGTAACCTATAGGAAGGATAAAACTAAAACTTTTAGATGCCACAACCAGTTTTGGAAAAAAAAATCATTCGCGATGGAAAATAACCTTAAATATTAGGATTTCCAAGAACCAGAGCTGATATAGCATTTTTTGAGGCTAGATTTAGATTCAACGTATCAAAAACGTTTGGAATAGTCTGGTTTCTGGATTTGAATTTTGGTTAAATTTTGTCGGCCTGTGTAATCTTTATATTTATATGTCAGGTTTTGTAATTAATTTGAAGTGAAATAAATCTCACTTTGTGAATGTTTTCGGGATGTAAAAATAGATAGCCTTCCTTTCTTTGTACACGGCGGATGGGACGTAGCTAAGTTCCTTAGCCAGCACAATTTTACAACTGTGCATATTGCTGAGACAATAGCCCCCAATCTATTAATTAATATCAATAATTGCAATATATCCCCCATTAAAATTAGATGGCGCTTCTTTTGCCACAAAAAATGTATGACAATATTCTCAATGATACATAGGTAAATCCAAAATTTCATTAACGTCATTAATTTTAGTTTCTTTATTTTTATTCCAAAATTATTAGCAGATTATAAAACTTAACTACAAAGTCTTCTAAATGATGGTGCTTTAAATGTGATTCATCATTTAAACAAAAATTTATCTTAAAGATACCACCTCATAAATTCTGCAGTTTAAAAATAAAAAATCTAAATACCTTTCTATAGATAAGAAATGACATATTACTTATGTTCCTATAGAATTCACTTATCGCTTGAAACAGACAACGACAGATATTATAATCCAGACAACGATACTACAGTTTTATAAGTATTCAGTAGATATCAGCGACATCAACAACTCCAGTTGTCTGACTGTAATTTACAATACCACGTAAAATAAATTTCAGCGAAAGGCACAACAGAATATATGTATGTAGTACTCGTACGAGTAGTGACAAGAATGAAAGAATGGCATACAAATTAAATTCTTAAAGAGAAATCTTATCAGAAGGCAAACAAAGTCAGTATTTTTTTTTAGAAACCACCGTGCGGGTAACTAAACTTACGAGTTCCTACGTCAGTTTAAGGGTCACTGCAAAAAAAAAAACTTTAACTTTGAAAAAAAAAAACTTCTGTGGCTTAAGAATTTTTATAAAATCTTTTAGTTTAGCTGATGGTTTTTTTCTTCTTTTTTTTAAAATTTGTTGTTGTATCAAAACTTATAATGAAATGGAAAAGTAAGGAAGAGCATCAACGTGAATTTACGCCTCCGTAATTGAAGATTTTTCGAATGTTAACATAACTTAACATTAAGGTGCTAATTATTTAGTCGTTTCTCAATAAATTAACTTTCGTTTGCATCAGTGTGATTTTTTATTTTTATAAATTCTTATAATTTGAATAACTTTTAGTTTGCCGTTTTCTCATACGGTAGCTAAAATTTGGAAAATATTTTTAAATTCAGTTTTAACCCATAACTGACTTCGTACGTTTAACCGCACACAACAAGTACTCCAAAATCATCCTAAATGTAATGTGTGATTTTGAACTGGGTAAGACAATATTTGTGAATTTAACTAAGACGTTCAAGAAGCCGATATTTTTTGAAATTATGTATAGGAAATTACCCGAGTAATGAAAATTTTCGTAACTTTTACATAAAAATTTGCGTTCTTTTTTTTAATGATTTTTGGTTGCCGATGCAACGAAAAATCCATGCAAGAATGTTTGTGGCAGTTTGCATGAAAAAGGCACTTAGTTGTCCAGCGGCTTCACATATATTTGGGACTTTGGGAGTTTGAAATTATTTGTCATAGCTTAACACATTTTGAATAAAGGCTTTGGCAATACTCATGAACGCTACCATATTTTTGATACTATCACAAAATTTAAATTCGATTCGTGAATTTGGATGCAAACTTGTTTTACTGTAGAACTTTGTTCTTTTGAAAGAGTTTAGATACTTCTTTTTTTTTTTGAGGTCATTTCATAAACTTTCATAATTTTTGTAACTTGAACGGTAGTAAACTAACGTCCTCAATACTTTTGAGATATATTAATTTACAAAACTTACACATTGCGATTATTTCAATATTTTCAATTACTAAAAAAAAAGTAATAAAAGGTTATTATTATTAAACTACACATTGCGATTATTTTCAAAAAAATAAGTTAATTATTATAAATTGTCCAAATGTACCAAAAATGTACTGAAAATGTGACGAAAACGACGATTTTTCAGGCTGAAAATGTACCGAAAAAAGTACAAATGTACCGAAAATGCCATCACTGGCTTAGACTATTCGCGCATTGGGAAATGATTTTGCTAACAATAACTGTCTATCCTGTACCTTTGAAAAGAAATTAATTGAAAAATTCAATAGAACTGGATCAGTGTTGAATGTACAAAGACCGACGCATTCATAATTAAAGAACAACTTCGTCGCAGTATTCCTGAAATAACGTAGGACTTAGGCCGTAATGTAATGGAAAACTTATCAAAAAAGTGAAAGCCTACCATGAAGCCCTTGGCGGGTAGTCGCCCGATATCACTTGTTACATTCTTTACTTTCTATCAGGGATGTTGCGAACAGGCCCGTCGACAGGGGGGGGGTTAACGGGTGGATTCCCCCCGGGCCCGCAGTTCTTCGAAGGGGCCCGTAAATTCTTAAAATCAATTTTAAATATTTTTATATGATTAAAAAGGAAGAAGAATAATCACGAATTCGAATTACTCGATTGATAATAGTCTAAAAACCACACTCACTTTGTTGGAAAACATGATAATCTCTTTAACTTGCACCATTTTTTAAATCAATATTTTCTAAAATAGGTAGGCAACATAAAACAGGGGTCGTCAATCCAATTGAAAAAAATCAAAAGTTTTTTTTGAGCCGTTCTAATATAACTTATAGTACATCTAAAAAATATACAAAATTATTACAACTTGAAAATAAATGATGACGGTCGAAATATTCAGGGCCTTTGCGTTTTTTCGTCCACTAGAATGTAAAGATCTCTAGTATTTGTAATGAAACTCTACTTTCCAGAGCATGCTTTTACCGACTATCTATACAACCTCAATCTTTAAATGTAACCTGGAAACAAAACAGATATACAGCTAAGCATTTCAATTGTGCATGTGTCTGCATTTTTAACTCTGGTCGTTTGCACTTTAATATTACTTTTACCATCCCACATCATTTTTAATTTTATGAACTTTAATTGTCAGCCAATCCATTTTAAATTTTTCTGTATTGTAGAGAAGAGTCTGATACAAATTTTAAGGTATGAAACGTGCCAATAGTATTATTATTATTACTGTTCTGATCGAAAATATGTAAAAAAACCTTTTTTTCGTTTTTTTAAAACAAACTTCAATTTTGAAGTCATATATCTGGAACTAATTAAACGCTCCTAGAAAGCTTCATTATAAGAATTTTAAGAATCCAAATGCTTACAGAAAAGCATTACGAAACTTGAGCATTTTATTAACATCAATGAAAAAAACATTTTTTCTTATAAAGTCAAATAATTTTTCAAATCGATTAAGGCAGATACTATCAATGTCATCGATTTGCTTAAAATTTACAGGGATCATTCTAAATAATGGGTTTTCATAACTTATTTTTAAAATCCTCAAAATTTGATGGATTTTATGAAAAAGTTACGTTTTGTGGAAATAAAATTGTTTTGTAGAAGATAGCGTTCACATCTCGAATCAGAAACATTTCCTTCAAATCAAAAACTTGCAAAATTTCTTTTGCACTAATCGTTATCTCTTCATAAAACCCAAAAAATGCAGAATTTCAAAAAAATTATGAAGAGCCATTATTTATTAAGGAAATACCGACATTTGAAAAAAGTCTTTTCAAAATATGTTTTCCATATTTGTAATTTTACATACAAAGTTCAAACGACCATAATTTTGAGAAATGTAGTTTTTCAGCAAAATAAAAAAATATGGGTATTTTAAAATTGTACATAATCCCTGTAAATTTTAAGCAAATCGATGACATTGATGGTATCTGCCTTAATCGATTTGAAAAATTATTTGACTTTGAGCCGATGGCCTGGCTTCTAGTGCTCTTAAATATAAGCTTATCCCAATTTTGGTCTATATGTATATCCTTCAATATTACAATAATATTCATTTATTTATGTTTCTTTACTAGAAACATTATTATAAATAATGGCTTACCTACAAAAAAAAAAAATAACACAAAAATATTAAATAAAACATATAAATGCATTAACCTCAACAAAACTCCCTACTATCTTATTTTCCAAAATGTTGCTGCTCCAATAAACTCTTGTTAAAATTAATGAACAACTAATTTTTTTTGGCGCCATCTGATAAATTTTGTTAGCAACACAAAAATGTGATATGCCCCATACACATTTGGTTTGGTTGGCGTCAATTGGGCTGAAATGATTGCAGCCAAATTTACCGGTTTTCGGTTATTTCGTTTTTACGTATTTTATTACTTGTAAACATTTATGTTAACTCGAAACTGTCAAAATGTCAGTTTTTTTTTTTTTATAGTAGTGGCGTTCACCATTGATCGCCTACTGAAAAAGCAGCACAACACACAACGGTGACGGCAATCAAAATCAAAATAGAAAAACAATCGTTAATTTGAAGTACTAAAGTATGAGAGCGGGTAGTATCTATCTGATTGTCATCAACCCCACCACCACCATCACCGCCATCACTTCTTTCAGATAACGACGTAATCAAGGTGTTTTTCAATTTAGTGCTCATAGCGTATCGATCGTAGTTTATTTCACAGTTCAGTACTAACTTTATATTTTGTCGATTTTATTCATGAATCACATGCGAATCAAGAGTGACACCTCGCGTTCTTATCAGGTGTCGACTTTGAGTGGTCCTCCTCCACTTTATGATGGTGACCATAAAAAAAAAACTAACAAATAAATATTTTTTTTCAAATAATTGACATCTAATTGGATACGATAGTTTATCGCTTATTGTTATTTAATTTAGTAAGTCCAGTGGTCACGGATGACAATAGCTAAATGCATACATTGTGATAAAAGAGTTATTAATTGATAATAGCACTACTTATTTGGGGAATACCGTGATATTCAAACATAATACCATTTAAGCTCTGTTAATGTTGAACATAATTTATTTAAAAAAAAAAAACTGAACTCTGAATGGCTCATTTAATAAATGGTCAATTTATCATGTCAAAGAAACATGAGCGGTAGTTTATTTCTAATACCAATAACTAACTACTCTTGCTTTGAGTTACGTCGATGTGCTGTTTGACTAAGTTAGAGCTTAGTTTTGATACCACATGATAAATCGGAAGCATTAAACTAAGAATAAGTTTCTGGAAAAAAAAAAAAAAAATAAAAGCTTGAGTCTCACAAGCCCAAACTTTCATTCAATAAAATGCAATAATATCCAATTACAAACCAATCAAAGAATCATCGGTAGCAGTTGAAACATGAATGTTTACTTTATTGATCTTCTCTAAATAGCGCGACAGATCGGATTGAGTTTTTATGTATTTTAATCCACTTAATTGCTCATGTTTGGCAAAATAACGTGGCATTATAAAGAAAAACAGGGGGAAAAAATAAGAATAGATCGAATATTCTGTCGAAATTTGGCATAAAAAATGATAAAAATGTTGATCAAAAACAAGGCGATGACTGCGATATATGGTGAAAAATTGACGTGTCTCGAAATTCCCGATATCTCACAAAACCCCAATTTCCCCAACATTTGCTTAATTTGAAAGATTTGAATATAAGATTTGAAAAACAATCTAAAAAATATTTTAAAATTAATGATAATTTTGCATTTAAATGCTCCGAGATCCCCAATTGATGAAGAATGTTAGCGGTACTCTGCAGTTGAATATATTAGCCAAAATGTCTAGTTGAGCACACTATGCTTTATTAATCTCAAAGGCTTAATGTGCTAGACAATGAATTCATATTAAGAATATTTATATTATGCGAGCACACCAATTCCAGCTATAAGTTACAAATCTTCTCGCTCTGCGTACTAAGAAAAACCTAAGTAATAAAAGTTTACTTTTAAAATGTGTTCATATTTATTTTTACTTTACAGTAATCTGATACGTTACCAACTGCCCTAAATTAAGATAAGATTTTTCTTTTAATTACTGTGGCAAATTTCCACAGATGCAATACGAATACTCGTAAATAAACAAAATTTGTGTTCAAGTAAATGAAATATTTATCTATATACAATTTTGTTTTTGTTAACTCAAAAGTGTTAATAAGCAGCACCACCTCATACTTCGCAAGTCTAATTAATGTAACAAACGCTAAAAGCAAACAGTTATTAGGGAACGCGTCAGAGTAAAGGCCGTCTACTCGTTGGCTTACGAATGAACACCAGCCGTGGCCTTAAATCCTCTAAGCTACCTGTGGATGCATTCTTAATGATCGGCCAAACCTATAAACAAATAGATATTTGCACACGCGCAATGCGGTAATAAAACAAAAGATCTTTTTATGAGGTTTTATTGTTGTTGTTTAAAACAATTACTATACTCGTACGTGCGAGAACAAAGTACAATGGAAAATTCTTTTGAAAAATTTCGTTGAACTTTTTTCCGCTGTTTACTTTTGTTGCTGTCTATAGAAAAAGGAAAGATTGAAAAAATTGATTAAATAGTATCTGTTAAAAATATCCCTCTAGCTAAAATATCTGTTGCCAAAAAAGATTGCATTTTCTTAACGTTTTTTGTTTGATCCCAGTTTTTGAGTGATATGTTCATCTGTGAGATTCTTTTGTGGCATATAAATTTTAAGAATTTTTAATTTTCTAATTGCAGATCAAAACAAAGTTAGTAATAGATTTTACATGACGCGCATCATTTGTCGTAAAGTTACCTAGTGCCAAATGTACCAAATGGGTTATTCTCAATAATAGCGACCGTTTTGATCTTTTGTATTGCTGTCAGTTTACACATTACATTTTTTAAAGACGGCTTATATTTCATTTAAATCAGCTGTAATATATCTGATCAGGTCACAAAGTTTCTACTATACATATGTACGTATTTTTCTATTCTACTATGTTGCTTTATATGAAAAGAATCGGAAACTGGACTAGTATGTATTTTTAACGAAGTAAAGCACGAAAAATCTGAATCAGGTGTCGCATTTGCATTAGAACGCCAGCTTTTAGAAGTATTATGACCTCAAGTTTTGTTATTTTCGATCTTCTCCAGCATCTAGGATATTCGCTGAATAGCATGCTTATTAGTTTTAACAAATTAAAGTAAACTTAAACTTTGATATCAATTATGGCTTGTTGCAACGGAAGTTTCTTCATCGAAATGCAATGTAATGATCCTTGAGTTATTTGTATATGTATAAAATTTTATATACACTGGATTAATTTGTATACTTAATTATTCCTTGCTGATGCACAAGTTACTTATGAATATATGTAAATTCATTTGAAATGTAACTCTTATACGCAAAGCAGCAATAATACAAAAACTAAAATGAAAAAAAAACTCATCGAAATATTTTCATTGAAAATATTTACTTAAGAGTAACATCCCACCCACTTTTATTATGCCTCTCAAATAATAAAATAATTAACAACATCAACCAACGTCGAGTGTTTGCAGGTCAAACGTATCAAAAATTAACATTTTCATTATTGTATTCGCAAAAATAAAATCACAAAAAACTAATCAGCTAAGTCCAAAGCATTACATTGAACATGGTCATGTAAGCACTTCCCATTTGAATTTTTAACACTTTTGTTTATTTGCTCAAAGTTTTTTCTCCTCCTATTTGTAATGTAGTTTCATTTTTTGATTTGTTCTTCAACCGCACAGCTTAATAATCATATTGTACATATAATAATCGCTAGACAGATCGGGCGGGCTGGCGGACATAGAGGCATGGGCCAAAGTTAAATAAATAAATAAATATTTTATTTGTGATGCGAATGAGTACGACGAGTATGTGTACCTTCCTAATACACTTAAATGTTTTTTAAGACAGCTCAAGTGGATCATTAATGTTTGTTGGAGTAAATTGTTAGCTTTTGGAACGTACGAACGAGTTTATTTATTTTGGACTCTTTTTAATTTTTTTGACTGTCGGTCTTCTGGTTTTTTTCTTTCTGTGTGGACCTTCTTCTGTGCTGTGTACATTTTTACTTTAGTTGAATTGGGAAGCTCGTCCGTCCGTCCGTCTATTTGCCAGCTCACTGTGTTCCATTTCCATTTGTTTTGTCCGCTTTTTCCCATTGTTTAATTAGATGACGGTAGCTCTCTTTCTTGCTTTGGCTATATGCGTGTCTCGCTCTGTTCCGTCCATTCCGCTGTATTGGCTGGTGTTATTTTTTAAGTTTTATCCAAACAATGTTACGCATTTGAAGCCGAATTATTTGTATTTTCATTAAATGCTCATTCAGGTAGGTCGTTTGTGTTTCTAAGTTTGTTTATTTGTTTGTTTAACTTTTAATAAATTTAATAATTTATGTGCGCGTATTGTTTCTATGATACTAATTATCGATACTTGTTAATAATTATATCATCAACTGGCAAATCTTGTTGTTAATAACTCGAGTAAATAAATAAATATATCAATAGTAAGGAAAAAACAAACATACTTTGAGTATGTTAATAACCTAATAATTAGTAAGGAAATTAGACTTAATAGAACAATATGATTTTTATTTTTCAATTAAGGACAAATTAATACTTGCGAATTCTAGCAAAATATACATACTATTATTTAAACTAAGTGAGCAATCATAAAAATATAAAAATGATATGAGCTTGAAAAGCTAGAATTTGCCTGCAGTACTATATTGCATTATATTTTTTCAAGTCGTTGTTCGATGAAAACCAACGTATTCAATGAGTATATTTCTCAAAACAAATTGATAATAGAAGTGTTACATCACAGCAATTTTTAGAATATCCCCCTGGCATTTCTTAGCTGGCATAAGCGCTAGATTAAGACTGTACGAGGCTTAAAACTTACAACTGGCCTTTTTCATGTAAAAATTTGTATTGGTGACAAAAAAATGTCATTCATCAAATATATTCCTTTGAAAATACGAAAATAGCGATGTCAAAAATGCGACGGTGTGACCAAAAATGAAGATTCTCAATTTCCGATCACTCATAATACGATAAAGGCGTCTTGAGGTAGGGTCCAATAGCGCTACCTCAATCCTGGCGCGGCCTGACATGGATGCTTGATTTGCAAAACAACATCAAATATGGAGCCTTCTAAGCATTATACACTTATTTATATCTTGTATCTCGTTTATTCAAAGTGATGATCCAAAAAAACAAAATTGTATTGAATTGAAGTTTGGCGTCGGCTTATTCCACTTCATAGCAAATGGAATTGATGAATTCTTCGAGTTCATCCCAGAAATCAAAATTTAAATGAAAAATACCAATTACATTATAGTGAATTGGAAACGACTCTTAATTCGATGGCAAACAAAATGAATGAATTTCTTTGTCGATTTCAATGCAAGAATCAAAATTTGGAATTGAAAAGGAACTTGATGCCATTAGGAGTCGGTAAAACAAGTTCAAGTGCTCATTTTTCGTAAGCAAAATTTAATGGAGAAAGGTCGAAAATGAATTTTTTACATCCCAAGAGTCTTCCTTCAAAAACGGATTTTGAACGTTAGCATAGGCGGCCCAGATATAGTTGGGATTTGTTTACGCATTCGTGTGTACACAGTTTTCGCCGAGCTCACTGAGTGCCCGTTACCGTCTCACCGTCTCTGGTGATGTCCAAAATCCATTTTCGTGTAACATAAAAGGCGTTCAACATGTTCCTTCTTCCAAATCTTTATTGCAATTTATTAAATGGAATCGAAAGTAAATCCTTTACCAGGTAATTGAAAATTTGGATTCCATGTTCTATTGGGAAGTCAGTTTTTTGGATTAGAATTAAAATTGTTAAATTTCAAATAAGGATTTTTGGAGTGTTATCTACAGAGAAACAATTTCTTCAGCCTTGAAATTGGAAAAGTTGATTAGAAATTCAAGGTAATTGGAGTTTTGGAATGTCAATTAAAGCAATGAAAAGTCATAATAATATCTCAACGTATTTAGTACTTTTTGGAATAAATCTAAATTCTTTCAATACGATATCACTTTTTACTTATCTCATAGATGTTTTGAGATGTTGATCTAGTGAAATTTTTAGTTGCCTTAAATGGTGTTGAAAAACGACTATATACATATTTTTGAATTATCTTTTTTGAAATAAATACATAATTTATTCGGAAAAGAGACTATTTTTTTTATTTCATTGTAGGTATAGTGCAAGTGTTGTGATTAAGTATGAATTAAAATATCAGACGACTACGTCACACTGCTTTGCTGGCAAATTTTTGCCCGAATATTCTAAGTAAACTTCATCTTCGAGTTACACGAAATTTTCAGAGCTGCCAACTTAATGAAAAAAAATAAATTTTTGAGAAATTAAATCGCAGCCCTCTTCTCATCACTGTCCGAAATGCAGTGGTGCCAAAGAAAATCTGAGCGAGCGAAATTATTTTGCTAAGAATTTGATTTCCTTTGTATTGCGAGGCCGAAAAATTATGGTATTTGGGTTTTGTGGAAATGTACTAAATCGAAATTTACAAATGTACTTTTTCGTCATGAACATCAAAATGTTACTAAGATTCTAACAAACTTATTTACTATAAAAAGGGTAAAGCTTACTCCAGGTTTGAAAATTGCATCTTAGCCCCGGGCGCCGAATGTACACGGTACGCTACTGAGAAAATAACGTCTATTATCCGAAGCAGTTACGTTGCTTTCAGCAGGGGCGGCAAGGGGGGGGAGGTCGAAGCCTTTAACTTACACTCATTCGTAAAGATTCTGTTTCAAATTAAGGATCCTTATTCGATACATGTTTTTGTCCAGTTGTCAAGAACCAAACGAAACGTCAAATTCAGAATCGACGTGTACGATGAAAAAATTTGCGAAAAATTCCCGTGTTGAATCAAAGTTTCCCATGTTGAATTCCACATGGGGAAGTCTCAGGCGTGTGGAGCTCTAAAGACACGCAACAGGTCCACCGGCACCACTGTGTTCGGTTTTACGCAGTTGTATGATATACGAACTTTATAACACAATTTTTGGCGCTCGACAATCGTATTTGCTTTCAGCATTGCATTTCCGAGTATGGATACAGGGGCCAGAGCAACAGGAAATAAGCCGAAAGTTATAACCTGAAACCTATATATATCAACAAAACGAATCGATTGTCTACGCTGACGAGATGTAAACATTTGAAAAAAGTATCAATTTGAATATAATTAACGGTTTTTAAAAGGTGAAAGTTAAATATTTAAAAAATAATTTTAATAGACAAGCCCTAAGAGCTGCCCTTAAACATATGTGCAAAAAAAAAAAATAATTCGAAACTTTTAATTTATTTTACTATGCTATAATCGATGTTTCAACTTCTTTTGAAAGAGAAACTTCGAAGAGTAGCAATTGAGACTAAGCATTACTCTTTATGCTTAGCCATTGGATTTCCTTATTATCGACCTAATACTCAAAGTTTTTTATTGATACATTAAATTATAAAATTATGAACTTTCAAAAGATGGGGATTATATGTAGCTGCAGTTATTAAAGCTTTGAAAACAATTACTATAATTAATTTTTAGTATTATGCACCATTTTTCGTCTACAAGTTATTAAAAACCATTATCAAAATCAATCTTTAATGTGCCAAGCTCAACGCTTATTTAAATCAAATGACAATTTTTCAAACAAACATGTTCATATCCATTTCATTTTATATATCTTTTCAAAAGTAAATTCTCGCTTGTTGTACAACTATATACTCGACTCTCTATTCATGAAAATACTCACTGATATACCAAAATTATCGCACAAATACATGTATCGGTGTGTTCATACATCTTGTTTACTTATTTGTTTTATTCTTATAATAACAACTAAAATATCAGGATATGAATACTTTGAAGTATTAAAATTGTGGAATTCATTCAGCAAATTTCTCAAAAACTACCTGAATAAGAAACATAAAGACTATCACAGCACTTTTATTGCACAAACGCCATAAAATATGCAGAAAGGGTTAAAAAAAACCCATTAAATTTTACAACCAGTAGGCAATAGTTGCTCTAAACAATACGGCAAATAATAATAAATATAAACTGGTTGGTTAATTTTGTGTTCCTAGAACAATACATTTTACACAACAATTAGGCCACTTGTTAGTAACGACATTAAACGCAATGAAACTTTGTATTCTTTTAGCAATGCACTAGTATATAGGTACTGAGATCCTTGAAACACAGAAATCCCTCACCACTTACATGATTAAAAATTCCGCTCTGCAATGTTGTCAAAATCACTGGATCTGCTTATCAGTGACAAATGTGTGAGTAGGTATTCCAAAGTGGGATACTTTTTGAAACTGGGACTTTTTGAACTTTCCAACACGTTAACTTTTCGATGTCGTTCGACATTTTTTCGGGACCTTGAGAGCGTTTCTTTTTACAAATGTTTACCGTTCGCGAATGAACCAGACGTGTTACTGCGAATTGCGATGTGCCAACACGTTTGTTCTTTCGGAGGCACGCACAGTTGTGTGGTGACATTGGAGCACCTTAACCTCAAACGTGAAATTCACATCCAAAAATTTAACCATAATGTCGTCGTCGTCGATGTCGCTGTCGTTGTTGTACTTTAAAAATTAAATGTCTCACTCAGTTCAATTCGGTGTAATGTAGTCAGTTGTTGTTGAGCAATTTTCAATTTTTGTTAAAAAATCTACTCGTTGACATCGGGCGCTCAAATTCTCTGGGCAAACAGTTGATTGAAGGAAGAGACGGTTGGACAGAAACATTTGCAAACAGCAAGAAGCAGTGGTGTTCGTGGTATTGGAGCGCCGCAATTTTGCCACAGATTCATCGAACGGGCGCAAATGAATGAATTGCGGCGGTCTTTAGAATGAAACACAAATGAAATGAAACAATGTTGTGAGAGCACATTTATTGATCGGAAAATGTTGAAAATTTTCCATTTTTAATGTCGAGTCGAGAATCACGCAGGGAAAATTTTAAATCAATAGCTAGGGGTGCAGTTGAAATCGGAACTCTGCTGTCGTTGGAAATGGAACGAACGTTAAGGCGCAAGGAGAGTACACACGCAACTCAATGCTGCACTCTCGCATTAGATACCAAAAATGTTTGTCACACAAGAAGGCGTCTTTGCGATAACGTATGGTGCCGCCCACGTTGCCCTAGCAACGGCCAATACCAGCATTTCCTTTGAACATTAGAGTTATTCATGATACAACAACAACAACACGTACAGTGCACCACCACCAGACGACAGTCAACCAATGCGCGTGCGCACTCGGAACTTGTTTCCGCGCTCTCAGTTTGGTCTATCAACTCGCCGTCATCGCGCTGTGTGTACGTAAGAGAGCAACGTAAGAAGTTGTCGAACGGCAGACAGCCTGCTGTTGTCTCTATTCCTCCACGACGCAGCTGGTTGATTGGTAAAGTAGGGATGGATGGATGGTGGTAGCTGATAGCTGGCTCTAACTCTGGCTGACTGGTTCGCTGGCGAACGAGCGTCGTACACAAAAAACGCTGGCAACGCAACAAACTCAGACAATACGAGAAACAGAATACGGCCGACGACAACGACAACTCTACGACACGAAAGACGGTGCGAGTTAAACAAGCAGGCAGGCATGCAGGCCGCAACACCGAATAGCAGCAAAGCACACTTGAGCGTGGCTCGAATAATATTTGTTAGTAAGCCAAATAGTAAGCAGCGATTCCCCTCTGCAAACAGTCGCATTCAAGAGCTCAAGCTAAAGAGTACTCGAGCGCAAGCAGAAATACAAAACCGAGATACCGAACCGAACGGACCGGACGATGCTCAACGCTGTGCACCATAAGCCGTTGTGAATTGTGAATTGAATTAAGAAGTGAAATACAATAAAAATAGAAATGAAAATATTTTGCTTTGAGATTTACACGGGTTAAAAGCTTTGGAAAACAAAAACAACAAAACCAAATAAATGTCTCAAAAAAAAGTGATTTGAAAACAAAACAAAGTGTTGTGTGCACCATCTAAGTCATGTTCAAACATTAGCAGAGCAGTAGGACCCCAAATATTGGCAAAAGAGTCAACCCGGTGGAAGCTCTCAGTGTAAATACGTGCATTAAAAAGATATACGGGAGGAAGTGACTTAATTAAGCAAAAGATAAAAGTGAAGCTATTAAGTATAAATTCTATTCTAAATGTGACAAGGATACTGTTGTGTACCGTGTCGTTTAACGAAATCAATAAAATCGGCTTCCCTAGACCCCGTCAGTGGCTTAACTAAATCAAAGAGTTTTTAGAAAAACTACTAATTTCACGTAAACTAAACTGCTCTAATTAGCAGCATTCAACGTCGGAGAAAGTAGCGCGTTCGCGTAGGACTATCCGTCGTATTTGTTAATTTTCGTCCCCTCCGGAGTCCGCAAGGAATAAATAGCCGTCAACATAACCGCACAACTGTTAAACAGTTTCCTGAAGGGTTCTCCCCATCAAACAACCATTGACATCATGCAGAAGCTGTACTCGGACGCGCCGAGTAGCGGCGGTCCTGTCAGTATGACCAGTAGTGGCGGCGGCGGTGCTGCTGGTGGTGGTACAAATCCGGGTGGTGGGAGTAGTGGAGGTGGTGGCAGCTCCAATCCCAATGTCAGCAATGTCACATCCAACGGTGGCACTATGAGCCCACTCGCACGATCCGCATATACAATGAACTCGATGGGAATGCCCGTCGGCGGTATGGCATCTGTTTCACCACAAACCGCAGCTACTTTTGGTTCCAGCGTATTGGAATCAGCTGCCATGGCTACCAGTATGGGAGCGGCGGCTGCAATGAATTCTATGGCAGGAAACTGCATGACACCTGGTTCAATGAGTTACGCATCGATGGGCTCTCCACTAACGAATATGGGACCTGGTTGCATGGGAGGTGGAATGTCAACAATGGCTGCGATGGGGGGATACAGTGCAATGTCGGGGCCGGCTAGCGTTCGAGATATGGATAATGTTTCACCGAATTCGCTCAACAGGGCACGTGTTGAAAAGCCAACTACGTACAGACGCAGTTATACGCATGCCAAGCCGCCTTACTCATACATTTCCTTGATCACCATGGCCATACAAAATAATCCGACGCGCATGCTGACTCTCTCAGAGATCTATCAATTCATCATGGACTTATTTCCGTTCTATCGTCAGAACCAACAGCGTTGGCAGAATTCTATACGACACTCATTATCGTTTAATGACTGTTTTGTCAAGATTCCACGCACTCCAGATAAGCCGGGCAAGGGTTCCTTCTGGACGTTGCACCCCGACTCCGGAAATATGTTTGAAAATGGTTGCTATTTGCGTCGCCAGAAACGTTTCAAAGATGAAAAGAAGGAAGCCATACGACAGCTGCATAAAAGTCCATCCCATAGTAGTCTTGAGGCTACAAGCCCTGGTAAAAAGGATCACGAGGACTCCCATCACTTGCATCACCATCATAGCCGTCTGGATCACCACCATCAGCATCACCACAAAGATCCCAGTGGGCCCATTGGTGGCAGCGGGGGCAGTGTACTTGGTTCGGCGCATAGCAAAGACGCCGAAGCGCTGGCAATGTTGCATGCGAATGCAGAACTTTGTCTGGGACAACAGGCGCAACATGCACCAGCTCATCATCACCAGCACCATCACCAATTGCAGCAGGAAGAACTCTCAGCCATGGTCAATAGGTGCCATCCATCGCTGATCAGCGATTATCACTCGTCAATGCACCATCTGAAACAGGAACCATCTGGTTATACACCCTCCAGCCATCCGTTCTCAATAAATCGCCTCTTACCGACCGAATCCAAGGCGGACATTAAAATGTATGATATGAGTCAATATGCCGGCTATAATGCCCTCAGTCCGTTGACAAATACACACGCTGCCTTGGGACAGGATTCCTATTACCAGAGCTTAGGTTACCACGCACCAGCCGGCACGACCAGCTTGTGACATCACCAGTATCCCCTGGCTTAAGGGCGAGCCGACCAGATGCTGCGTAACAATGTAGCTGCAGGCAGCATCTTTGGTACCGCGAGCAATAACCATCATTTGGACTCGCAACAACAGCTGCAGCAGCAGCAACAACATTCACAGCAGCAACAATTGCAGCAGCAGCAACAACGAAAGATCCATCATAAATCTACGTCATCGGCCTCAGCGTCAGCAGCTTATGGTAGTGGTAGCACCACCGGCAGTAGCAGTCAACACAAATTGCAGCACTTGCATCAACAGTCGGCATTGTCACATACGCAGCTATCACCGGTGGATGTGCAAGATGACAACTCGAATGTAACCGCTGATCTGAACGATGATCAATTGCAGCAGGCGCATCAGCAGCAGCAACAATTGTACAACAACTATCAGCACTATGCGGCTTCTTACCGTAACTGGAATCACAGTTTAACTCTTAATGGCGCGGCGGCACTTCAAAACCTGCTTTAGCAGCGGCATTAAGCGGCGTCAGTTTGTGCTAGCGCACAGTGTAAGGTTTTGTTTAATTTTTGGTACTATCAGATATTGCAATTTATGAAAAGTTTGCTTGTTTTTAAATTACCCTATGGAAAATATGTCTTTTAGTTGCAATGTGATTTTGGCTTAAAACTTTTTACATTTTTCAAAACTCGAGAAATTACGTATGTCCTTAGGCAAAGACCTCGACCTTTCGAGGATTCAGTAGAATCTTTTTTGTGTATCATCCCCATTTTGTAAGTTTCATACATAGCTTAAAAGGTAACTCCTATTTCAAGATATATGGTGTTGAATTTTTAAAAAACATCGATTTTTGCCAAATCATATATATATGTATTTACACTAATTTTTCGAAAAATGTTTAACCGTGGGTATAATCGGAAAGTTTCACATTTTCTCTTTAAAATGCGCACATCCGTATAAGTTTTTCTTTGTCTCTTTAAAGTAAGGTAGTACTCATATAAAGAGGAAAATAATGGAATGAAAGCGAAAGTAAAGAAAGTAGCTAAAGCTTTAACTCTTTACACCATACCTAAAGAAAAGGTCCAAAAAAGTTCAAAGGTCAAAAGTCTAGCTGTTTTCATATTAAAGTGGGAGCTTTTGGCTGATTTTCTAAAATTGCTATAAGCAATATTAAACATTTTTTCAAGTTTGTTGTTTTACTGAAAAGAGTAAGCATTCGGATTAAGTATATATGAAGTATAATTTCATTCAAACCAGCTGATCTTGACAGTAGCACACTCAGTCAAACATACTTCACGAATAGTTCGATTAATATTTTACTTAAATGACTCAAACCTATAAAAATTATAAGCATAACATCGATTTTTAAAAATAATGCGCTGATGGCCGACCTTGTAGAATATGGATGAATCTATTCATAAATCTAGATATCCTATTGAGTTTCTGTTTTTCTAAACAAACTTTCTCGCGATCTGGTCCAGCTTAATTTGAAGATGTATGTGTGTTGTACTTCAAATAATTGATTGGGGCCAGTGCGAATTGAAGTATGGTTAGGGACCAACAATATATTTGTGTTCTAGTTCTCGACGTTTAGGCCAACCATATATAAGGCACTAAAGTAGCTAGGGTGGGGTTATCTGTCTCAGATGAGACCTTAATTGAGTTATTTTGCTATTATCTTTCGCTGTGGAAAGTAACAATCGTTCTCTTTATTTGTCTAACAATTAAAAAAAATAGAGTGCAAAATTCTCCCAGGAATTTTCAGAAATAAAAACAGGCTTGGACTTAGATAAATCCTTTCAATTTTGCCGTGACACTCAAGTTATTCGCACCCTAGCTATACCTCCGACTAAAGACCTGAGTTGAGTTGTACCTTTGCCGCCTAAAGTAAACCTTAACAAATCAATTCGTTGATGGAAGGAGAATATTATAGTTTCCTTTTCTCTGCCCCAACCATTGTAGCTAATTGCCATGTAGATCGATATTCTAGTATAGAGATCTCTGTACGATCACATTTGACCGAGTTACGTCGTTCCTAAATACCTTTCAAAACCCGTTTTTAACGATATTGTTGAAAATTATTATTGAAAACTATTTTATGAAAATAATATTCTCTAGAAGACTAAAAACTACATAAAAGAATGGAAAATGATAAAAAATATTTTTAAACTGTGTGCATATTGACCGTAAAACGATAACACGCAACGAAATCAAGTAAAATTATTTTTAAAAGATTTTTTTTTTTATAAAACTTTCGATTAGAATCTTACACTGTGCCCTGTCCAAAGTAAATTGAATGCAACGATCTACAAGCTAAAGCTGTTGAAGCAACAAAGCCGAATCATTGTTTTGAACATAAGAAGACTGTTGTACGTTGTTGTTGGTGTTGTTGTATCGACAGTTTCCAGAATGCAACAGAGGTCAGCAATTAGCGGTATGGGTGAAAAATCTAAAAAAAAACATTCAAACTTTAGAATTCCATATTGAAACGCGCGTGTCGCCGAAATGCCTACTTGTCGGTCTGTTGATTGTAGTAAAAGATGATGACGATGAAGTGATCTTTTAGCACCTTGAAACTGCTGCCTGCTTGGTGGTCATCCCGTCACGTCCTTTACTGCTGGCCGAACGTAAATTAGAACTATCATTGGCACCTCTGCGGATGACTACCTAAGAGCATAAAAAGTGCTTAGCTTTAGAGAAAGTGAAGCTAAGCGCCTAGCCAGCAACTTGGTAAGGAAGATGAGTATGAGTACTACATATATAAAAAATTCTGTAAATACAGTGGTAGATATTGCTTTTAATTTTGATTTTTTTTTAAATGATTAGTCCTAAGTGAGAGAAAAGCGTAAACAAATTTTCAAATTGAAATCTTTAAAGAAAACAAAAACAATTCTTACAAAAAATAAAAAGAAATAGTTTTACTCGTAAGCAGCAATCAAAAGTGATGTAGTTTTTAAGTAATTTTATTATGAAAAAAATTGAAAAAAGAAAAAAAATCAAAAATTGCAGTAGAATTTAATTATAACTTTGAAGCAGCTTAAGGTCATTAATATGCAATTATGTTGTTAAATTGTTTTATGACTAACGTAAGCATTGTTTGTTGCAATTTTCTATATTGCGTAACGTAAGCATATACATATAGGGATAAGTTTAGAAATTATTTAATTATAAAGTGCTTATATAATACAAATAATAATGCTGGGGTGAAACTCCTTGAAGCATGCCATGCAGTTGAATTTGTTTACACCTTAAAAAAATTAAGTTTCTCAAATAATAAATTCTATAAAAATGTCAAAAACTTAAAAATGTTCCATAAACAAATATTGAAACACCGATTTCCCGAAAAAAAAAAAATTTTATATCTTTGATATACCTTTGATATGTCCATAGTTTTTTTAAAAACTCTATGTAAATACTTGAATAAAATAAAAATAAAATTCGTGAAAATGCAATTTTAAAGAATTTTACAAGAAGAAACATTCTGGCGACTCCTACCTTGAAAAATATTTTTTAAACTTTCACTAAAAACAACAACACATGTCCCATCAAATAATGAAAAAAGTACATCATCACTTTAAATTTGAATAAAATTTCTGATCAATATAAATATTTAATATTATTTGGAAACCGTATCCGAGGACCATTTTGGCGCCCAAGACTCTGCTATCCTTTTCCCCTCCCATACCTACTTCACTGCTTTTAACGTAGTTTTCTTGAAAAACAAAAATATGCCATCGATTTGGCAAAGATTGATGATACTTTACTAGTGTCCAAAAGATATTTGGAAATTGTTCCGTGGATACACCTATTTACATTCATATATATACATACATTCATATATATGCTCATAAGTATGTGGTACTCGTATATTGCGTTCACAGAATATATGGATATACATATTTATACTACATATATTTCAGCATATTTCGACCTTTAGTGCTTTTCTGGTATATCACTTATTAGTTTAGATTTCTTGTAAAAAAGTTTTCAAAAAAAGACCTTGAAAATGAGTTGCGATCTTTTTTTATTGAAATCGCTGATTTTGCAGATATCATTATGGTATGTTTTTTGGTTTTTGACTGAAATAAAAACTAAACCTCCTTAATATGCTTGCGAAAGTTTTTTCATAATATTTAAAAGTTCGAAATGCGATCTTAAACAGCTTCTTCGTTATAAGCGAACTCTACTGCAACACAAATCCTTTCACAACTAGGATAAATACTTTTGAACATTACAAAGTTTTTATTTTCTAATAAATTCTTTTGAAAAATTTTTACTATCACAAAATTACTTTTAATTAATATACGTTACGTTTACATTATGTTCGTTTGGTTTTTGATATTGAATTTAAAAATTTTCCTGAATGTAAAACAATCTTCATCGCATTTATATATGCCGTAAAATTCCGTGCCATTGTTCCATTTTAATATTAAAATTTAAGCATTGTAAATTATTTAGCTAAATAATATACAGTACTCCCTTTATAAATAAATAAGTGCAATTTTTTAAATGAGGACGACGGCATTTTAATCGCAATTGTAAACAAAAATTTATTTTTTAATGCAAAAGGCAAACGCAATCGAAATCGAATTATATTGAAAAAAGATGATCAAACCAAAAAAAGAAAACTTTAAAAAATAAATTAAGAAAACACGAATCTGTAAATTTTCTAATTAATATAATTTTAGCTTTTTATAGTTTTATATTTTAATGTAATTATTTTATATTATCATTATCGAACTTTTTGTTTGTTTTTGTAGTAACATTTTAAAGAAATGTACAATACAACAATTAAATATATAGAATTGTATAAGATTTTCAATTAAAGAATAAAACCCGAAACAAATTGTATGCCTACCTACAATTTCAATCCAATTAATGATAATACAAATGCAAATGTTTATGTATATATTATACTTATATTAGATACAATACATACACATAATAATTTTTTATTTTATAAAAATGAGGTTATTTGCCGTTATTTTGTTACACATTATTACAATTTTTACGAAAAGAAAAGCTAAGCTATTAACAATGTAATGTTAAGATTTATCGCTGAGGATGTGAAATTGAGAGGGACTTATATAAATACGCATCTAACTACTATCTGTTGGAACGTATTAACAATTTATTTAAAAAAAAGCAAAAGTAACATTTTTCTGTAAAATACATATAACACTTTGTCAATATGAATAATAATTAAAAAAAATCACATCCTTAATAATTATAATTAACCTAGTTAAAATTAAATAAAAAAAAAACTTATTTTAATGTTTCAATTAATATGGAGTTGTTTTCTTTTCTATTTGCCATAAATAAAATCGGGGTGTTTATTTTTTTGAAATATTTCTATTTTTAATATGATGCTTTGCTTTGATAGACTATCTCATTAAACTTTTAAACTCAAAAAGTGAAAATTAAAAAAGTGAACGTCAAATACGGCATTATATACGTTTTAAAGAAGATATATGGAAGTGTCTTCTGAATCTAGTCTCATATCTCTATGTAAAATTCATCAATCAAAATTCAAGTTATCTCTATGCTCTAGATCAGGGTTGCTAAGTTAAATGCAAGGAATTACCGGACTTCCCAAAATAAAAGAAATAGCACAGGCCGACAGCATCTCAGACCCAGAAACCAGACTATATATTTCTGAAGATTTTTGATGCGCTGAATCGAAATCTGACCTCGGAAATACAACATAATTTAAACAGGGTTTTGAAGGGTAAGAGTAGTACTTTCAGATGCCGTCACCAGTTTTAGAAAAAAAAAAATTTATTCGCGATGTAAAATAACCTCAAATATGTATAGCCAAAAACGGCGTTTTTTGCATTTTTAGGCTATGATATCTCGAAAACTAGAGCTGATAGAGCATTTTTGATGCCAGATTTGAATTTAGCACATCAATAACCTTTGGATATATATAGTCTGGTTTCTGGGTCTGAATTTTGGTTAAATTTTATCGGCCTGTGTAATTTTTCCTTAATATGGTAAATTTTTTTTTTGGAAAAACGTTTATGACCCTTTTTTTTTTAAGTACCCCGGCATTGACATGCAATTAATGGCTTGGCCACGTCAAAAGTGGCCACTTTGCAACGCTGCTCTAGATCATATATCATAAAGCTTATAAAAAACTCCCAAACATTTTTAAAGGAATAATAAAAACAACGAAGTCCTACAAATATGTAGATACTAAGGTACAACACAGGAAACTAAAAGCGGTAATAAAAATTGCAGGCCCAAAATTTCCATTCTACTTATATGCGCTCAGTCTAATTGACATAATCGAAAAGAAAATATATTATTTTTCAACGCTAGTCCGTGCCAACTAATTTTTTTTTCTTTTTGATTCTGTCAACCATTGGCATTTGCAGAGCCAAACAGGCCCAAAAATTAGAATGAACAACATTATTTAAATTTTCTTTACTCTTTTATGGGCCTATGTTCAAAATTTCAATCAAATCATATGATTAGTTTTTGCAAAATCAAAGTTTTTTAAAAATATGGAGCACCACAACAATGCGATTTTTTTTTGTTTGAAAAATTAATTATCAGTTTAATGTTTATATTACGAAATTATTTTGCGCGCCAAAAATTAAAATCACGAAAACATTTCAGAAATTTCTAGTTTAAAGCGTTTTAAATTTTTTTTTTTTGGCATGTTAGGAGGTGCCGCACCTTCTCGTCTGAATGGGCTTAATATTTGCCAAGAGTTTCTCCGAAGTATTCTTAGTATATACATGTATATTTGTAAAATGTAGTTTAATTTCCTTGTATTCATAGCTCTTTAACTACATACTACATATGAGGCGTCCAGTTGCAAAACCGGCCAAGTGCATTTTTCATACTTTTGGTAAAACAACGAAAAACGTTTATCTTTATCTATGTTCTTTGAAAAAATAAAACGTATTTCGCACGTCAGATCAAACTGCCGATGTTATTGAGGAAACAATTTTGCACTTGGCGGGTTTTGATCCATTGAACATGCACTTTTCCGGTTTTGACATAGTATTCAATAAATCTTGTTTGAAAAAAAGTGGACTTGGTCGGTTTTGATATCAATGTACTGGACTTGGCCGGTTTTGATTTCAAGGCGTTGGACTTGACTGGTTTTGAATACAATTTGAAGTAATTGAAGTAATACGTAACTTCAAATTTTTGGGGCACGGTGGACCTCTCTGTGAAAATACCCATTCATAGGTTCGCAACTTAATTTCGAAAGAATTCCAATTCTGACAAAATTTCAGCTCAATTGAACAAAAAATTGGAGCAAGTTCATGGACTTGGCCGTTTTGGAAAGCAAGTTCATGGACTTGGCCGGTTTTGAAATCTATGCATCAAAATAAATTTAAAAAATTTTATATATCTGTCAAAAAATTTTTTCAATCTAAAAACATAGTAGAACGATAAGGCATGGTTCAAATTCTGATATATGAGAATATCTCAAAATTTTATATTTTTGGACTTGGTTGGTTTTGCAACTGGACGCCTCATATGTATATGCACCTATGTATTATTATAAAGTTATTCTTGCTTGCATGGGAGTGCTTGGTTTTACTTCACATATACTCGTACCCAGAAAAAATTTTGAAATCTTTATAAATAAAATAAAAACTTACTGAAAAAAGGCTCAATAGGATTTTTTTCACGCATGTCTCATCAATTTTACTTAAAAAAATTTTACTTGAATTGCGTTCAATGCACGCATATTTTTCACAACGCGAATGCCCTTACTGAAAAAACATCAATGTACTGAAAATGTCATCACTGATCGATAGGTAGAAAAAATGTATACATTGTTGTGGCACATATCCTTGAGTTTCGCATAATAAGCCTTTGCAGTATTTTCGCCTCAGAAGTTTTCTTAGATGCCATACTTAGGCACCGTACATTTTTTGATAAATTTTAATTAAATATTAATTAATATACAACAATTGAGAGAGCTTTTAATTGAAAATTTTCCTGTTCTACGATCTGAAGCATCAGTAGCATCTATGTATGTATGTGTGTGTGTGTGTGTGTTATTTAAACTAGCATTTACATTTTTTTACTAAATGCGGTGCAAAACACTGTTCAACTAACCAACACCTTATTTTGTAGCAGTTATCGTTGCTGGTAATTAAAATGACGACAGCTTGTTAAATAAAATGGAAGTGTACGAGTAAGGCATGACTTATCAGTGTGGCTTTTTTAAGTCCTTTATCGCAGCACAACGCAGCGCAGTTTATGAAGTGAAGACTTATCTTTAAATTTAATTTATATTTTTCTTTTAATTTTATTTTCAGTAAATAATGCAGATAATTTTCCTCGATTCTGCTCTGCATTCTTCTGTACTATGGCTGTTCTACTCCGCTGCTGTGTTTTCTGTTCTGCATGGGAGTATGTATGATGCCTGCCCTTGTTTCAGATCTTGAGGTATAGAGCAGTAAAGCGTAGCTGAGGTAATTCGTGTGAGGATTTTGTTTGTTTAGTAAATGATTTGATAGCGCACAGATAACGTTGCGAGTATGTAGTGCGCTATATAACCGGAAAGGCCCCGATATTCCAGTAAACAGCAAATAAAAACAAAAACCAATTGCAATGCGTTTGGGGAAGGTTTAGCGAATGGAGAATTGCGTTTGCTTGAAGGGTTCGAGTAATTTTTATTTTATTATTTCTGTTCGTTGGCTTGTTACTGCATTTCTCGATGCAGTTTATTGTTTTGTCAGTTTTTATTACCAGATAGTGTCTTATCATTTAGATAAAAACCAGTTGATTCATGCCTAGTAAGTAGTTTCATGCAATATGTATTCAATTGTACAAGGTCAGTTGTTAACCAATTTTCTATAAACTCATAAAAAAAAAATTATCACATACATACATATGTAGTTCGGATGTATTAATCAGAACTGATTCGGAATCGAGTCCGTCCATAATCAAAATTTCAGGGAACTGATATTTAAAATCGAACTATTGTTCTATTTCTAAGAACTACTTATAATTAAAAACTAAATGTTTTAGTCTTTTTGGAATTGGGAAAGTAATTCAAAGTATGTTAATATCTAATTCTTATACAGTTTTCTTTATGAGATTTTGGAATATAGGTATGTTGTACAAAAGTGCCACGACTACTGGCGAGTTACCAAACTTGTATGAGATTTCGCATTTCTGGGGTTTTCTGTTTGAGTGAATCATTCAATTTGTCCAGTTGATGACAGTACACTTCATAATTGATCGAGATATTGTCCGGTAAAAGATAAGAAAAAAAACTATTCCCTTAAAATCATGCCAAGCATCTTCTATACTCCATGACCTCATGCGTTTTATATTATTGTAAAAGAAAACCATTTTCTCATTCCAAGTAATGATTCGTTTCAAAAATGAATCATTATCTTGACGTTTGAGAAGCAAATCACAAAAATCAATGCGACAAAGCTAATATATTTCTGCGAGAACATGTGGAACTCATATATCGAGTTTTGAAATTAATGCAGGGCGTTTCACGTTATTATGAACGGTCGAATTTGATAAATGTAACTCCTTAGTTTCAATCAATGTCTTTATTTTATTTTCATCAGCTTCAACTGGCCTTCCAGAATGTGGTGCATCTCCAACGTCAAAATTGACGATTCGAAATATTTTCAAACCAGTTTAGACACTGTCATTCTGTCAAAACATTTTGTCCATTTACATCGATAATTTCGACACTTTCGACATTCCATATTTGATAGGGTACTAAACAAAATCTATTACGCAGAATCCAACAAACTTTGCCACAAACATGCCTTATAGTCCATTGTGTGAGTCGGAAAAATATACAAATATTTTAAGCAGCAACTAGACCACTTTCTCCCCCTGTTTCCGGGGACGCTGAACACGATGGTGGTATTTAAAATTCTTTTCGAGCATGCCACTCCCCCCAAATGGCCAAAAACTGCCCCCATACTCGAAAAAAATTTGAACACCGCCATCGTGTTCAGCATCGTCGAAAATGGGGGGTGACCAATATTATACCGATAAACGGTGCGATATATGTGAATTGCCCATTTAGGGGGTGTGGCATACTCGAAAACAAATTTCAACACCGCCATCGTGTTCAGCATCGTCGAAAATGGGGGGTGACCAATATTATACCGATAAACGGTGCGAAATATGTGAATTGCCCATTTAAGGGGTGTGGCATACTGCAAAAAAATTTTAAACACCACCATTGTGTTCAGTATCCTCGAAAATGGGGGGTGTCAAATATACCGATAGATGGTGCGGAATATGCAATTTTCCCATATTTGGGGCGGTTTTTTGCATTTTTTGGGGGTGTGGCAAACTCCAAAAAAATTTTAGACATCACCATCGTGCTCAGCATCACCGATAAACGGTGGGGAATATGCGATTCCCCAATTTTGGGGGCGTTTTTTTTTTTTGGGGGTGTGGCACACTCTAAAAACGTTTTAAATACCGCCATAGTGTTCCGCATCCTCGAAAATGGGGGGCGACAAATATTTTACAGATGAAAGATGCGAAATATACTTTTTCCCTATTTTGGGGGCGGTTTTTGGTCATTTTTGGGGGTGTGGCTAACTCCAAAAAAATTTTAAGCACCGCTATCGTGCTCGGCTTCCTCAAAAACGGGAAGTGACAAATATTATACCGATGGAAGGCGCGCAATATGCGATTTTCCCCTTTTGGGGGCGGTTTTTGGCCATTTTGGGGGGTGTGGCATGCTCGAAAAGAATTTTAAATACCACCATCGTGTTCAGCATCCTCGAAAACAGGGGGGGGGAAGTGGTCTGGTTGCTGCTTAAAATATTTGTATTTTTCGAGGTTTTTTCCAACTCACTCAATGGACTATTACTATATCAGCTATAAATATATAATAACATGTTGATTTTAAAAAAATACAATGAACATCTATTGGAAAAAAACGAAAACAATTTCCAAATGACCCAATTTATGAAAAAAGTGAACTAGAAACCCGTTTTCAATTTAAAGGTTTTTGTAAGTTGCAATGAGAGAAAAACATTTTTATCTTTTCCGTTTAGTTTAAAGGGGCCAATTTTCAGTGCTTGGCCCCCGATCACGCAAAGTCTTAATTTGGCACTCGACTTTGGTGCAAATGGATTTTCATTAATTTTAGTAATTCATTCTTAGAAGGAGTACATTTTTTGTGTGACAACATTTTATAAAAAAACCAAGAAGGCGTATATAACATGTTCATCTTGAATGGTGTCAAATCATTATAAGGACTCATAGTATTAACTTATACATATGTAATTCAGTTAAAGTTTTAGATTATGCACGTATCTCAACTGATATGTCAAAGACGCGTTATATGGAAGAGTACGGTTTAAAATTAGCAATTTTTTAGAAAAAAATCAAAAAGATTTTTATATACTCTTTCAATATCGATTTAAAATGGCGGCATTGTTACTCAAAAATATATTTTATCGTGTATGTAGTGTAGAAAAGATAATCTTTATATTATGCTACAAAAGTTCAATTAAAATTTAAAGCCTAAAAAACATTCGGGTGTAAAGTTTAATGCATTTAATTACTGAATTCTTGAAAAGTGTGTGGGTTTTCTATCTTATTTTCTCTTCAAGATCCTTCAACAGCTCATGCAGATAATATAGCTGGATTTGCAAAATTGGCAACAACTCGTAGCATAGCCTCGGGGAAGAATGGCGGTAGATGAATGTGCGCCAAAAGAGTGGTTGATGGCGCTGCCGGTTGGGTGGTGGTGGGTGGTTAAATGGATACTCTTTTGTATTCTACGGCGTGACATGCGCCCTGAAGTCATGATGGTGTAAGAAATATATGTGTATCCTAAGTATGTATGTTCAAACATATATATATATATTTATATAATAATTAAGTTCAGAGGTAACTCATGCCTCAGTTAGTGTACACATATACAACAAATTTTTGTGTACCTATACAGTATAACAATTCGTACATACCATACATATGTATATTGTTTTATATGTACATAAATATGTTTGGTGTTGTATATATGAAGATTCAATATTTGTTGAGAACAGACAAAATTTCTTTAATGTGCGATTATAACTTGAAAGTGTATAAAATATGTTTTTATTATTGCAATACTGTGTTATGGGTTTATCATTAGGCAGAAAGTTCAATTTTTTTTTTTGTACGAAATATCGGTGCGGTTTTGCAATATTTGTCTGCTTTTTGAAGAAAATGGATGTGTAATGAGAGAGGCTAAACTTTATCTAGTGAATTGCTACAGAAAACAATTTTGCTCAAGTTTAAAGCTAGTGAAATTATCAACAAATATATATTACGTACTCATAACTATGAAAAATGTTGCAGCGGCTTACATAAAGGATATTCTATGAGGGGTCATGACTTCTGCAAAAAATGGAGGACTTAAGGAAAATTATCAATAAATATATGAAGTAGATAGTGAAAAGTATAGCTGTGACTTCATCTTACAGTGGGAATGAAACTATGTGTCTGAATATGGAGTCTATGGTGAAATTTCCCATATTACAGCATTAAGTGTTATGGGGCAATATTTTCGATAACGAAATGAATAAAAATTTACTTTCTTGGGTGATTTTAGCGCATTTATCCCGAAAATTACCCAAATCAATCAGAATTGGGGCTTGTGATAGTATTTAATAAAAACGATTTTTAAGAATATGCAAGAGTTAAAAGCTCAAAATTCGTACCGAAAATATTTTTATAAATTTGTTCTGGAATGAAACTTGGTTTGCGAAAAAGTGTCAAAAACCGAAATTCGATAAGGTATAGGCTCAGCCTTTTAACATTTTTCACTGCAGCTTAAATAGTTCGAAATTTTACTTATTATTTCGAATATTTTTAGTTATTTACTCAAAAATTATGCGTCAAGACTTGACGTTAAATATAACCAAAACAAAGTTGTAGAAAAGAAAACGACATTGATTTTTTGCACTCTGTCTGTACGAAATGATTTGACCAAGTTACGTTACTTCTATAAACTAATTTTTTTACTAATGTCGCCATATCTCAGTTTTTGTTGATTCGCTAGAAATTGTCATTAATTATGCCTAACATCAAAAAATGTTTTCAGCAAAAATTTGTGAAGAAGATAAACCTCCGTACATAAATTTTAACTGAGCTATATTTCCTTGAATTTGGTATGTTATTGTAGGGAAGTGTTTGTTATTGACCATAAATGGTAGTCTTCCCTTCTACTTACATATGTAACTTTTTTATAATTTTTTTTAATGCTATTCATAATTTTAACAGAAGCTGAAAAAACATTTAAAAACTATGCAACTCTTAAGTACAACAGATCAATGTTTCACTAATATTAAGTTTCTCGGTTTAAGATAAACGTTTCGAGCATATGAACAAGAACTTTTTTTTGACTGTGGGAATTATTACCAGGTTACCATCGAACTTTACTTTGAGTGACTATATCGTACATTTCCATCTAGGCGGTGTTTCAAGCCTGAACCAATTTCTCTACACGAAAACCCTACCTAAGGTGTTTTATTAGAGTTTCATGCTTTCCAAAAAAAGTGAAACGTCAAAAATTTCATCAGATCTGGCGATGTTGATGTCATGTTGATGCCGTACCATTGCCCAGACTCGGCTCCAAATGTTCGATGTCTAGTCTGTAATTGTGAACATATATATTATTTTTAACTTAAAAGTTCCGATTTTATAACGAAATATTTTGTACTTTTTAATTCGAAGAGGGATTAATTTGTCTGCCGATTTCATTCCAGGAATGAGAAAGAATGTTAAATTTTGTTTCCATTCTTGGAATTCAGGCCTGTTCTGATTCCGTTTCGGAAGTGCTTTCATCGCAAATTCCGCCCATTAGATTTAGGAGAGCTATTGATATTCAACTTTGAACTTCAATTCGACTTCTAAACTATATCGGAATCAGAAAAACCTGTGTAAGTCAATTTTTCTCAATTCCATGACAAAAGGAATGAATTTATTTTGGAACCTATTCAAGAAATCGAAATATGAATTGCATTATTTTTGATTCCATTTGAAGGAACTTTAATGCAGAGTTGAAAAAGGAATTCATAAGCACTTATATAAAAAAAAATGTGTACACCAATCGATGCAGGAGGGTAAAATATGTTTCCGGACATTACTTGAATTTGCTGAAATAACTCGAATGTGCCGGATTTGGCACATTTTTAGCTTTCCCGCATCGATTGCTGGATGTTTTTTCCAATTCTTTACGTCATAAAATTGAAAAAGTCAATATAAGTCTCCATTAACAAATAATATATAGTTATGAAGAAAAAAGTTTCACTTATATAGGGTGTTTTTTTTAGAGGTATAGAGCTTTAATATGGAATAAATCAAAGATGAATTTTTTAAATAGACATGAAAATTACTTTATTCGAAAGATAATCTTCTGACATTATAATTTAAATATGACTTCTGGCATATGAACGCCACGGCTAGCTCGGACGTAGTCTAAAATGGAGGTCCAATTTTCAAGGTATATCGCGAATTACGCGAGTAATGTTGGCTTCGAAGTATTGAATCGTAGCTGGCTTATCGACGCATACTTTTGGCTTCACATAACCCCAAAAAAAAAAATGAAGGTGTGATATCACAAGATCTAGGCGGCCTTCTTGACTTCATAATTGCAAAAATCATGTGAATTTTGAGTGAAAATAAAGTTGAAATTTTAGTGACTATAATAAATTTGCACAATTTGGACGCGTTGTTCATGCGTCAACCTGTTCATGATGAAATGGCAAAACAAACTGAGTATAAATGACATTAGAGTTGCCAGATTTGACCACAAAATCCCAGTTTTATCTCTATTCGAAAAACAAACCTCTAAAAAAAACACCCTTTATGTATGTCTAGATTGATGAAAGGATAGTTCTTGAATTCCGCTTTGACATTTGTGTTTTGTTTTTTTGGCTAAAATAAACCGTATCGCAATCCAACCTCTTGCAGTATTCAAGTGAAATGGTTTTCTGTGTCCTATTACAGTCCAAACCGAAAGCACAACTAAGCGACGTTTCAACTAAAGTTTTATCAGAAATATGTTGAAGCATAGCCTATTTTTAAAGCATCATATTTTAGTGATGATCAATTTAAATAATATAAAAAAAATCCAGGGTCGTAAACTCTTAAGTAGCAGTAAGAGTTATTCAACCAAATGTTTAATAATTGCCATTACTTACATCGAGAAAAACAAATAAAACTTACAACAAACTAAAAAAATACATGACCATAAGATAAATCCGACTTAAACTTAATAATTGTGAATTTTAATTTTAATTAGGTAAGGTAGTTTTAATAAAAATTATTATGGTAGCTTTGTGTGATACAAAAAATGAATCAACTTGCTGTATATCCTCGGTCATCCAAATACCACGCAGGCAGGCATTTGTGTTTCCAGCCACAATTTCTACTAATTTTGTAATGGAATATTTAATTTGATATAACGAGCCTTTGTGCTGTACGGTCATACACAAACACACAAAAGCATAAGTTCCGCACACTGTTTCCACCCAGACATACACACAATGGAGTATCTAAAGGATTCTCCACTGGGGCACTACTGTGTTTGTGTGTGTGCTGTACTGCGCTGTCTTATCCATGTCGTCGTGTAGCGGTGCCGTGTACTTTGTGTTCTCCTCCACTTTTCATTATAATAATTCTTTATAATTAGGTTTTCGAAAGTTAATTAAAATTCGGTTATGAAAGCGGAAACTTTTTCATGAACGACGCTTCCGGAAACAAAATGAGAGAAAAAAAAATAAAAATAAAATGAAATTAAAAATACGAAACGAGTAAAGGTATAAGCGAACATTAAAGAAAAATATAAAAAAGGATTTGGGCACTTTGTGAGTGCAACCAAGGATACACTGTTTTAAGTATACTTGAAAAAAAAGAAGCAAAATGGATGGCACAGTATGCGATTTTTAAGAAAATAAATTACTGAGAAAGTTGTCTTGACCGGTGGATACCATGTCGTATTGGTAACATATACATAAATGAGGTACAACTCTTTGATTTCCTTCATAAATTTTGCTGAGAAAGTAATACTTTTAGAGCGGAAGATCAATCAGAACTAATTTCAGCTATAGACATTTGGAAACCCGGGAAAAGCCTTCATTAAAGACCGATTCCAGTGAGTAAAATTTTTATTGAAAATCGTGCGGTTTTCATTAAAGATGGATCACTTATGTCATATGATCAATGTTATTATTTCATATAATATTCAACATTACTCGTAGGATTAGGAAATGTAAATTTGACGGAGGATCCTATTAAAAAAATTTTAAAATACAGGTCCGCAATTTATTTTCAAAATATTAATTTTTTGCTCAGAAAAATTTTCAAAATTATGAAACTTTCTTTTAAATAATTTTTATAGATTTTCAAATTATAGCTAAGTATGTATGTTTATGAAATTGTACCTATATCTGCATTTTTAAATATTTTCGAAGCGGGATCCCAGCCAAGGACTGCTTTACATATAGGCTAAGTAGACTGTAGCCTAGGAAGCTTTGAATAAAAATAAAAAGTTGATGATACAGCGGGATATCTGCCCATTTATAATTTTGTGAAGTCTATTGTTTCAAGTTCATGTCATGTCAAGATATCAGACCACTGTACCATGAGATCCGGCCACAGCCGTGTTGTGGCGTCTAAAGAAGTCTTATTCTAAATAAGATGCTATTGATTTAAGGTGATGATTGATATAAACATGCGGGTATACAGTGACACATGCGGGACATGACATACCAAATCAATAACTTTTATTTACAACGATCTTTTATTTGCTTAAAAATATCTGGATTTATAGATTTTTCTGTGTTTTCATGTACTCTATAGAAAAATCTTTATTTGAAAAAAAAAAGTCTCTTTATGACAACTACGCTTTAAAATTTTATTAAATATATATCACATTCATTCCCAAGTACAGTACTGTCGCATAATCAGGGCACATATGTATAGTTTCGTGGTATGTCCGGATAACTGGATTTGTCCGGAATACAGAAAGCTGAATAATTATTATATAAATTATATGTAGAATGCATATTTGAGGCGTATATGATTGTGTTTCACTCACTTTTTATGTTTTTTTAAAGAAATTGTAATCATATGAGTAAGGAATAAAATGATTAAAAAAAATCCACAAATTTTAAATAAACAACGTGTCTGCAAAAACTCACGAATATGAACATGTCTTCAAAAAGAGCCCCTATAAGTTAACGAAATAATAACAAAAAATGTCCGAATCGTAGAAATGTTCGGATTACAGGGAAGTTCGGATTAGCGAGTGTCCGGATTAGCGCGACTGTACGTTGTCAATGATATAAATAAGTCTACATAAAAAAAGGGTTAAATGGAATACCTAATTTTTCAGCATACTTGCCGATAGTCCAGTGTCCAGTGCAAGTCGCTGTGATTCTCGCAATGCCACTTCGGCTCTTGGTCAGTAGGTCAGTGGTTTTTGAATTGTTATAGAATGGCCAAATTGCTCTGGATGTTTTTCAGGTTTTTAGGGTCCTCCAGTTCTTTGCTGCCTCGGAAAGAAAAAACGAGAAGACCTTTCTCTTGACTGTACCGAGCGGCATATGCACGCGCTCGCAAGCTCTAGTTTCGTCCAAAGAGGAACCGCGCCTTGCTAGATCGTCCGCCTTTTCATTACCCTTAATGTTCCTGTGGCCTGGAACCCATATAAGAGTTACGTGGAGCTGAAGCCCTAGCTTAGTTAGCTCCTTCCTGTATTGTTCTACTAATTTCGTAGAAGAGCTAGCTTTCCCATATTAGAATTACCCACTAACCTGCAGGCTTCTAGAATAGCAAAGACTTCTGCTTGAAAGACGTTGGCTGAGTTGAGTAATCGAAAAGATTTAGAAATTTCGCTGTCTTTTGAATAGATCTCCGAACCTACCCCGCAGTCCACCTTTGACCCATCGGTGTATATGGTGGTTGCAAAATTTAGATTAATAGTGCCCTCCTCCTATTTAACCCTCTCCGGAAACTTTACCTGAAAGTTTTTCTCGAAGTTGAGCGAGGGGCAAATGCAATCAGTTGGAACGTTAGTTAGTTCATTTGGTAGTGTTTCGAGGATGGAGCAGTGCCCGTATTGCTTCGCTGCCCAGCGAAAGTAACTTATTAAAAATTTTAAATGCGGCTTTCTCCCATTTTAGTTTTTTTGAGTTATGTCAGTCTTGAAAAGGACGAGATGTATTGAAAAAACTCGAAACATGTTGAAGACGTTATAAAAAAAAATAAATTATAAAAGTCGAATAATTATCAAACTGGCGAAATACATTGATTTAGTTGAAAAACTTCAAAATGAATAGAAAATATTGGAAAATGTTGATCAGATCGAAATATATTGGAAAAAGTCGAATGCTAACAAAAACTCATTGAATAGGTCGACAAATATTGAACAATGTTAAAAAGTTGAAACATGTAGGAATAATATTGATAAGTTCGAAAAAAATGTTAAAGAGTTCGAAAAAATACAGAAAAGTCGAAAATATCGAACATTTTTGGAAGTGTTGCTTGGGCGTATTTGGCCTTTCATTTCATCTTAAGCCTGGTGGCTCAGAATAAACGATTTAGCTACATTATTGTCTTATATTCGATTGTCCGATCCAATTCAGTGACGAACTTTGCAAGTTAGTATATCCTTATTTGTCATTTCAGCTGATACTGAGTCTTCTTAACCATACTCGTATACCGTACTCGATTTAATCCAAAGCTTTTTCCTTGAAGTTATGATTCTATGGTGATTAAGAAGTTTACTGAACTCTCAAAGCTTCAGGCCCGAAAAAGCACAGTCCTGAGAAGAAGATTTTGTGAGCTAACAAAAAAAAAAAAAGAAGCTTTATTTTGGTTGCTTCTACTACCTTCCAAATTATTTATTTAATTTTTAATAAAATCCTTGTTCTTATTAAACGTTAAAATCGCACACTTTGCAATTTGATGCGCTGTATTGTGAATCCTTTTTCGTAGGAAAATTTTTCGGGGAAATTTTTGTGCAAACATTTCAGTTAAATTAAAAAAAAAAAACAACCATATTATATTTTAATGAGCAAAATGGTTGACGCACGAAGTAAACGCCAGCCAAGCAGCCCCCAAAGCAGGCACACTCGTTGCTCCTATAGTACGCTGTACTCGTACTTGTGGTAGGAAGCGGATGAACGAACAAACGGGATAATTAAAATGATGACTTGGAAATAAATTGTTGTTATCTTTGACCGGCAGCCGCATTTTGATTAAATGCCCACATGAACGATGTAAGAAGAGGAAGAACATGGGGGGAAAAGGCTTCGTCGAAAAGCCACGAGTATCGACAAAACTCCAGCATAATTATAGCAGTGCCGTCGTTGTCGTTGTCATTGTCATCATCTTTGTCCGAATAAAAGTTGGCTATATTACATTCTATTGCGGATATAGTACGCTTGCACTTTAGTGGCAATGGACTGCGAACTATGATTTTCCAGTTTTATGTGGTACATGAGCCAGTCAGTAAAAGAGCGAGTGAATGTTAAAGCGAGGGCATGCAAAGTGTGCTCTATCAGCTTCAACCGCTTACCAAACACCAAGCACAATGTCGATTGCTTGTACGTACGTAGTTCGTGACTAAACGCTTGGGTTGCAGCTTAAATGGCATGCGGCAGGCAGCAGCGCTGTGATTCCTTGGGTCACAATCGACTCATTTGGTGTTGTTTCATAATAACAGCAACAACAGTACGAGTATCCTTTCGACACGACTTTGTTGTTAAAACTGATGGAACGATCGTCCATAAAATTGGGGAAATAATCATTATTATTTTTTAAGCATTGGTTAACAGGGTTGCTGAGCAGCAATTGGGTTTACTAAAAAATCTTTTACGAACTTTGTTTTTATATTAAATTAAATAATTAAAACAGACTAAAAGGTATCGAAACCATTTACAAAAGAAGACTTTTCCAAATCTCAAAGCACTAGGAAAAGGTTTGATTAAAATTGGTTCATGGAAATGCTGCAAATGCCAGACAAGACGATAAGTGACTGTAAATGGTCAACAAAACACTGTTCACATAATCCAGCCTAAGTATTTGTCAAATCATTACAATAACATCATGCAGAAACAAAAAATAACAATCTTTCATTGTTGTCAGATAAAAGTACAAATTGAAATTAATCCGAGAAACCATACGGATTTTGCACTCGTAAAATGCGGGCACGTGCCGCAGTTTTACAGCGCGATATAGCACTCTGCCATTTGAAGAATAAAGTGTGCCAACGCCGCCACCTTCAACCTTCAGGCTGCTCAGGGTGGAATTCACTCAAAAGAGCAAGTTGAAAAGTTTTAAAGTTTTACCTTCGCGTTTCTATGACGATACCAACAAGAGTGATCGCTTTCAATATAAATTCAACTGCTCTTTTTTATCAGTAAAAGTAAATCAGCATAAATTTGTTATATCAGTCAATAGCAAAAGAACCAATCACTCAACGTTGGGTGTAGTCCTCAACCAGCTACCCATTACATTACTCGTCTGACAACCATGTCCTGGTATGTTGCCATCCAGTAGATACATAGATACTCTTGGAAACGCATTAATCACGTTCGATGCGTGCGGAGGCGTACGTATGCGGAATGTTATGACATCGCCATTCAAAGAGTGTGACAGTGACTGATGTGAAGCTGTCTTATCGATTGGCAACACACCTTTGTGGTTTATACATATATGTGTGTTTGCAGCTCTCTCTCTCTCTTTATTCGTTAAAAATTAATATCTTAAAATTTATTGTTTTTGTAATAATTTAATCCTTAATGGCATGCTGTCCAAATTCACATTATTTTACGTGTACATGCAATATATCAACATTTAATATACTACATTGTGCTAATTAAAAGGTATTGCTTTGCCATTTACCACAAGTATATTTATTTGAAGAACGTTTGCTTGAATTGAGTTTTCTGAGAAATATTTCATTTTATAGAATTTTTAAATTGCTTTAAGTGAAAAACGTTTTCAAAAATATGTGTTAAAATCGTTTGAGCCATTTTTCAGCAAGTTATTTGGAGCTATGAAAGAGCTTTGTCCTTCATTTATTATAGTCCACAGGCATTTATTTATTGTCCCATATCCATGTCCAGCATACATAGTATATATTTTTTGATCAAAAAATAACTATCTCCATACATTTTCCTCGCGTATGTTTTCAAATTTCTTTGGCCGGGAAAACAGTTCTTTTTTAAACTCCAAATGTTATAAAGCATGTTATGACAGAATGACAAAATTTTCATATCCGTAAATTCAACAATATGTTTTGAAACTAAATCTTAAGCTATTTCAAAATAATATATGTATCTTAAAATCAATACAAAAAAGTTGGGAAAATATGAAGTAGGAGAAGAAAATCTAAATTCAGAGGTCCTAATATATCATATGTGCTCTGTTTCAGCTGCATACCACCTCAGAATAACCCATTTATTTTTGCTTTATTGAGCACTATGCAAATTTTTTCACATCTACTGTCATCAGATTTTTACGTACAAAGCTGTTCAAATCAGCAACGAAAAATTTATATGACATCTCATTATGCAAGTGCTGTGATTTCCAGAAGTATTCTTATTCAAAAATTCGGAAGTTTCTCCTAAATGATTAGACTTTTCTTCTTGGGCAGAGAGGGAACCACGTTGTTTGTGAAATAGGCAATGCCATACTCTTAACAGTGAAACTTACATGCAGAGCTAATCGGCTGGAGGTAGTCATGCCTTCTTCAGAAGACGAACCATATAGCTCCACTATTCATAAGCCTCTAATGAACTGCGTCTAATGCCGGTATCTTAGTTCAAACCTATAAAAAATCGCCTAACAAATTGACATAAACAAAACATCAATTATCACGAAACGAGTTTTTTTGAGATACGCCTAATTCGCTTCTGACGGCGAATAACAACAACAAAAAAAAAAAAATAAAAAAAAATCACTTCACATTTTAATTTCTAGCACATACCACTATCTAAATAACAAAATTTCATTAAAAATAAATTTTTTTTTTTAAAAGTGGCCCAGTTGGTAAATTCTGACCCATGCTGAAAGATATTGGGCTTATATCTCGAATTCGAGCAGCAATGAATCTTTTACTTGCGTTAATTATGTAGCTGAAAAAATTCTTTGTAGGGGGCAACATCACCCATATTAGTAAAAACCATTAATACCACCCCTTTAGTTAGGCACGAGATGGTAGATTTATTTATTTTTTTTTTAGAAATTATCTCACGCTAGATTGTTTTCGATATAGCCAAAAGCTTATTTTTGTATCTATGTAAGAAAACCTCCCAAAGGTACAAATAGGGAAAATTATATTCAAGCAGAAAATGACAATTAGCAGCGAAGAATATGGCCAACATTTTCGAAACACCATCAATTTTCTTAATCTATAACAACCCATGCTCATAGTCTGTTGGACTTTTCCCGACACCCCCATACAAACATTCTTCACTCCTGTAGCCAATGTCGAACATTATTTGTTTTTCAAAGGAGATTCTGTTGACGGTGGAAATTTGTTTATCAATTTGTATGCGTTGTCGTCACATACAACATTTTGTTGTTTGAGTTAACTCGTATTTATTTATTTATTTTTTGATATATTTAATTAAAACGTGCGGAATGTTGGTGACAATGATGACAATAAAGACGACGACATGATGAACAGAACGAGACGTTCAATGATCCCACCGAAGAGACTTCGAGGGGATGTATGGTATAACGAAAGTTTTACGACTGGCCGTGATGCCCAGTCGATGAAAGGGCTGACTGTTAATGTCCAGCCAACTATATCCTAAACGAAATGGTGCTCCTATGTATGTATGCTTATTGTTATTCTTAATGTTTGTGTTCGAGTTTTTATTTTCAATTGTTGTTGTATATATGTATAAGAAAACTTTTGTTGTAATGCTTCGCTTTTAGGTCCTATGTACATATGCATGTATGCTTGTTTATATTTAGTATACATACATACAAACAAGTTTTTTCTAATAAAGTTGTGTATGTAGGGATACAAGGCTTAAATGTTCTGTTCTTTTGATGGTTCATTCAATGTTCAAACAGTGGGATAAATTCATGAAAAAGTAAGCTTAAGTTCAAAGTTTTTTTTTGTGCCAAATTATAGAGTTAGAATATTTTATTCGTACGTTCTTACCCATGTTTTATTTATGTTAGTTCTATTCTTTTTTCACAATACATATTGATTATTATAATTTATCCTAAGATTAGTGAGAAAAGAATCGTATATCGTGTATCGTTCTGCTCACTGCCAGTTTAATTTGACATTGCACAGTGGTCTGATATACAATTTATTTTGGCATAAAGTCTAAAGTTTAATAATGAGTGTAGAACTCTGAAATATATCTTTGAAGAATGGGAGTGATCAGACCACTACCCATACAACTAAAATATATAAAACTTCATAAGTTTTTTGCTTTGCACTATAAATTGAAGGAAAAAAACAATGCTCATTCCGATCTTCCTGTTCCCAAAAATGCGGGAAATACGAGTATTTGAAGAAAGGGCAAAATTCTTATATAACACATAGAACTGCACATTATCATAACCAAAACGATTTATAAATTTTGCAAGTCTATGCAAATGTACACAAGTTATACTCTATTGAACACAAACATGATTTTTATGTGTTGTTGAAAAATATTACCAATTTGAACAATCAATTTTCAATATCATACACAAAAAAAAAAAAACAAAGGCGATATCTCAGAGAAAACAAAAGATATTTGAGCAAACTCAACGTTATTTGATAGAAGAAGACTTGTACTAAAAGAAGCAGACCTTTAATTTTGGCGAAATAAAAAATCCGCATTGCTACATTACCTTGAAGATGGACAAAAGTGGTGTTTTTTCACATTTAGATTAGGATATCTCGAAAACCAGAGCTGATAGAGCATTTTTGAGGCCAGATTTGGATTCAACGCATCAAAAACCTTCGGAAATATATAAACTAGTTTCTGGCTCTGAATGTTGGTTAAATTTTGTCGGCCTGTGTAATTAATGATCAATTTTCATGCAATCAATTTTTCCTGTGAATTTTTAACCCACTGTTCGTAAATTCTTAACTGATGACTCTATGTATGTATGTATATGTCAGCTTCATCTGGTCCTTGTTTTGTTGACAAGACAGTGTGCGTATGTGTGCTAAGTATTTTACAAAATGGACCTGGTAAAGTACCAGACAAATAAATGCGAATTTGGGGCATTGGGCCAAGTTAGTTCTTATACTGGACAAATTTTTACATTGCAGTAACTGTTGATATCGCTATTGTTGTTTCCGTTTTTTTATTGCAAAGTATAAGTTTCTGTTCGTGCTGTTTGTGAAGGTGCTTTTTTTTCTCCTTTTGATCACAATCCAGTCCAAGTTGTTGTTGTTGACGATGATGATGATGATGACATATGCAAATCTGCTTCTACCCAGACTGAGACATCCACTTCTGTTGTTTCTGCTGCTGTTGTTGCTGCCACACTTGGCAAATAAAATTTTAGAAATTGAAGAGCAAACTTTCGAGTGCGACACAATGCGAACAGCAAACTTAATGACGAATCTGCTAAATGTGTTGATTTGTTGACTCATTTCGCCTAATCGCACCGCATACGGCAACATACAGGATTTTCATGTTCCCTATGTGAATTAGGGATGGGGATTGGTAGGTGATGATTAAGGAAACCTTTTAAAAGTTACCACATGTTTCAGTCACTTTTAGAAAGAAATTGCACAACGCCTAAAACAATGCAATAAAAAATTATTAATTTTACGCGTATCATGGTTTTATAGTTTTAGAAGTCCGGCTTGCAAAAATTCTACACAAAATGATAATATCTATTCTCTTACACCTAGTGAAAAATTAATGTATAGAAACTTTTTGCCAAGGAACTAAGTTTTTGACCGTGGAAAAACCAACTCTGACCTTCACACCCTCCGAAAGGGGTGATACAATTACTTTTAAATTTAATTTCCCAATTAAATAAACTCCCTGATAATTTTAAGAAAACAAATAGTTAATCAATTTACCCATATGAACTATAGAAATCTTGAGCACTCCGAAATCCGATATTATTCGCATCATCTAGCATTGCTTTTGCATTCTGTGTTGGTCATGACATCTTAAATTCATGCCCTGTATACACTATTCATTCCCACGGCTTCAATGTAAGTACTTTTTGTGTGGAGCCTGTTTTCTTTGGAATTACTTCATAAATTATCACTTGAATATATACGCGCGAATCTTGAAAATAAGCTATTCCAAAAGGTTTTACTTCTCCAAAAATTGTTTAAAAAAAACTCATTATCAGCATTGTCTCATCTCAAAGAAAATTTTCGTAACGATAACTCTCAATGATACTTTCGCCTAATTACTCTCATCTCTAATCCAAATCCTCGTGTTCTGTAATCTTTGTCCGCAATTTGGATTTTCGATATTTGTATTGTTATGTTGTTGCTGCTACTCTTGGATTTAGATGTTTTTAGAAAGTTTGCAATAGCAACTAAAACAGCAGCAGCAACAACAACAACAACAACAGCAGCAGGAACAGTGACAGCATGTGTTGGAAATTTATTGACTTTATTCAATTAATTATTGTGCAAATATTTTCGCACATTCGCTCACAAACAGCCAGAGTGGATTTCCCATTAATTGTGAATTAGGACGAATTTGTGTGCGTGTGTGTAAATTTGATCGTGGCATTGCTTATTTTAATTTATTTCTTGTATAAATTTGCATATTCCGTACGGAACAAATCATTGGATCGCACCAGCAGCCCAATCTAATTCAACAACAACGACGACATTTTCCCACTATCCATTGATTGTCACGTACCCAGTTGGCAGCAGCAGCAGCAGCAGCAGCAGCAGCACAACAGCACCACCACCAGCACCAGTGTTGCCAAATAAAATTGCCATTGCTGATGGTGTAGGTGCTGGATGCTGGTGTATTAATTTTGGTTGCGTGTGCAAATACCGTGTGTGCAACAAATCGAATTTCAATTAATTTATTTATTTCACATTTTTAGGCAAAAGTTTAATTATTTTCCATCAATTGTGCGTAATTAATTAACTTTGCTTTTATATGTATGCTAACCAAAGTTGTTGTTGTTTGGAAGGAAATGAAGTTTGACCAAAAAAAAAAAATTGTTATTCAAAAAACAAAAATATGCACTTAGTCGATGGTCGATAAAAAGCCAATAGTGCTATTTTTAATTACTTTGAGACAACTAGTTGTTGATAACAACTTCGCATGTGGTGTTATGTTTCCAGTTCATCTTCTTCTATTTTATTATTTACCACTATATTCCGAAACCTCATCAGAAATAGTTACGTTCCAACCTAGTACGTATTCTGAGCTAATTACTAGACGGGGGATATGGATTGTTTGTGAAAATATTATTAAGGAATCTGAAGAAGAATATCCATTGTCCTCTTTAAGCGTCGATACCTTCAAAGAAGAAATTTAGAGATATTTTCGATTTCTCAATTGCCAATTTTTTTTTTGCTTTTTGCTTTTTCCAAAACATTATTTTTATTTCAAAATTTGGGCTATGGGGCTTTGTAGGAATTTTGGTAAGCTTTAATTAAAAGGAAAAATTGTTAATTTCTAACAAGATTTGCGCTGTCCAGCCATTTTTGAACAAAAAAAAAATAAATTTTTTTTTTCAGCATTTTACTTTAAATAATAAAAAATTTAAACTTTTTTCAAAATTTGGGCTGCAATGACTTATTGGCATTTTGGTTAGCTTTTGTTTAAAAAAACAATTGTTCATTTCCGACAAGATTTGCGTTCTGCAGCAATTTTTGAACGAAAACTCGATTCGTGACCATTGTGCAGCGGCGCGCTGTATTTACAGAGATGCGCGGAAGAACTCATTTATTTGGGATAGTCCGTATTTGGCTACCATTCGGGAAAATTTTTTTTTTTTTTATTGTTAAAGGAAATTTGAAGAGAAATTCAGTGGCATTTTTATTAATTTCGTATCGAATAGCGTTCGTTCTATAAGCTGACCTTCTTAGCTTTGAAATGATATAAAAAGATTATATTTCCGTTAAAATTTACCTGAGATATAACAATTTGAATATGACCGTAAAACCTTCGACCTTCGCAACTCGATATCTCTCGATATATTCCTGATTTTCGTGTTCACTAATATAATGCCTAGAATATGTAAAAAAAATTTTGGAGCGATTTAAAAATGTGTCGGTCAGAAAGTGTTCGGTTTGTAAGAGAACATCTCAAGGAGAAAAATAAAAAATAATGCATTGGAATTGCATCTGCCCCCCACGCAACGTCGGGTAGGTACGTGCCTGATTATCAGCCGATAAATGAGAAAATCTAAGCTTGATATGTTTTCCTATTTGTATAGATCTATTGAGAACTCAGGCAACAAGTGGAACAAATGCAAAGCCAAAACTCTTTTATCTGTTGTTTCCTTACTTTTGTAACTCATTTGATATTACAATTTTCTTGTAGGCGTTTCGTTGCAACCTTTCTTGGCGAGTCAACTTCTAGAAAACATTTATCGAATTCGTTAACTTTTTTTAAAATTGTTCAAAAATTTAACTTCATTGGTTTTTCGATTTTTTGAAAACATTTCGACTTCTTCAACACTCCGGTTTTAGCAAAACTTTTTTAAAGTTTGTGAAGAGTTTTCGACTTTTTCAAGACATTTTAACATTTCAACATCTTTTTCAACATTTTTCAAACATCCGATTTGTCAGCATGTTTATACTTTTATGACATTTTTAGATTTTTCAAAAATTTTGAAAAATTTTCGACTTTTCGAACATCTCCGTAGTATTCAATATTTTTGTGACATTTCGGCATTGATTGATACTTTTCTATACGAACATAACGAAACATCATTTATTCACACCAGTGTTGACATGTGACATGGATTTTTAGGCTTACGACGGTCATACGTCGTAAACTGTCGTAAGTGTCACAAATGTCGCAAACTCCAGATCAACCTCGATTTCACAACACTGAAATTGTTTGTTAAACAATTTGACCAACAAAACAATATATGCACTATGGAACTTGAGCATGTTTGACAAACAATTTTATGATCTGAACCCCCTTTACAGGTAATCGTGAAATGTCATTGAAAATTCAAATGCAAGAAATTCCGTTTATTTGTCGTAAACTCAATGTTTGTCATAAGGGTTCGAAGGTTTACGACGTTTACGACTGTAGGTCGACTGTAGGTCGTAAACGTCGTAAATGTCGCGCGACATTTGTGACATGCCAACACTGATTCACACATCACATCACGGGTGCCTACGCTAATTCGTTTTTTGTTTAAATTTATTATCATTCGAATTTAGAGAAGTTAAGGCGTGGTCTTTAAGACTTCGTAAATATATTTTACACGCAGAAATATGTCTTTTTTTAAATTTTACATTTTTGAATAGTTATTTTGATATCCAAGTAAAAAATACATAATCATTCTTAATATTCTCCTTTGAATGCCTTAAATCTTGAAAAGAAACACAAAAGTTTGCTGGCATGCCAATCTACCGCTTAAGCCAATTAGGATGATCTCAAATTTCCGTTCTGGAGTCAAATGGCTAAGAAAATATAGGCAAAGAATAAAACCAAACCTTTTGTTTATAAGAAACACATTCTACAAAAAAATGCGCAAAATAACATAGGAAGACAGAACAGAGGATGCGCAAAAAAGGAAACATTTACATTATGCTTTTCAATAGCTAAATTGTTCGACAGATCAAGGCAATTGAGCGAATAATTTCTTTTTCTTTTTTCACATTTAAGTGAAGCCTACTTTCAATTTCGCTAAATGCCATTAATAAAAATTCATTGAGTGCCACTTGGGTGCACTTCCAAACAGTTGTACATATTTCCGGCAAGGATTAGCAGAATGAAAAAAAAAATTAATATCAACACAGTATAAAGGTATTTCAATATACGCAGCTCATATCATGAAAACTTTGTTTTTGGCTTACAGTTCCCAATACATTTTCACAAGTTAATTAATTCGTTTCATCACAGTTAAGCCAGAATTAATCCCTATGACGCCAGTATGGATTTTGCTCTAAAATTTTCGATGGTTTGTAAATGCGCCATGTTGCTGACATGTAAACTTAATGCCATTTGATCGATTTGTTCGAATGGGTTACTTACAAAAAGCAACGAGTTTGACTATGAGTCGACTACAACAGCAGGTTGCTTAAAGCCTAGTATAAGTGCACTGGCTTACCTCCCCTGCGGGAGCTACGGGTATTGTGGTAGCTTTTGAACTGTTGGTGGTGCACTTAAGTTTTCAGCATTATATACCACCAAGTTGTTTTTTATTTCCTACTGTCGCTATTGTGGAAAACATTTTTAGCATACCAATATTAGTTGAGGCTATAACTTTTAAAATCCTTCCAAATGTCAATCATTGTTGTGGTTGTTGCTGCTTTACTTGACTGTTCGCATAGTTCGCTTGGAAAATCCCTTAAGGTAACTGAATTCTGACAGATGGTGTACGAGCATTGCTTGTACTCAGTGCGCGTACTTGGCAAACATGCAAATTCATAAAGAACTGACGGTAGCTGCATGTTCTGCATGGCAGGTGTGACAGACTGTGAAGAGTGACACTGACAGCGAAGATGCCAATTTCAAATTTGAGAATATTGGTTTCATTGCAAAATGCCGTAAAGTAGTTTGATTCCTTTTGGACAATGGATAAAAATCAACAGAAACAGTGCAGATTTTGTAGCAGATACTTTTTGAGTGATCGTTTTTTATGGGATGTACTAGCTTAATGATTACACATTTCTTTTAATAGTTGACCTAAAAACGCTTTTTTCGAAAAAGTTCCCCCCTTTTCATTTACTTTAACTCCAAAAATATATTATTTCTTTATTTTTGATAGTTTTTATTTTCTTTCCAAAAATAGTTCCTTATATTCAATTTTTCCTTTCCAATATTTTTTTCCAGATTGAATAGGAAAAATTTTTTGTATTTTTGTTTGCCCCGCCTTATGAATTCGAGCTACCGGTGGATTAAAGTTTCTCGTGGTTTCATGTTCATCGTCTATATATTCCATAGAATTCCAAAATTCGTCGTAGTATCACTTATCACACATATTTCCTTAAAAAAATTTTTGAGCGATTGCAGGGGGTGGATTTGAGAGTTCAAACTCTCCTACAAACTCTAACAAATTGATAGTTATTGATATTGAAGTATCAAAATCATAATAAATGTTTTTGGCAAAAGTCTTGCGAAAATGTTTTATTGCTTCGGGGTATGTCCTTTGAAGCCTTTGGCTTTTATATACTCAAGTCCGGCGACAGGGGTGGGAGCAACGGAAGGATTCCACTGTATTTTTTCGAAGCGTCCCGTATATTTTCAGAAGTACTTTGATATTTTATAAAAAATCTTGTTTTGGTACGATGAAAATATTCGATTCCCAAAGATGGAAGAAGGTAGGCAGTTTTGTGGATAAATATGCTGACGACATGACTCTAAAATTAACGACTGCATTCATCTGATGTAGATATATGGAGCGAACTTCAGGGCTTCTTTCATTTGAGTAGTTAAATAACATTTCTTCAAAAAATTTAATAGAATTTTTCCAAATTTGGCTTGGGCAATAACACCCGTTTAGCAAGTCAGGAAAAAAAGATTTGATTTTAAATATATGGAAATATTTCTGGAATATCATCCATTGATTTGAATTCCAAAATCCACGTGAATGAATGGAGCTACGTATGAAGTCCTTTTGTTCCAAGTAATGTAAGGTAACGTAAATTAGTAATAAAAAGTTTTATTTCATTTAAAAAAAATGACATTTTGCATTAATGCTTCAGTATTTTGTAAATGTTATATTATCCACTTAAAGTTTGAATTTAAAAAAGTTCTTGTTAAAATTATGTCTACGTTCCTATCATTTTTTTAGAACCAACGATATGCTTTGAGCAATAATTCCCATTCATTTAAGATATAGAGTTTTATAACTATTCATTCAGCCCACTGTTCCGCATTTGAGTAGGAGTGTTGATTAATTGCGAAACTAAAGTCACGTCAGTTCAGGTCAAATATGAACAGCAGGTCAATTGCTTAATTGAGAATACTAACCTGTCGGAAGAAATCAGTTTTTTTCATTATGTATAACATACAACATAAGAGGCTAATGGTTATGCCATGACTTGACGTCATAAAATCCAATAAATAAAACAAAAAAAAAAAACTGCCCATATCTGAAATACCCGATCATCTCGCACCTGAAGAATGGAACTCATGTTAATGTTTCAAATTGAATTATTTTCGCGTCAGTTTACCTTGTTGTTTAATCTCATTGAATTTTTGTCAGTCTGTCCGTCCGCGTGTTCATGTTCCATTATCGTAAACATTTGCTCGAGTGACAACTAAATTAAACCATTTGTCGCGGCTTATTTTCACATATGCTTCCATTTGACACGCTGTGTCGGTAGGTCTCTCTGACGGTTGCTTTTGCCACCGTTGCCTTTACAGGTTGACACTTGGGGGTTGATTGTTAGTTTTGGTTCATAACCGATGACGTCTTATTTGAACGTTTGAAATTAAACGTTTAAATTTTGAATCGACCCTTTTCTTGTATGTTTTTTTAAAGGTTAACCCATGCGACACTTTCGAAAGCTCAAAGCATACATTTTATGTATGGATGCGATTATTTAAGAATACGGAGAAGTGAGGTTTCAGCCTTGAAAATGCATTGAAAGCCCTAATCGATATTGATAAAAAAATAATTCAAGGTCAAAGGTCACAAAAATTCCATAAGACATTTTGGTGTATTTTGTGTAGTGGATGTAGGGGGCATGCGTAAGGTATAATGTTACTGAATAAAAGCTGTTGTATTAGACAAATACCTTTCAAGTGAGATATACATACATATATCAAAACCATTGTAATCAAAGTTTCCATCTTTTTTTTGGGAAATTTTGCAACGGTTTGACCTATTCTTAAAAATTATTCTCCTTGCCGTACGGAAGAACTGGCTATACGTTAGTCTCAACGAGTTTGAGCTGACATTACGAAGAAGTTACCTTTCGCCTTGTTGGTTCTAGAATGGATAGCCTTTCTGTTACCGTCATCAGTAGCGTACCTGGGGGAGGGGTCGGGGTAAGGGGGTTTGTTTCCCCTGGCGCAAAGCTTTGAGGGGTAAAAATGATCGTGAAATATATCTCATTTTGTTAGTGTTTTTGAAAGCTGAACGTCAGGACCTTTTTTTTTTGGTAAGGTAAATAAAATTTTTGGAAAAACAACGAAAATTTCTTTTGGTAGGGCCTCTGACCGCCATCACTGTTTACGGCGCTTCTCGAGTAAGTCGAGTTATCCGCATCTTCTATGCAGGACCCGCAAAGTATTGTTTTTCAACATAAAGTAAACTAATGGTATCAAATGGGTTAATGCCGTTTGCTTAAAAACAATAATAACATCAAAATAAAAACCACCCATTGTCACCCCACAGTGCAAATTGATCCTTTGGCTGCTGTAGTTATTTTTGTTTTTGTTGATGTTGTTGTTATTATTATTATTATTGCTATCGTTTTTGTAGTTGCTTTCAATGTGGAAAATACAACAATGAATGATCTTTCGAAGGTCCTTTTTCTGTTGTTGCTGCTGCTGCTGTTGTTGTTGTTGTTGTTGGTAAGGCAGCGTGTGTTGGAGTTGTCGTTATTGTTGCTTTTGCTCTTATGCTATCTTTTGTTGTTGTTGTTATTTCAAATGTTGTGCTCTTGTGTTTTGGTTGTTGTACACAACTTTAATTGTGAGGCAAATTCCATTTCTTTCATTCAAGGAAAACGTTGATGTTTAGGGTGGATTTGTTATTCCACTTTTGTTGGTTTCATTTAAAAGTGCTAATGCATTGTTGTTTTTGTTTTCATTTTGTTTTTTGATGCTGTTATTGTTTCGAATGGTGATATTAGCCATAGTCTATGACGCAGAGGAACGCGCACAGTAGGCAATATCAAATCAGTCAGCATCCTTTACATCCTGCCGGAGCATAGGTAGGAAATCCAGTTTTTACATTAGATCAAGTCATTTTAAAGATAGAGTTTTCAACACAAAAGCAGCTACTTACATACATATGTATGTCATCAAAAAAATTAGCGAAGTTTCTTCTTCATCTGGGAAGAAAGGACATACGACTACTGGTAGGGTTAGTCCCGAAATATAATACATATGGACAGCACTTGTCTAACACGGCTGTCATCACCGATTCAACATATCAATCATGCCTTGAGGATGACAATACTATAGAACACTGCCTCTGTAGTTGTCCGGCACTCGCAAGATGCAGGAAAAGGGATATCTTGGGAATGAGTTCTGCTCATTCTCTCTTCTGATGCTTCTGAAATTTCTTAAAGAAACGAAGAAATTTGAGGAAGAGTAACCTCTACTATATTTTTTTAAGTGTTCTTTCTATCTTCTTATCTATTTCTTTCCACTTCCGCTTTCTCTAACGCGTCTTTGTATAATGAACTTTGAACTGAGTGCTACGGAATGGTCTCTTTCAACCTACCCACAGCTTGAAATCTTCGCTGCTGAAATAGGACCCAAACAGAAGCAATTCTACCTACTTTATTAACGTAATTTGAAATTAATATTTTTAATTTATAATTTTTTCCTAGAAAACAAGGTCAAAGGTCACATACAAAAAGTCCCTATGCACGTTTGGTCTAAAGAGAATACATTTGTTTCATATCGTTGTTGTGGCCATATCTTTGTGTCAAGTAAAACTGCAAAAGAAGTCATAGTCGAAATAATAAATTAAAAAGTGCCGGAATCATTTCCAATATAAATATAAAATATGGTGATGAAATTACCCACTGTGAACTGTATCAACTATGCATTATATTTCAAAACAACCACGAAAATTCGCAAACAATTGCTGTCACCAAAACGACATAGATTTCGAGCAATTCATAAGTGAACTCGTTCAACCTGATGATGATGATGATGATGAAGATGAAGATGATGAAATGTTCAACCACCAACAAATGTAAGCATGAAATAATGAATGAATATTATGATTTTAATACCGATGGTGATGCTGTTGCCGATATGGGTGTTTTATTTTCCTCCTCGAGACCAATATAAGGGCAATAAAATAATTGTGACAATAAGCGTTTCATTAGGACTGAGAAGTACAAAGGGGGCGCTATAGCTGAGCAAGTGAAAACGCCTGCACGTTTACACCCTCATCTGGTGAGAGGCAGCATGCACACAAATTCGAAGGCAGGAGTATTGCACTATCTGCACACTTAATCTTTGATATCGCAGGCTTAACAAATTTTTATTTACAGCTAATAGTTGGTAAGTTGTCGTCGCCATCAGCTTTGCATTGCAACAATAACGAAAGGAGGAACGTGCCAGAATATTTGTTAGCTGTTGTGTTGCGGTGCAATGCGCGTGAAACCTTATGGAATTTTGATTTGATTATTTCCCTTTTTTTCCGTGTTTAGTTTTTACCCTAATGCAATCAAATTCAAGGAATGAGCAATTCTGCTGTTATTGTATTGTGATTAAGTCGCAGGATTAAGCTAGGATTCAGCTTTTATCCATTCATCCATGCAATTGCAAAACGTTTGGGCGTATGGGCGTAGTAGTTAAAGTCGGGCATTGTCATTTCATGTCAGTGAGGATTTCATATTTGATTTGCACCGATTCTTGAGCAAGTGTGAAGATTTATGACATTTGGCCGAGATTTTTTTGGTTTTTTTTTTTTTTGACCTTAAGCTGATTAGCGAAATTGAAAAAAAATGCTAATATTTTGAGCACTTGATGTGTTTGACAATTAAATATTTGGCAAATATTATCGGTACTCATATTTACATCTGAATATTTAATTCGTATTATAGTGTGCTGTGGTCGCCCTCTCTATAGCTCTCGAACAAAACCATCTGTTCCCAATGTTTTTTCGATTTCTTATCCGAATATGTAGTCGATTCTTATTATCTCAGATTTTACTTTTAATTCCATTTTCTTGATATAAAAAATAAAAATTGAAAGGATATGAAAAAATTGAGAGTAGATTTGCGAAAAATTTGAGACAGATTTTGTTCAAAAATCTTTATTTTTTCAAGTATTGAGCTAAATCACTTTTTCAGACTTTTCAACTCGCAATCTAACTGCTTACTTTATGGCAAATCATTAAAACCATAATTTACCTGGAAAAAATACCATAAAATAAACCCTTAATTTTATCAAGGACCTCCTCCACTTTTATTGACTTTTGGATTATTTTTGAAACTTTTCTAATTTAATTGAATTATTAATACTCTACAACCAGTAGCAAATTTTCTTGTACGCCGATTAGACCTAGAGTGGTAGATTTTGGGGAGGCAACTTTCCGATTGGTTGACTGCGCCTTTCGCGCTTTTTGTTATAAAATGAGGTCCCTTTTTTGTTTGGTCATCAATTTGTAAACAGTGGAAAAAAATAAATTTTTTCCTAAGATCAAATATTGCGGCATTTTTCTTATAGAACTGGAGTAAAAAAACTTTAAATTTGACCATGCTTAATATTTTTCACCTTTTGAATGAGAGTTCTAGATTTATAACGCAACGCGCCGCGAGAGATGCGGGTGTATTCTATGGTATACGGGGCAATCTTTGACAAAAGGAAATGAGTTGGATCTTGAAGTTTCCAAATTCACTGCTTTTTTAACAGTATTTGACTAACTTGGGTCTGACCATAAGTCATTTTGGCATAAGTTGTTTCACTATAATTTATCAATATTTGTGATAATTAATAAAAATTATTTTTAAAACAAATACTATATCTGTAAGTATCAACTTGACGAAAAAAATTCGTTCATGAAATTTATGGAATTATATATAATATTTGAAATAAAATGTTGTTTGGTTTTTGGTTTTTATAGGGTAAATGAGGTCTTAAAGATTCGCTGTAAAATCTGGCGTCTTCATATTGGACGAGTATCTCGATGAAAGGAACAGAATATTATAATTAGGCTGAAGAAGAGAGTTTGTCGTATCACAAAGAACCCTTATGATCTATGTGAGGCTAAAACCTTTTAATTTAATCTAGGGCAAATGAAAAAATTTCTTGATATTCTTTAACTATTTATGTTGATTTTCATCAAATTTCAATTTGAAATTGAAAAACATAAAATGAAAAAATAATTTATGGTAATTCCCAGGCTTAACTGAATATATCTTTTAATTTTTAGAAAATCACAATGTGGACAACATTTTTTAAGAACGAACTAATTTCTAATATCGGAATTTTTATTTTATAAAATTAATATTTTCAGAGACAAAAATAAACTTTCGCAAAATTTTTGAAGAATCAGAGAATTTTATCTGAATACATTTTTTTTTATCTCTCGAAATCTCAACTCTACCAAAAAAAAAAAAAAAAAAAAACAATGCTGGGAAATAAAATGTCTTTTTGAAATTGAAACTTTTAAAAGTGGCCGGAACTCAATTTATTTTAAAATTAATTTTCCAATTTAAGAAAAATATATATAAAATACATATGTCAAAATATGAGTCTTAACCAATTTGTAAAATTAAGTCAAAATATCATTCCCCGTATAAAAGATATGTATAAGTACAATATATTCTTCTCTTGCAGAGGTTAAAAATATTTTCAAGATATATTTTTATTGTTTTTCATTAATTTTGAAAAATTGTAAATAAACAGTGCTTCAACTTTTGCCGAAATTATGTACACTAAGAGCCTCTTTATGTATCACGATTCGTCTCGTTTCGTCTCTAATTTTCAAGCCTAAAAATATGCGATTGTATTTGATATATGTAAATGAAAACAAAAAAATCTGGCCTGGCCTGTGTTTAAGGAATAGTTAATCACAAATAAAAGAATTGTACTAGCATACTTTTAGGCTTGGAAATAAGAGACGAAACGAGACGAATCGTGATACATAAAGAGGCCCGAAGTCATTAACTTGTCAAAAACTACCATTAAAAACCCCCAACTCCTTTCGTTTTGGCAAAGAATGCTCCATTTATATACATACATACATATGTATATGCATTTATAAATTTTTTAAATTTCGAGTTCAATAAACAACGTTTTTTAGCAAAGTTTTACGAATTTCAATAATTTTCACTATCATCTTATCGTATTCTTTCTTTTATTCGACTCTTTTTTAGGTTCACTTTTAATTGACTAATTGAGTTTGAATTCCAATCAATTTGTGCTCCTTAAACTTTTTAGTTGAATTTATCGCCATTTAATGTTCATGGAACTGTTAGAAAATTTTTTATTTACATTGTCTGGGTTTTTTAAATTTTTTCCCTGACAATCGTCTTCACGCAATTAAAAATGTAACGAACTAGAAAAAAATTTCAATGCCATTTGCATTTATTTTTCTCGCGCTTCTTTTTTTTACAATTGTAATTAATGTATGCGCAAGGAACTCTTTGGAATCAAAAGGAGATGAAAGGCCACTTAGATAATTGGTTAAATATTTAGTGTTTATTTAAGTCTCTAAGACATGTGAGAACAAAAATTAATTGATGGTACATAACTAGGTGCATTCCAGTCTGTTGAACAATTTAAATTTTTATATTAAAATAGAGGGTTAAGATTTCTACAAATACAAATGAATTAAATTTTACAAAACTGATTTTACGTAAAATTCAAGAAAACCATGGAATTCCCAATATTATTGAGATGCTCAGTTTTTGTCGCCTTCCGTGATAATGATTATGATGATGAAATAAATGAACTTGGTACTCGTAATTACTAGCAAACAATTTATTTAAATTTCTACTCAAAATATTAGCATCGAGCAAATACATACGAGTAGTCGTATAACAATTTCCCGGGAATTAAGCCATGAATTATCCATTTACGTTTTGTTTATCGAGCAAACATAAAAGTAAACCGAAACAAAAAAAAAAAAATAAAAATAAAAACAACAGTGACAAATAATAACAACAATAACATCGAACGAAAATGGATAGAAGTATGTAAAGTCATCCCAAACTAAATCTAAATTATAACCGTAATAGAGAGTTGGTATCGGGAAAAAGTTAACGATATGATGTATGAAATAAAAAACTTTGCTTAAAGTATTTTTGAAATCTTTTACTGAAACTTAAAGGCTTCATTAGTTGCAAGACCCGTAAATACGTGAGCATACATACATGTGAGTGATACATGGAGTGATAGAAACTTGAAATAAGGGAACAATTTTTCACTATCAAATTTATTAGTTTACTTTATGATATGAAGAACATTCGATATTAGACATTAACGAAAAAAATACTCAGTCTTCCTATTAAAAAACAAACTCCCAAGTTAGATCGACTATAGCCTCAATGTTAATACATTCTAAAAAACCCTATGATAACGCTGATTACGGCTTTATCGGCACTTTGTGATCCAGCAGATATTCAGCCCTGCAAATCAAAGATTATAATAAAATATGACATTGCTAGACTTCCAAGGAGTTAACAGGAAGGAAATAACAGTGTCTAGATTCTGCCTTCATAGGATTTTCACATTTTTTACAGACTTTTAAAAGTCAAGAATAATATCTTCACTATAAATACTATTGTGATGAGACTGAATGGTGAAGAGCGTTGTATAGCAAGGAATCTAAGGGTGTTATCTCATCTACAAATTGCTATGCATATTAAATGACTAGTAAATTTAATCGCTGTTCTCGATATAGTTCTGAAGTGCTTTAGTTTTTCTCACTCTTGACTGCAGAGGTTCCAAAAAATAAACTGCTGAAAAACGACTTTTGAACTAATGGCTTAAAGATGCTTGGGTGGGAAAACCGAAAGAGGACCGGTTATTTTGTATCCCTTACTTTAAGATATATAAATATTTTCATAAAATTTCTCGAATTTTTCATTTTTACTTTTGACTATTTGATTCAAAGAGTATCAACTTTATATTCACAATACAAAAAACTTCAAGCATTTCAGTTTTACATCATTGCATCTAAGAATATAATTTGCGATATTAGCACTATGAAAAGGTGTGGTTGTTCGCCTGAAATAAACAAAATAAATACTTTATTTTTTTATGCGAATTTAAATAGATGAACAAATACCAGTAGGTAAAACTTCATTAGCAAATATAAATGGCAATTTAATTGATCGATTTCTCAAATCTCCATTGATACATACAAAAACTTTTAGTCGAAACATGAAACCTTGAATTTAGCTTAAGTTCACGGCGGGCTGGAAGGAAGTTGAAATGTGACAGAGATGTCAACAAATACAAAGAACCTACGCCTTCTGTTCCTTATAGCTTAAAGCTATAACAATAGTTATGAAAAGTATTTATCATTACAATTTGTAAATCATCAGAAGAAGTTGAGAGAACGTTGTGCTCAATATCCTAACGATCGTGTCAGCTACATGTCAGCCACTCAGGAGCTAATCATTAAGATTATTTATGTTCTTCAGCTGCGTAATAAGTGACCTATACAGGGTGTCGCATTTTAACTTACACAGCTGAATAAGTCAAAAGTCAAGTTAGAGGTCAAAATGACCCCTGAAGGTCATTTCAAGGTCGAATTCCCGCTTGGTGCAGAAAAGCTAGTAATCATTGGCTGGACCGTTGTACAATCTTGCCTTAACTGGCTGCAGCTTTTCTGCACCAAGCGGGAATTCGACCTTGAAATGACCTTCAGGGGTCACTTTGACCTATCTGAACGTAGAATTTTGTGCACTTCTGAAATCCGAGATCAAAATAGGAGATTCCATTTGAAAAACTTAAGTTGACCTTCAAATAACCTTGAAAATGTAGGTTCAGGTCATGGCTGGATCAGCCCTTTGATATCCACCAACTTTTATTTGAAAAATTTTTTGAATGACTTGCAATTTTTTGACTTATTCAGCTGTGTAAGTTAAAATGTGACACCCGGTATAAATCATAGTCTCATGTATGACAGTAAAATTTGTCGAAATGAATTTTTCATAATTGTGTACCAGAAATAAGATTACTTAGCATATCTTACGGAGCTAATATACTGACTTTTCATTTTAATTCAATGATTTTTATGCTTAATCATTTGTACATCAAATTCTTTGTCATAAATCCTTCCAATCTCCATTGATACCTACTCATCTCTACATTTCCCAGTTTTCGATACACTTTCAATTTCATTTTCATATAAATTCTCCTTAGAGACTCAAACCAAACTCAAATAAAAATCATGTAAATTCAACTTTCAATTCGATTTGATTTCCCTTGATGACGAGGAGTCCTCAAATGTGCTTCACTGCATCGGGATAGGGTAGCTAGTAGCTAGACTAGGATAATACTTAAACTTAACGTTGACAGTAGCACGAGTAGCTACACTCAGCTCTACTGCAAACGAACGCACCGCTCCGCTCCGCACCGCATCGCAAAGTTTGTCAAATATAAACAAAAACAAACCATTTCCTGGTGTGGCTTCCAATTTCCCATTGAATGCTCATTCAATGATTCCAGTTACAATTCCAATTACGTCACAGCGTTACACTTAAGGTAACTCCTGAATTGAATTTGTAAAAGGATTGTGAATTGTATTGGCTTGGTTTGGCTCGTGCCGCGACTTCAGTATACGCAGTAAATATGTACAAGATGAGCAAAAAGTGAGTTAAAATAATATTTGTATTTATTATTTTATTTGCCAATTTGTTTACATGAACAATAACAATAATCAGAATATCCAACGAACCAACCATCATCATCATCCATCGACATTCTTACAGCTCAAAGATCTATTGAGCAAGAATTGTGCAATATTTGTCAATGTTGTGCCGGCTTTGCTCGTGGAAAAAAAAACTCTATAATTTGCATTTATATAAAAGCACTATGTTATTTAATTAATAAGAAAGTAATGCGGAGAAAATTCTACATAATGTTGCACTAAAAGGTAGACACTACTTATTTTCTTGAACACGGCTATAATTTTCATCATTTTTTTACAAAGATTTTCCCACTATTGCTTATTTGATATATATTTTTATTTCCAAAACATTCAGAAAACTAGTTCGCCTTAAGGATTTTTTTTTTTGATTTGGAAAAGGATCGGCTTAGGTAAGCAGACTGACAAGGTTTTTCTACCGTACCATATCAAAACATTAAACATCTAACTTGAATTTGTGGGAGTCCTTTAAACTGTAGGACCCATATGAAACCTGTAATTTTCTAAAGAATAATTTTGATTTGACTATTGTATCGCATATAAACCGTTTAGGGCTACGCTTTCTAGGCCAACCGTGTGAGATATTGGTATCATACTTATGGGAGTTAGGCCTTTCCAGCTCCTTTAATTTACGCAAATGCTCGAAAGGAAGAGGGAAAGAGTAATCTCAAGCTAAGCCGGAAGAAGTTGATGTGCTTGCTAGAAATCGAATGTGATGAGGGTTGGGTAATGTTTTGTTTCACTACATAATAAATAATTACTAGAGAGCTACTTTTATAAACATAAAAATCCTCTTCGCAAGAAACTATGCAACATCTTAAGATTTAGAAATACAATAATCAGATTTAGAAGCGCTGCGGCTGTCGGGTAGTGCCCTGAAGCCTTGAAACTTTATCTTTATATAGAAAATAAATTCATGTATAGCTGTCCTTTGGTGGCTCCGATCCGAATCGGCCCTGGGCATACATATATAGGAGGTTACAAGCCTTAAAATTAAACAATATTATTGTAATCAGCAGCAAAGTTTTTAAATCATAGGTGCAACTTTTCTCGCATATCTGCATTGATCTCTGGATAGAATAGATTCTACGAATATCTAAAACAAACATACAGATTTTCTCGGATTCTTACAATTTTCTCTGCCGCTCTCTCTCACATACCTACTTTCTTTATTTACTTCCAGCCTTACTCCTTGCTCTTCGTTTAGGGCAACGGAATGTCATAACTTTGTAAGCTTCCTCTCGCGGAAGCCAACTGCATTGCAATCGCTGCCATCCACTTGAAATCAAATCCGAATACCGTTGCCAATCCGTATCCCAATTCAAAAGTTGTATGCGACAAAAACGATGAAACCGAATTTATTCCATATCCACTCGTACGCTCGGCAGACGTGCGCTAGACGCTTCTTTGTGTACCTACGAGCAACTACGATGAGCAACGTAGATTTTGCTTACTTTTCTTGTTTTCCTCCATATCCTTTAGAACAGTGGAGGGTGTTTGCCACTGAGACTTGTTTTCATTTCCTTTCCATTATTTTATTTGCTTATTTGTATCCTCGTCCTCCATTTAGTTTGAGTTAAAAATTTATTTCTGTTTGAAAACTGTGCTGCTGCTGCTGTTGGTGGATGGATACCTTGAAACAGCGTGCCACCATCTAGGGGGCTGGGGGGTGTGGCACACACTACGTGCAATTTAATGTTTCAATTCCGTAGCGTTTTTCTTTTCTTTTTTCTTTCGTTATTTTGCTTCATCATTGATTTAATTCAATTCTATTCGATGTCGATGTCGATTTGTTTTTGTTGGCATTTTATTTGCGTCTTCTTCGATTTATTGAACGTCTGCCATTCGATGTGCTGTGAATGGAGAAACCCCCATTCTGACAGTGTTTTGATGGCAGAGTGTGCACGGGTGCGAGTCAGTCGAACGCTAGTAAGAGAATAGGGATGGAGGGAGGGCAACGAGTAAGAGTAGATAAGTGCTCGAATAAACATAAATAATAAATGACATTTACTAAATAAAAATATTTGCGTGAGCATAATATTTGAGTAACAAACTTCTCTTGGGCGCGAATCGTTTGCTGCCGTTTAACGTTTGTCGTTTGCCAGCCAGCCAGCCAGCCAGTTTGAATTTTTCGTCACTGTTTGGAGTATCATTATTGGAGCAGTAGTACACATTTACTCACTTTTTGTTTATATTTCCCTTTTATTTTATCGTTTATTTTCTTTTATAGAAAAAATATTTGAAAAATAAACTGAAAGCTCAGATTTTGCACTATGACCTATAAAGTAATTTTAAAGACCAAACTTAAAATAGAAATTTGTTATTTTTAAAATTTGTTCGATAACTTGTGTGTTTTATTGAGTAACTTTTTAGGAAAACGATAAACTTTTGAAAATCAAATAAAGGATTTTTATGAAATGTGTACCTTGAAAACAGGACCGCTGAGAGGGGTACACTTGGTCTCGGGCCCTATCTTTTTGGGATACCCGTAATGTACTTAAAGGTTCATATTCATATATTATCTAAGTTGAATTTTTTTTTTAATACTTTTTGCTTGTGATATTTATTCTAAGGCTAAGTATATCATTAAAAAAAAATTTCACGATCTAGTTTCGGAAATTACAATAAGTTTGGAGTTTCTTCATCGATCTTAAAACGAGTCTTGAGGTATAAATAAATATGAAATAATACATATGAAAGAAAACTGAATTTGGGCCTCGGGGCCATTTTTTGGAAAATTTATTATTAAACAGTGTTTCAAATATTATCAAATTAAATCAATGAATTTCATAAAATTGTTGAACTTTATATGAAATAAGAACATAATTTGAAATAAGTGAACAGTTTGTAATGAAATCTGCTTGATATTTTATAAAAAATGTTCGCTAGTCAAACATTTTATTGTAGAACTATCGGTTTTTCAAAATCATTTCATATTGCATACTCGATTACTAAGCTTTCATTATTATCCGGAATTGGTGCAGGAGTATCTAAAGAATTGAATATTTCATGCGCACTTTTCTCCTCTTAAAGATAAAAACTGAATAAAAGACTTGTCGCAAAATTGTCCTCATATACGAATATATGTACGTAACTCATGCGACATCTTCACCCTGAACTTGATTTTGTTATCGCGGGCCCTGCGTTTCACAGATGACAAATGTTCTCTCGCTATATAGAAAATTCCTCTCAAACGTAAAACCTCTCTCAATATAGCGTTTTAAATGGCTTAACTATATGGGCGGTAGGCGTGTGCATAAACCGATTTTTCGCGTTTTCAATCACAATATTAATTCAATTCCTTTCCTTGTTTTTCCCATAATCGTGATTTTCACAGACAGATAGACATGGAGGTTAAATATATATAAGATCGTCATTTTGGTAAGGCTCTCTTTAGATTAGTTTAAGTTATTTGGATTTAAGTTTTATTAAAACCGTAATAATTCCATATATGAATGCCAGTGACCAAGGTAATTTGTAAAATGAAAAATTCGTGTTAGCACAAACTGCTCTCAGGTCAATCTTTTAAAAATAAAAAAGTTTTTTAAATCCTTGAGCAAATTTATAAGATATCGATATTTGAGCTATGCTTTAAGCGTTTCAAAATGTTTAATGCGGAAATATTAGGACAGCTAAGCTGGTTTTCCACACAATATAAGTCCTGTGTTACGGTCAATGTTCTCTCACTTTCCCCAGAATGCAAAAATGCTATGTCCAGTTAAGTCTTACATTTTTTTTTGCTCTTAAAAAATTTTTGTTGATATTTTTAAGCCTGACAATTACATCATTCTCCATTAAAAGATTCTATCAATTAATTTGCTCAAAAACAGATTCGCAAAAATTTTTCATTACAGACTGGGCAAGTGGGCAGCCATCGACGCGATGAAAGCCCAGAATTTGATAAAAACTGTGCTTGGATAAGTAATATGGACAAACATAGCTCGGTTTGTTTCTTCATATAATATGTTATTTGGAATGCGAAATTCAAAACGTCATAACTTTGCAACGAATTAATCAAGGAACATTTTGAAAATGCCATTGCGTTCAGCAATATAATAAAATTAATGAAAAATAAGGGCCTCCTCCCAATGAACGGCCACATATCTCGTGAGTTTTCTCTATAAGCTTAATGTGACTTCATTTTGACTACCGTATTCAATTTTAGTTATGCAAACGAGGTTGCTGAGTTTTAATTTCGTTCAATTAAGATCTTATTTAATTATTCTTTTTTACATATCTGTTTCAAAAACAAAACCTTATCTCTGCTCGAAATTTTAATATTTTAATTTTTGTAAAAAAAACAAAAGATGTTACTTACAATGCCTATCAAATATAAATTGACGCAGTTTACTAAAAATTTGATAGCAGTAATTTGAAGGATTCAATGACCTCATATCTAACCGTGGCCGTATTTCATATGAAAAAACAAAAACCATCTTTTAAAAAAATTACCCATGAATTTAGAAATAAAGTTAAAAGCTCAAACCAGAAAGTTGTCAGAATAAAATACTCGTAAACATTTTATTAGGTATTTCCATTATCTCACTTCATAATGGAGATTTAGAATAAACTTAAGAACTTACGATTTACGGTTCTTAAGAATCTTATGTGTCATAAAAGTTTATAATAAAACTTTTCTCAAGAATTACTCGTATAAAGTGCATAAAATAAATAAAGGCGCAATAATAAGTGCACAGCTAAGGAATTTTGCTGAAGGGTAAAACTACATACGTACGTGCATGTAGTAAAGGGTGATTTGTTTGTGTAATAGAATTTTAAATTGAAATTTAAATTGAAATTGAAATAGGATACAAACATAAAAATTGGAGAGGAATTTAACTTTTTTTTATTTAAAAGATTATTTTATGACATTGATTGCTTGTATGGTAAATATTTTCGCCATGAGTTTACAATGACAATTTGTCCTATTTTGAACCACTTGAGGCCTTATATGGGAAATTAGAGAGCTATGTTGATTTGCAAAGTCATATTTGTTTAACAACATAAGCCAGTGACTTCACTTGTCCCCACAATAAATACCCGAACACTAAAAAAATACACCCTTTATATGTACATATGTAATGCTGGGTATGCATGGCTGATAAGCGTTTTCTTACCCTCAGTGGGTACATCGTAAGATGTACGCGTGTAAAACTAATAAGCGCTATCACAGTTCTTGGTATCAGTAATATAGCAACAAAATTATATTTTGGCTTGAAAAAGAACATAGCGCTCATAGCTAGAAGATACTGTACATACAGTGCATAACAGACAAAGGCAGGAAGACGTTTTTGGGTTTATCTTATCTTTTCCTTTAATTTTTTTTTTCGTTTTTCTCTGTTTTCATTTGCAGAAATGCAAATAAAAAGATCATCACAAAGACGCGAAGAAGCAAATGATACTCTCCTTGGCTGATAAGCGTCGAGCACAGTCATCGCTTGTTCTGTCCGTTGTATTTGGCGGAAAGAACAAATAAAGAAGCGAATTTTTTCTCGTTACGATAAGCGTAATAAAGATAACCATAACAACCATATAAATTTGGAGTCACATCAGTACTATCAGCCAGCCAGTTGGCATATCCATGTGAACGACAATTAAACACATACACATAGGTAATATGATGAGACAGGATGGGCATGAAGGTAAATAACTCATACGTATTGGTATGCTGATAATTGTAGGAGGAATGGACGACAAATCTGACGTTATTATTTGGTTTATTTACTTTGTACTTTATAACTAGTAGGTATTTATCAAGTAAATGGCGTCAATAATCTGAATAAAGACTGATTATGTATGTTGCTTTTGATATGTACCATTTTGTGACCTAAAACAATAGAGCTGCATTGATAATTTACTGCGGTAAAATGCACTTCATTTAGTAAACACATACACAAGTATGTATATCTGACTAATATTAGAATTTCTATATAAAGTAGTTTAATTTCTTTAAAGTAGTATACACAAGAATGGAATCAATTGCCCTTAAAGAATTATCACCAAAGTGAAAAAATTCTGCCAAAAAATTTCATTCAGCTTCGGATCAAAAGTGAACTGTACGAAGTTTTGTTTTAAGGACTTTGAAATATTTCAGTCCTGTCAAATAACTGAGAATTAAATGGACGAGCCTTAAGACGAGGTCCTAACTACCGTTCTAATTCTTACACTGTTGCTTTGGTCAGCTACTCTAAGCATTAGTGGAACTTAAACGTTGTGCGAAAAGTGATAATTCCTCATTATCACTTCTCTTAGAGAGAAGTGGATACTACTAAGATCTATCGCTGCTTCAAGAATGGATTTAGTTGAAAAGTATTATTGAAGAATGTTGACAGCTACCACTTAAGCCGAGGTGATCAGGATCATTTCAGTCAAAAGATGTATTTTCAATTTAATTCCCTTAACCTGAAGATATTTATCATTACATGCTTAATAATAATTTGGTTTTCCTAAAGTAGTATATAAAAACTACCTAACTGCGTCTGGTGTCTTAAATGACTTCAATGATGATAGTCACTTGAATCGTTATTCAGTGATAACATTGTGAGTCCGTGAGTATTCTTCAGTTTGGCGTAATTCACACGCAAACTGTTTGAGTGGAAATGAAAATTTATGATGGCCATTGATCCTGAAAAATCTGTACCAGGTAATTCACACGCAAACTGTTTGAGTGGAAATGAAAATTTATGATGGCCATTGATCCTGAAAAATCTGTACCAGGTACCTTCAAGGCAATTTGCTTCTACTTTTGTAGTTTTATGAGGATAGCAAGCGCTGACTTTTGCCTTTTGGTTACACCGACTAAACGTGTCTTATACTAATGTCTGTTGATGGTTTGGGTATCTTACCGAAATACCAATATATCTCGAAAAACCATAATTCGAGGTGAAAACGCTTCCCAAAATCTTTCCCGATAAGTGCAACTATTTTGATTTATTTAAAATTTCAATAATTCCAAGGAAATGCAACAAAAATATATCACCCTTATACATACATATTTCAAGGTTTTGTTTTTCGCAATATGATAATTAATTTATAATAAACTTCAACTACAAAGTTTGCAAGTAGTTTTTTACGAAATGAAAAAAAAAAAACCCTAATGCGTTTTCACAAGTTTATATGGAGAAAATTTCGATGTCCTCAACAAAAATTAAGTCTGAGTAAATATTTAAAGCGAAAACGCCAACTTGTTAGCAATTGGCAGTTGTTGTGCAATCAATCAGAACAAAAGTCAAACATTTGCTCACAATCTGCGACGAGGCACCGCGAATTAATCGTCATACTCGTATTTGCTTTTTCCAGGCGTTGTTGCACTACGTTGCAGTTTCATGGGGCGAGCTCGCAGGCGGCGGGAGCTATTGGGTGGGGAGGGCACCGTATGGGAGTGGTGCGAACTATTAACACGACTTTACCAAAAAAAAAAAAAATAAGTAAATAAATAAAATATTCGTATACAATATAAAAATTCTTTCGATATTTTCTCAACTCAGCATTTCGTGATATGCAAAAATTGGAAACAAACGACGGTGTAAGGGTAAGTTACGTTCCATTTGTAGTTAAGGCACTATTTTGGCTAACACTTTTATAAAGTTTACTCACACACACAATATATGTATATATATATATATATATTCTGCAACCAGTCCTGAAACAATTTGAGCTTGTATTGTATTGTATTGTATTGAAGTTAAGAAATTCTTGATGTCCTAAAGAGTTCCTCATGCCATTTCAAATATTGAACAATTTGTGCGAATGCAGTTGATTTGCTTCGAGATGATAAATGACGTTGACCACGTTATATAGGAACATATAATAACCCCAATGGAAAAAATGATGTTGGTGACCAAGTCAGCGCAAAAAGTCTTTTTAAATATTTTCTGCAATAAGTTTACATAGTTTTGTCTTTAACCCAAAAATGTTCAATGCTCTCAAACAGCTTACACACTTTCAACTTTTGTATACCCTACACTGATGGTAAAGGATCAGAATTCGTATGATCAGCACAAAAATAATTTCAGCTCATTTTTATTGAAATCTTGAAAACACGGTTCAATTTGATCATAAAAATATTTTGACCAAAGTTATTGTAAAACTTAAGTAAATGTTCTTAACTCGAAACAAATACGAGGATTGGCTCATGTTAGCATTGAACGCAAAATGGGTGGAATCAGACAATTGGGTGTGGCATTTTATTTACAAGCACTTTATGGTAATCCAATGAAATGAAGATAGTAAGGATGCTAAATACGATCGTAAACAATAGTTGAGAAAATTTAACATAAAGGCGTGATACCTCCTATAGAAGCTAAAGCTTAATTGGGAGAGTTTTTTATGGTAATGCAAACAAATTTATCACAATACTTGGATTAAAACCTAAACAAAAGTGTGAGGATTTTTACGAAACAGAGGGTGTTCTCCAAAAATCCGAAACTATCATATCCCCTACTTCAGCCAGTTTTTGAAGAAACAGAAAAATATTTTGGAATATAATTACCCAACTTTGAGGTCAATCGGTTATGTTCCACTTTTGGCTTAGGACACTTGACATGAAATGTGTCATATGTTACAGAATTTTATGTGGATGTCAGATTTAACAGGTGGATACTGCGTAATTTTAGACAAAGAAGAACCATATGCGCTTCATTGAGAAAGTTATCTACACAGAGCTTTGGAATTCAAAATGACAACCTTTCCTCCCATATAAGTGAGTACAAAAATTTAAGACTTGCGTAACACAGTAAAAGAAAAAATGTCCTTGTAACGGTGATAAGTGACTTACGCGCAACTCTAGTAGAGGTTATTTCATTTTAAGCCTGGTCATTTCACTAAAATTTATTTTCAAGCGATAATAGCGATGTGAAAATTTTCCTACTGGTAACCCACTACATACATACATACATACATACACAAACGTAGTATTTTTGCGTTTATATCAAAATGTTGTATGTTATGTTGCACTTATTCTTGGCCCACTGGCATAGCATGGCGACCAACGCGCGTTGTGTACTCGGCCATGTTTGGCCATTAAAGGTTCATGTTTGTCTTCTGAATAATTCAAATTACTAATATTGATCTGGGAAAAATACGACGTAGCTGTTGTTTTCGAAGCAATGGCATTTATCCTGGTGCTGGTGCTGGTGCTGCTGCTGTTAGCGCTAGTGCTAGTGCCTGGTGACCGTTATTGTTAGTGCTGGTGCCGAAATAGTGCAGAAGGCGGTTGATGTTATTAATCAACAAAAGTTGTCACGAGTAACAACAACAACGAAAACAAATGACGAAACCACATACAACTCTATAAAAATGTTTCGACGCTGATTGATCTCCTTAACTAGAAGGAGGAGGGGGTTTGAGTTCGTATGCGAATGCGAGTTAAATGTGGCGAGTGAATGGTTTTTGTTTTTATTCTTTTTTTTTTATGTTGACCAGTACATTGGGCTTTTAACTAAAGTAAATAACATTCAACCAACCAACAAAACAATTGACCGACCGTCCAATTTTCTCCAGTTGACTCGTCGTATTCATAGGTACTCGTACTCGTATGTACGAGTATTTGGGTGTCTTAGCAATTTGTCACTGGCATCAAGTTGCGCTTTAATTTTTGATTTATATTTATGTGGGTTATGTGCTAAGTCCACTAGAGAACTGTAATTGTCCCGATCAATTGTCACCGATAACGGTTTGTTTGTTGCTTTATTTCATAATTAAGCTGCAGTTGGGGAAATACAAGGGTTTTTTTAATTAATAAAACAAATGGGATATTCTTTATTTACTAGCGTGTTTTTAAATTGAAGCAATTTTTTATAAATAATTTACCATTTGCTATAGAATTTCTGAAATTTCATTGACATTTTATTGCCCCTGACAAGGTATTGTACAGTACCTACACTCAAGTTGTTTTCATATTGTCATATTTTTAAAGTATAAGTACATAATGGCTTGATTTAGTACGCTTTTAATTACAAATGCCTAATGCTTCATCGAGTATCATTCCTGGTTCCAATAATGAAACGACACTTAAAAAAATTATTTCTCGTATGAACGAGGACGAGTAAGATCTGGAAAATATCTCGTTCTCAGGGATAATACACTTGAGCAAATTTTGTTTCTAAAACGCCTGTTCACCGTAAGATATATAAAATATATATGTATGTATGTCTGCCTGTATGTTATATACTGACCTGGAATCTGCTGAGCCGACTCTGCTCAAATTTACAGGCTATATTTGCTTTAATGTCACAAAGGTTTGGAACATAGCTTGGACGAGGCGTGGCACTTTCCACACAAACGAAAAACACTTAACACGCTATATCTTCACATCTATGGCAGTTACAGTTGTGAAATTTGATTCGTGGATGTACAATGTTTGCTCCAAGCTACTTGCTAAATGTGAATGGGATTCGACAATTGCCTATGCCATGCAGCTAAAACATTTTAATTGCTATTCTTGATACGTATACAAAGTTTTAAAATTTGGTACATTGATCCAGTTGTTTATAGTAAAGACTGCGTAAAATATAGGCGGGGTTGAGCGCGGGCAAAGCTGCGGACCCAGCTAGTAACAAACATGTAAGCGACAATAACCGAGCAAACTCGCCAAGAAGGAAACGAGAATGATACAAATCAAAAATTTCTCGTACGAGAAAGAGTATGAGAAGATCAGGTTGGCGCCACTACGAGTACGATACGATAATTTTTGAATTATCGTTTCGTTCTCGGGCTAGAAGTCTGCGTGAGTGCACTCGAAACGACCATCAAGCCACTCGCCACGTTGCGAGTCCATCGAGCACAAAGACCACAAATCAAATCAAAAGAAATGGAAACAAATCGAAACACCAAGCAGGAGAGTTGAGTGCTGCACTTGCAAATAAATCGCAAATAAAATATTCTACAAATTCAAGGACTTGAAGTTTATTGCAATCAAAGTTAATATGATGATCGTTCCGAGTGCACTCATGCAAACCTCTAGATTGAACCTCAAAAACCAACTTTTGCATAAGGGTATAAATAATTTCAGGTCTGGCCATATACGTTTTGCTCATTATTTTACAGTACCTGAACAGAGGTAGTAGTATTCTTGTTTCCTTATATGAAAATTATGCTTTTGAGGTCGAAATGGCTATGTATATGGACCGACTTTTACTGCCACTAACACTATTAGGTCTATTTGTGCAACGACAACGAAAAATTTGTTGATACCTAATGCTAAGCATATTTTTTGAAAATTTTCTAAAGTTTTTCCTGTCCATTGAAAAAAAAATTAGTATAAAGCAGCAGGATACTACTATGCCAACTATGAGTGTTGTTGTGCAGAAGTTTAAACTGTAAAATCAACAAATTATAATGTGTCTTGTGTTGGTGGTGTTTGCTACTGTTGCTGCTGTGGTTGTAGTTTTTGTTTGTGAAGTTTGTACACCCTTTTGTGGCATGGTGTCCTGAAACACTGGCAAAACCATAACCATAACCATTGCTGCACGAATGTTCTTGGCTTAATTCAGCTTTGTGGATTGTAATTCTACTGGCAGCTAAAGTAGATGGAGAGAAGATGGCAAACCTATACAGAGACCGGCTTAAAAGGAAAGTTTGCATTCTGGCACGAAATATTTAACTTTAGATTTTGGTGAACACACAACGCAACATAAGGAATTTGCCAACAAACAAACTGCCAACACATACACGCACAACAACAGGATGCATTGCAGTGGCATCTGCTGGCCGGAAGCACAACTTCACGGAACAGCATCATCACTATTATCTACACTTCTGCTAGGCGTTACCTTGGAGGTGGGATAACTACTGTCTTTAATGTTATTTTAATAATGCATTCATGTTCTCTTGTTGCTTCTGTACAGCAATTTGGGTTTTGGTTTTAGTTGCATCGTCCAATGCTGTCTCGCTTTACTAGGGTTTTCTGCTTCTCCGAATTGGAATGAATTTTCCGGAAAAATTAAGTTTTTTTTTAAGCCAAACTTAGCTGAAAAATTTGCTTCTGCATATGAACATTTTTAGAGTTTAGTAAAAATTGATAAGAAATGCAGAATTGCTTCCTACATATTTTCGTTTCACATCTATATCTATACAAAATGATGAACTCTTATTGTGAAATATGTATACATATACTACCTATATAAAACTTATTTATTTCCGATTATATTTTCCATTTCGCATGAAATTTAATTAAATTCGATTTCGTTTGGTTATTCGAAAATTTGGTTTTTACCAAACCGAGTACATATACACAATGTTAAAATTATTAAAAAGTTTAACTCTTTCCCTTTTTCTCGGGAAACGTATGGTTTATTGAAACCCTTGCGGTCCTTAGATATTACTTAGTTTCGTTTGCTACATCGTCCGACTATGCTTTGCTGTTTTGTTCAATAATTGAATTTTGCTGCAGGGTTTGCTTCTCTGTGATACTGCTCCTACAATACTTATTATAAACATGAATTAATTTCGTTTCAACGAATATGTATACGTTGCATTTCGCATTAAATATTTGTACAGCAGCAGTATTGGTACTACCGATATTTCGAGCAAAGGATATGCAGGCGTAGGATGTAAGCAAAGTGTAAATGCGTGTACCGAACTTCAGCTAAAGAACAACCGCAACTACATATGGGTTCTACATACAATAAAATGTTCGAGATAAATTAAACGATTTAGTTAGCATCTGTTATTTGTGCGGAACATAATTTGTGCATCAGATGCTCCCCTTTATACCGTTTCAAATTGGCAAGCAATTGCATATACTATGTATGTATGTACGCACTTTTATTGGGCCCACTTATTGGCGAATTTACCTGTAATCAGTTGGTATTTGCGTTTCTATGGAACACACAAATGCATTAATAAAATACTTGGTTAATGCTTTTAAATGATTTGTCAATTTAAAATACTAAACATTTATTTTTAAAAATGTATTATAAAATTTTGAGGTGGTGAAATATCCAAATTATTCTTTAAAGCTTCTTTCATACATAAACGATACAGTTTTTGAGAAGAAAATAATTAAATAAAATTAAAACTTAAACAACCAAAGAAAATAGAAAAGTTTTGTTAATATGTTTGACGTGTAAACGGCTCAAAGTATATTGGAAAAGTCGGAAAATGTTGAAAAAGTTGGAAAATATTGAAAAAGTCGGAAAATTTTGAATTAATTGAGAAATAGAAAGTTGAAAATTATTGAAGAAAACGATAAAGTGTTGCAAAGGTCGAGAAGTCTTGGAAAACTCAAAGTTCAAAAGTCGAAAAGTTTTGAAATCAAAAAATATTGCAAGTCAAATATGTTAGAAACGTTAAAAAAAAAATTGTTGATGTGTTCAAAAATATTAAAAATGTCGAAAAATATTAAAAACTATGAAGAAAGTTGAAAAGGTCGAGAAATGTTGAAGAAATCTGTGGCCACAAGAAATAACAGCTAAAATGGATATTTCACTGGGCAAAGCAACATGAGTTCTGTGTATGATCATATGACTTATACTGCATCGCTTTGCTATTACACTAGGGCTTAATTTGCGTCGCTTATTCGGCATCGGAGAAATCCGACGCAGTTTAAAAACGACGCAAATTGAACAAATTGTTCCTATCTGCATATTCTACAAAATTGTTTCTTAATTAACGATTTTGTATGTATCTCGATTTTGTGTCGAGGTGACTTCGATGCCAGTGTGAAAATAAGTTTAAATGCAAATAGAAATTTAAACGACGCCACTTTGAAAAACCGATGAAAATTTTCACGACGCATTTCGAAAAAACATAGATGAACTTTGCCACAGAAATATTGTAAGCTATCAAAAAAGTTGAAGATATTGAAAAGTCAAAAAAATGTTTAAAATGACGTGCTTTACAATTTACAAAATAGAAATGAATTTTGTACTTCATGAAAAAAACAAAGACTGGACAAACCATGTTTTGGTCGTGCGCTTGAAAGCTATCTTAAATGAATACGACGTGAAAAAATTACATTCAAGCCTTTTATATACAATAAAATAAAACATCTCATTCCAAATTGCCTTACGTATCAAAGCAATTTCCTGATCAAGTCCTTCAGCTTTTTTACACAACTCCAGGACATATCAGTTAGCAAAGGATAAGTGGGATTAAGTTTGACTGACGCATTAAAAAAATAAATAAAATTTTAGCAACTGTTTTGTGTACACATCAGATCAATCAGTTGGGTTTTAACCCAACATTGATAAAATAATAAGAAGAAAATCATCCAGGCTTATAAATGAAAACACATGAACATGAACGTTGTGCATCAACGTCTGCATGTATGTTTTTGTTACGTGATTTTTACTAATTTTTATGATTCGAAGAAGATGTTCATTACTTTAAGAAAAAATAACAAAAGGAATACCAAAGGATTTCACTGTCATTGAAGAAATTTTGCAATAACAACATGAGATGAATGCACACGCATCAATACATTTATACACACGAGCATTACGTATCGTACTTAGAGCTCGTCAAAACCTTTAAAACGATATACAATATCTATTTGACCACCGAACATCAAATGAAAAAGTTATTGAAAAAATATCAACACGGAAACATCTACAGTGGCGAACAGTGAAATCCGGACAAACAAAAAAAAAATTGAATAAAATCCTTTAGGATCTAAATTTTTTATCGATTCAAAAAACCGATGCAAGGGTCAGAAAAGCAAATAATTTTTATTGAAAATATTTTGCTGTAGGTCGAAAAACCACTCCATAAACATCTATTTTTAGTAAAAAAAGTGAAATATGTCCTTTATTGATAAAAAAAGTGTTTGGTAAAATGTTGTAAAATTTTATTTTTAAAGAACTAATTCTAAAATATTTACAGCAGGAATTTTAAGAACTAGTACTGAGGATTGAAAAAATGCAGGTACCAATATTTTGTTGTTCCTCCCATCGCTTTTATGACCGCCATAACTCGCTGCGGCATGGAAGAGATCAAATTTTTCAGAAGATCTTGCGAAATGCCTTCGTACCAATCATTTTGAATTATTCTGTCTAACTCGCGTAAATAAGTGGACTTGCGGCTTGCTACCTGCACCTTAATTATGTGACAAAGATTCTCAATGGGGCTAAGATCGAGACTATTGCCTGACCACGATTAAGTGGAAATGCCAACTTCATTCAAGTAATTCTTTACCTGCAGTCAACAAATGTTTTTTGTAAATAAAACGGATCCTTTCCGGATTGCATTTCGGATCCGATTCGAATCCGTTATCGTGGGCAATTCGCCTCCAAACAGCGGGAAGGATCGTCTACTTTCTTCGGATCCGTTTCGAACTCGGAACGGACTTCATATGCGGATCCGTTTCGGATTGTTTTTTTTTTTAATAAAAGGGATCCGTTTCGGATAAATAATACGAAGAAACAGATCCGAAACGGATCCGTTTGGCACACTGGGAAGCTATTAAACTGGCTGGTTATAGGTGAAATTGTCTTTATTTGCATGGAGGTATAGGTATTTAGTAAAAAAAAGCGATTTTTGCATGGAAAACACAATACCTTAGTGTTTGAGTCTTTCAAAATCTTTCGTTACATAACACCTTTGTAGATTATGTCACCATCCTGTGGTTCATGTTTCATGTTTTTACGACTGTCAGTCTGGTCTAGGCGCAAGGTTTTAGCTCATCAGTTAGGACAAAAATTGACTTTTCTATGCCGAAAAAGTGAAATTTGAATATTCTGGGATTTGAATCAAGTTAAAAATCCTTTCTAAACTATAGCTCATGGCGAAAAAATATGCGTATATTCCATAATGATAGACGATTGATATCTTAAAATTTCCTATGAAAGGCAATTTATCAGCAAGAAGGCTTAAAGCAATGCAAATAAATACTCATTACTTTAACAAATATTAGAAAATTTGCAAATTTTAATGGGGTATGGTATTCTACGTGGAAAAAAGTAAATTTTGACCATTAATATTTTTTTATTGTTTTTGTTTATTAAGCCAAAACCAAACAATTACTATGCAAAACTTTATTGATAAAAAACTTATTTGGCGTTACTAATTTTTGTTTTTTCCATGACCAATTGATTTGGAAACATATTAAAATTTAATTGTAGGGCATATAAATACAAGCACTATTTTCAACTTAATAGTACTTTCTTTAAAATTTGTAATTCCGAATAAATATTAAAGTTCAAAATGATTTTTTTGTATACACTGATGTATTTTCTGATAGTTACTGAATTTGTTGTTGCTCAAGAAGAACAAACTTGGGTAAGATATATACTATATAATAAAATAAAATCTTTGAGAAACGTAATTTATGGCCAGGACAAGATATTAATATTCTACACTACATATATTTAAAATAGCAGTGGATCTGACAATCGAAAAACCTTAATTAAGCTAAATTAATACTTTAGCGGTATTGTGTAAATTAAAAAACCACATAAAATTGATTTCCATAGTGATAAAATTAATCAAATTTTTAACAACAGCCTCCAGATCTTCCTCCCTCCTCTTGTGCTAATGCTATACGACCTTGGGAAAATAAAGTAGGCATCTTTAAAATTGAAATTCCCAACTCTAAATTGGGGAGCTTTGATGTGTATTGCGTTAGGGATTCAGAAGGTGGTGCTGCATGGACCATTATCCTTCGCCGTATGGATGGTTCCGTAAATTTCTTTCGAAATTGGACTGAATATGAAAAGGGTTTTGGAAAGGTGAATGGAGAGCATTTCATTGGACTGAAAAAACTATATGAATTAACCAATTCGACAGAAAATGAACTTTGGGTTCAGTTAATGGACTTTCAAAATGAAAGCCGCCATGCTAAATACAGAAAGTTTTCTATCAGCGGTGCAGATGAAAAATACACTCTACATGTGGACAATTATAGGGGAGATGCCGGTGATTCTATGAAACACCATAATGGAAGCAAATTCGAAACTGCAAATGATGGCAATTGTGCATCATATTTTGAGGGCGCATGGTGGATGAACAATTGTTATTTAAGGTAAAATTACTGGATTTAGTACACGAAATTGAATTTGCTAGAGAATAATGTGTTTTGCTACGAAGTTATTACGTATTATTTTATAATCATAATTAATTGAAATAAACTTTTATTTACTAATTTCAGCCACTTAAATGGTAAATATCGCCAAAATGCGAACAGTAGTATTGGTGTTAATTGGAAGAAATTTCGTGATGAATCATTAAAATATGCACATATGGCAATACGACCAGTCAAGTTTTCCTAAGTTCGTAATCAACGTAAGATCTAGCGCAGCTCAATTGTGAAAATGTAAAAAGTATAAAAAATAAATTCATAAAACGTAAAATTGTTTTTATTAGGTTAAGGTAGGGTATTATGAGCCACGTTTTTATTTTGCTCGATATCTTTAACAAATATCAGAAAATTTGCAAATTTTAATGGAGTATTCTACGTGAAAAAACATAAATTTTGATTATTAAAGTTTTTTATTGTTTTTGTTTCTTTTTTAAGTTTTGGTTGTTTTCAAGATTTCCAATAATGATGGGAGGTCGTGAGCCACCGTCTTAATTAAGCCAACAATTACTATACAAAACTTTACTAAGGATCAAGCAAAAAATAATTTAAAAATATTTATGGGCTGAATATTTCATGCATGATTTAATCATTGGTGAAAAGTTTCTTTTGTCTTTACAGCTCATTGGTAGCGTAAACGATGCGTTAAGATAAATCGAAATTTCAAAAGCTTGTAGCCTTTCGTATGGTGACTAGAAACAACTAAACATATATCCTGTTTGGAAGAGATCGCTGAGTACAGCTATAGCAGAGAAACCCTGTACTACGCTCTATCGATGTACTTGTACTAGTATTAATTTAATATGTCAATATTTGTGCGATGCGACATACTTTCAATTAGCAACTGCAATCGCAAAAATGCAACGTTCAGGTGTGAATCGTGACGTGAGGCGCGGCAAAGTGATGACGCACAGTGGTGTATATGAATGAATAAAAATATGTAAATAAAAATTTAATTAAATATCAAGCATGCAAAATACCAATTTTGTTTGCTATAGATAACACGAAATATATTCTAGAAAAGTTTTTCCTGAAGTAATATAAACAAATAGTACAAAATTACAAAGGGTCCTAGATTTTGAAAAGAAAATAAGTTAATATAATCAGACATACTTAAATGTTTTGTGAGAAAAATCGGTTTTTTTTCATATAAAAGAAACTTTTCAACGCGCAGTTTTACAGTATCATGAGCGTTGAACTATATTTGGAGCTTGTACTAAAGTTTTTTTTTTACCAAAGATCTCTGTGATGAGTATAAAATCGTTAACCAAAAATTTCAGCCTATTTTATCGTTAGTTAAACTGTTCTTTTTATTAAACTGCATTATTAAGAAATTAATATCATAATAAAATTACTTTTTGAGTAATTTGTTCCACAGTAAATAATCACGTGCACACCAACACATAACCCTGCCTGCCAAATACTCAAGGATGCTGCACCCAGTAAGAAATCTGCTGCGAGATGCTTGACATGCAAATGCAATCTATGGAATGCAGCGTGCAATATTAACAACTTTTACGAATTGATGAATCTCAGCAGCGATGGCAGTCTGCCGCACGCGCAACCAACTGCCAAACATAAAGTGCTGCCAAGTGCGTTAATTCAAAAAAAAAAACATACAAATTTTTCTAAGTAATAATTTTGGCCATTTTTGAAAAATGAAATCACATTAAATATGGCGATCTTCGTTCTTTTATTTGTCTTTCCAAAAGCCATTTCATGTAATGTACGAAACGTTATTTGGTCAATGCGTCTGTCTGCATTTTAACTTGGTCAACAAGTTCGATCTCTTGATACCTAACCAAGGTATGTTAACTAGCGGAAAAGGTGTGGTTGATGTTTCCAGCAAATATCACCATCGCCATCGCCATCATCATCATCAACGATCGCGTTTTTTTTTTTTTTTGTTTTTTGTTTTTGTTGCTGATCTTGATAGGCGTTTCAACACGTAACAAATGTATGCGAGTGTGTGATCTGTACAAAATCACGACTTGCCCGTATTTAATTTCTTTGGCAAATAGCAAGTGATTATAATGGAAAATTCGTTTACAAAAATAAAACTCTGATCGTTGTGTGTCAAAGTGACCGTTGGCTTGATCGTTGACTGATTGACTTTCAAGTGAGTGGGACAGAGGAGTAAAAATGTTTACTTAAAATTATCTTGATAAGGTAAAAGACGGGAAAATATCCTTTTTCAAAGCAGTGAACCAACTAATTTAGAAACTAAACTTTCATATGGGAAATATATTTTTGGTTTCTGAACCTTAGCACTGCATAGCCAAACAATGATATATGAAGCTTACGTGATCTGTTCTGGGTCATCGTCAACAGGAAATAATACAAAAATTGACTACATTTTGTAGTTTCCAATAGACGATTGGCCTATTTTCGACCTTCCCTGAAAAACATATCGATTTAATGCATTTTTCGTATTTTAAAGATATTTTTGTATTGTTTGATTTTATAGTAAATACAGAGGGTCTGATTTAAGATTTCTTTGTCACCTAAATCAAATTTTAGATAACTTTCTCATAATCACTCTGAGTAAATTAACTTACGTAATCAATTCTTTTATTGTCCATAAATTCAAACTCTCCAAAAAAAGTTGATATTGATCTAACTAATTGTAATTGGCATGCGGACTTTTACATTTCTGGCCTTAGTTTGTGTATATGTGCGTACATTTAAATCCAAGTACTTTTATTTACTTAAGTTTTTGACGGTTATTTTAACGATGTGAACACAACAAATTCACTTTAAAGCAACAACAACCATCAACCAAACGACGTAAGCGAAACGCTAAGATATTCACGTCCCAGTGATAATGAGATGCGCGCCAATCGCTGGACTGAGTCCATAATGTAGTTACATTTTGGGTTAATTATGTGCTAAACGATACTGAACAACAAATGCCAGCCAGGTAGGACTTTTTTTCTCAATATTCCTTATATTATCATCGATATCCTCCTTTTTATTTTCATATACATATAATGGTATATATCAGAATTTCTAAAAAAAATCAGAGACTTCAGCATTAACTGCATAAGCACGATAAAAGTACCACTATAAACTAGTATCATTAACACGGAGTGTCCTTAATGAGCAAGTTTATTGCTCTCCTGTGATGAATTACTCGAAGAACTGGTACGTAATAGGCTTCAGATATTGTCGAATCAGCACCGGTAAGAGGACGTCCATTAATTACATGAGGTGTTATTTTGAAAATTCGGAACCCCCCCTCCCCTTGGTGAGATTTGGTGAGATCTGGTAGGAGCCCTCAATCCCCTCCCGTAAGATTTAAATTATAATTTTTAAATAATCAATATGATACAATCTGTTATCTGCTAGAATAATGAAAATTTTCTGCAACATTTCCTTGACCCCTTCCTCCCCCTTGGTGAGATTTAGTGAGATTTTGCCGGACCCCCTCCCCCCTATTTTGACTCACGTAATTAATGGACGTCCCCTCAAACAAACTTCGTACGATAACGAAAAAATTATGTGTTTAAATTAAATTAAACATTCATCCCATTCAAAACAAATATTGTTCTTTTCACAAGGAAAGGAATAACCAATCCATTGCAAAATATGTTTTGGAAACACTCATTAACATTTATTAGCATTTATTAAAACTCCTATGCAAAACTATTTTCTGCGGGGGGCTTGCATTAAGTCACCGGATATATTTTTTTGACAACCAATACACATTTGGGAATATTTCAGAGGTTCGAGGGTCGAGGGTCTGCATTACAGGAGCAATAAAGACTTACCCCACCGCGTTAATGGACAATTGTTAATTAACATTTAATTGATACATATTGTAATGTCGCAATTTATTAAAATTTAATAAATTTTTGTATAATTTCAAAGTTTTTAGGTGATAAATAAAATGAAGAAAATAATTTCTTTAATATGCACTTAATAAAAAATGTAAAAAATTAAAATAATTACAAACTATAATAGAATTTTTCATAATGATATCTTATTTATTACTGTAAAGGAGTGATATTTCTTCTCAGCCTTTAATTTTTTTATTCTTCTATTAATTTTTGCTAATTGTATGATTTGAGCTAGTGTTTTCTCCATGTAGGGTTTTACTCCAAGGACTCCCGCAGTTGTAGGTTTTATAACTTTAGTTTTTGAGCCAATGTTTAGTAATAGAATATACCTTTAATATGAGGTACATACATTTCAGTTCTGGGTTGAAATGATCAGCAAGATGTGAATTGTCTGAAGAATTGTGCTGGAGTTTTCAGCCGTGTTTGGGAAAATCTCTGCCTTTTCGATCAAGTGACATATGTACAATCTTAAGTTGAACTAACTTAAAACATTATGTTTACTACTGGAATATTCAGCGATCTATAACTGGGAGTAACTTAGCTATTTAGGTTAGATCGATAGCTTGATAAATCACTACGATCTCATTTAAGTGCTATATTGCGCTAGACCTGATATATTATACCATAATACAGCAGATACTCGGAAATTGAAATAATTTTTTTGAGCTGGTTCCTGCTGGACTTTCGGTGGGGGAAGACTTTTCTTCTTGGTGAGGTAGTGCGCTGGGCAATCTGTTAAAGTCTTGTAAAATAATTTCATAATCTATAAGACATAACCTGCAGGTAGTATAACACGAGAGATATGGTATACCATAGTTAAAGGACTTTACAATGTCCGCATATTATTTATATGAGGGCAATAACTTTTGGCCTGCTTGGATTAATGCATTCTTATGGTACAAAATAATCTGGATTCAGCTAAGGTTTTAGTTTGAGCAAACTTTTCGAAGAAAGGTATACCAACTCTACATGTTAAGGAATTACTCTCTTTGGCAAAAGATTCGGCAATTTCAAACCCTACATATCTCTTCTCGATTGGGATTCCAATAAGGATGTTTGTATTTTTCTTAGTTACTTTTCTGAACGAATGGTGAGTCTCCAAAACTGTTCTGCTACGAATATTTAAGTTTAGATGAGGTATGGTTGCAGTTCATAACGCTTTCTCAGATTATTAATGCAATAGCAATAATGACAAAATTAATTCAGTTATATTGATCGGAATTATTTAACATAAAAGACTCCGTTTTTAATACAAAATATTTACTGTCCAAGAATATTAATTTTAATTAAATACACTGGACCTTTGATTATCGTTGACGACTCATATTACGAATTCAACAAAAATTCGAGCGCACAACCATACATACAGACATCGTTACACATACAATTATACATAAACATACACACATGTACATATACAAATGCATGTACTTATAATATTTTTTCATATTTATAATATAATTGAAAGCGGGTATTGCCAAATTAACATCGTTGAGCAAACAACTTGTGCCCTCATTCTGTGCCATAAGTCTCCTTTTTCTTTTTTGTCTCTCTCTCTCTCTGTTTCTCCAAAGAGCTTGCCTTGATATCGATGATAGTGTTATACTACGGCCGGTTGTACTGAAGGGGGGTTAAGGCAGCATATCCTTTATGTACACACGCGCATTATTGTTTTCGCAGCACCATACCATGGGTGTGCCACCGTTCGTTCGCTGCATGCGGCATGCCTGCTAGTCCACCAGCCAGCCAGCCAGTCTGTCAGTCAGTTTGCAAGAATCTCGACACGATTCAGTTTCAGTTCACTTTCGTGTAGCTTCATACTCAAATTGCACAGATTTAATAAATTGCATTCGGAGATGTTTTAAATTGAATCGAATCGCCTAAAGCAGGGATTGTTATTCATTTCATTTTGTTGGACATCCGGAGCTTTATCCAACTCGATTCGTCAGTGTCTGTCTAGTGTGCTATGATGGTGGTGTGCTCTTGCCGAAAAAGGGGTGGATTGTTGCTCATCATTAGAAGCCTCGCCCTGAGTTGTTCGTCTTTGAAGCAGTTTGTCTCATACTCACCGTTGGTATTTTTTTCTTTTACTTTTTGGAACACCGAAGGGTTGTTTGTTACTTGTAGTTGGTTTGTAAATTTTAATTTCAATCAATAAAGAAACAGAATGTTAGTAACATCATGCCACCAGTAAACACCACCATTAAGAAGACTATGGCCTGAAGCTCAGAGTTTTCCCCCGAAATGCAGTAACTCTCAGCTATATTACTGTTATTTTTCAAGAATATTGCCCTTCTTCCCACCTATTCTCAATTATTTATTTATCTTTATTAATGCTTTTTTATTAGACAGTTAAAGTGATATAAAACAATGCACATGAAAGCAAATAAATAAATAATAAATTAAATTTGAGTGCTAATAGCGGTAGATACAAAAGAAAAAGTCTGGTAATCAATGGGTACATTTAAACTGATAACTTTGAAGTCAAATAGTAATGTATATGTACTGTGAAATATGCGTTCCAAGTTTGATATAAAAGAACAATTTAATATAAACAATTAATCATATAAATACTCGTACCAGTGCCAGGATATTTAGCTTGCCGATAAACCAGTTTTCAACTGTATGGTTGTCAACTGCAGTAATCGACTTCTTTAAATTCTCGAAAATAATATATCAAAGTCATGATATTTTTGCCAGGTTTTCTTTCTCAAAAAACAAATAAAATTACTGGGTTTTTATTTTACAGTTTCTTGACATATTACCTCAATGCATTACTTTTTCAAAGAGTAATGCATTGCGGTAATGCATTTCCCTTGAATTCAAATACAAAGTACAAAAGAATTTTTTCTTATCTAACTGGTAACAAACAACTGCTTTTGCTGCTGGGTATTTTTTAGTACAAGCCAGTAAGAGTGTTTTCTTCGGCCTGACCTGACACCTAATACCCTACCACAGCAATTTCTAGGTAATCATAAGTCCTGAAAAATTTTTTTATTGAAAAATTTGGAACCTGGAACGTTGGGAGAGAAATCCAAATAAAGGTTCGAGAACTTCTAGGTAAATGGGGGAATTTAAAATTTATCAGCACTTCAATTTGTTCACGAGTTATCTGGTAACACTATATTTATAAGTGCAAGTGAAAGTCTTCAATTTCCTTGAAATTGTAGTTCTTTCCGGCTTTGTGGAAGAGGTGCTCTGTTACGATATATGTTAAGGCATCCACCTTTTGTTTGTCTTACTAAATGCCGTATTTGCTCGGATGGTTATATTAAGTAAAAAATTTGGCATTAAGATTTATCACTCGAAGTGTCCGATTTCTTCTCTTTTATTACTATTAAAGGTTTTCATAACAATTTTGGCATCATTTTCTTGAACCGTTTTTTTATCATAGCGCTTTTCTTTTTAAGGGAGGTGTCACGTTTACTTGTACAATCTCGTTATTCTTATCATTTAAGAGATATTAAGTTCAATTACCTTAAATAAAATAGCTTATTCAGTATAGCGTTTTAACCATTTTTTTTTTTTAAGGGAGTTGAGCCCCCATTGCGCAAATACTTCCACAACTTTTAAATTATCGAAATACATACGTGTGTAAAATTTGGTTGCATTTACTTAAATAGAGCTCCCAGGTTTTCTTGTAGACGAGGCGCCACGCCTCTATAAAGGATCAAGATATGTTAAAATGAACGGTTACTACAAGTAACACTGGCGTCTTAACGGTCTTTAACTTTTGAAATTTGGTCAGTATTTCCTGAAATAACTCCTTACGTATAGGAGTGTATTAAAGTAGGTTAAGCTTAATATGGCCAGTAAGCGTGTCTGGGAAGCAATTTCAACTATTGTTGTTCATACTAGCTATAGTTGAAAAACTAAGCAGTCTATGGATTTTCGTCAGATTAATTCGATTCCTTTTTCCATAATCGTAATCTACGCAGAAAGACATACAGAAGGCCATGAATAGTAGATATTCGGAAGGTTATACTTTTCGAGAATATATATGCTTTTCTACACCAACCTAGTCCTCCTATATACGAATGGAACAAGTGAATATACCCTGTGTCATGGTATGGTATGGATGGTATTTTCGGTACATTTGTACTTTTTTCGGTACATTTGCGTCCGGAAAAATCGTCGTCAGTGCATTCGACAAGTTTTCAGTACGTTCAGTACATTAGTAGATTTTGCGAATTTTCAGGACATTTTCAGTACATTTTTGATACATTTGGACAACTCATAATAATTATCTTTTTTAGTAAATGATATTGTAATAATCGTAATGTGTTGAAATATGTCAAATATATCTAATTTTTCTAGGGTTTTGGAGATGACAAAAGTGAGGACCTTTTTTTTCGGGTAATTTTTGGACAAATTTCGTAAAATTGGGTGTTCAAGACAAAAAAGTACATTCGGCTTCTAAAAAGTACATTTAAAATCTTTCAAAATACCCAACTGCTATCACTGCCCTGTGTGTAGGGTATAAAAATTTATCGATATATAGATTGCATGACAACATGAGCACTTGTCTTCTTCATGAAAATACACAGAAATTTTCCAAAATACACATACCATACCATACATCTACCCCTACATTTATTGATGAGTAGAAACGGACGTAAAGGATATTAAACAGGATTTAAAATTTGTTTACTTTCGGATGATGTATTGTTATCGATTGAAGCTTAGATTTATTAGGGATTTCTGCGTGAGTGAAGTTGCTGGCTGGCATGCCTTTGCAATGGAGGTCCAAACGTATTATGCGAGCATTGCTTGCTAGTGAATACTTGCATATAAAAATATATACATAAATGCACTGAAAAAAATAGTTTTTCAGCCAATTTATACTGCAGTACTTAAAACAATTTTGAGACGTTTACGCTTTGGTATTACAAAAAATCAGCTGATCAGATCTATTTTCTAATAAAAATAAATATTCTGCACTGACAAAAAAAGCCTTGCATATTTTGTTTTAGTACAAAAATTTTATCAAATATTGATAATTTTTGCTTATATTAAGAAACTTTTCTCGCCTAAGTCAATAAGTCCTCTGAAAGAGTTCATGTTCCAATAAAACAAGTTGGGTATTTTCCTTAAACATATACATAACAGTTGAGCTCTTTTCTCTTTACGTATCTCTTTTGCGTAGCGTAAGATAAAATCGACTTGTAGGTCCATATTTAAAACGAATCATGTCCCTTTAACTCTGAAGTAGAGGAGTTGCGAAATTTTTTTCAGAAAGTTTTTAGCAGTTAGCTCATATTTGTAAGGTTCTTTTAACCCACATTTTTAAAATTCCATAAAAGTCCCTTGAAGTAGGAAAAGTTAAAATACTCTAGAAAATTTTAACTGTTGAACAACAACGAAAGGTAGCGGTTACAGGGAGGCTTGCGGAGCGCCAAAGTGGCTCTCGAAATTGGAAGCACATCATAGGTATTGACATGTTTAACGACAATGTCGCTCGTCAGATTCGATTGCTGTTGGTTGTTCAAAAGAAAACATTTCGCAATGCAAAAAAATAGATCTTCGTTTACATATGAATTCTCATATCATACACAGACGTTTTATAATCTGGAGAGCAATTTCTTTCGAGCAAATTTTTTTATGACAGCCTTAATCTCATTCCAAGCATTAAACTCATAAGCTATTGAGAAGTTGTCGAAATGTTCATGACGCATAAGCTTTCTTTTATTGGGGCCATTAAATACACCGGTAAGAAAATGAAAAGTTTTATTCTGCACTAAGCCTTGGAAGTAAACTTTGCAGATAAAGAATTGCGGATCCATCAAAATTCAAATATTACACAACACTTTTCACGACACCTTATTTGATGTGTAACAGAGGCAGAGCTTTTTTTCTTTTTGATAAGACGAGTGATAAGTTCATGCAGTGTAACGACTTTCTGGTTACCTCGAAGTCTGTATTCGTAATTGTAGAAATTTTCTTTTTGTGTATTTCATCCCTAAGGAGAATTATCGTAAGATGTCTATGTGGAAAGAGAAGTATTCAAGAGCTTGCTCTTTCTGGTGCAATGAAAGGACTTTAGAAAATTTTGTTAAAATGAAAAAATGTATAAACGAGTATGTGTGTGTGTGTGTAGCTATATTTGTAAATCATGGGCGAGTGAAAAATCCAACTATTTCCTATTAAATTCACTATCAATAATAAATGTGTCGCAATTTCTTCGTTAAAATGTTTTAATAAATTATTGCACAATCAAATGGTGACATTCAGTCAGTCCTATCGACACGACCCGATCTGAACGGCGACAATTTTTCTCCACTGCTCCGTCACTACCACCATATATGCGAATGGTCAATATTTGGAAAGGATTTGTTTGTTTATTGTTTGCACACACACACCTAGCATGGTGTTAGCCGGTGTTAGCTTTTTAATTATAAATATTAAACCATACACTCTCACTTGAGTGCACTGAGCGCGCGCGGGTTGGCAATAAAAGTGTCGGCACCTTTTTTTACTGCTTTATCCAGGTATTTCGCAAATTTTTTGGCATAACAATGGCGTCGACAATACAACAGTTTTTTTTTCCATATTTTCATATGCATATAAATTGATGACATGCAAATATAATGAATTTGCTGTATAAAATTTGCAAATTGTTTTCATTTAAATATTTTAAAGTTTTAAAATGTAAGTGTTGTAAGCGAGCGTTAAATGCACGGAAACTTCAATTGACTTCATTTGTTGGTTATGAGGGAGAAATAATGTACCTACCCATTGAGAAAAAAATGAATATCTATAGGAGAGTACAGGTACGAATCCTAAGTGAATGTTAGCGATACCTGTAATGATGTTTTTTCGCTCGAGAATTTTTATGTCAAAAAAAAAATGTAAATGAAATAAAAAAATTATTTTTTTTCTTTTGACTAATTTTAAGAACTTTATACTCTCCGAAAATTATTTTTAGAAAAAAAAAAATTTATAACGTCACAAAAAATATTTTACTAAATACTTTGACCAATTCTAAGATACTACTGGAAAGTGATAGTTTTGAAGAAAAAAAGTGATATAAGGTGAAATTTGCCGAATATGGTTATTGTTTAAACTCTAATAAATTTGCCACCCTAAAAATTGGTGATCTTTTAGTAAAAAAAGATTACTTTTGTTTCAAAATTATTTACAAAAAACAAAGGATCCAACTTTGGGAAAAAAAATTTAAATTAATTTTTGATTTTCAAAATTGGATCTCAAATTTTTATTTTTTTTTTTCAAAAAAAAGTTACAAACGTTTGAAAAGAAAGCTTTGCAAGAAAAGTAAACAGTTTGTACCCTCCCCACCTCAGTCCGTACATATGTTATATATATGTACATATGTGAGTATATCCTAATGAATATATTTTCGTTGTGAGAAGTACCATCTAATTGGACAACAATTAGCCCAATTTTCAATTTTTTTGTCTGGGATATTTAGCAAATTATGCAGCTTATACGAGCATAGCACTTTGATGGATAGCACCTTGTTTTCACTGAATTAAAAACACCTGTACCAAATGTCAAGCATCTAGCGCTACCGTTTTTGGTTTTTCTCTAATATATAACTTAAAAACTATAATTGATATCGCAAAATTTTTAACATTTTTGAAATCAGCATTGCCAAATTAATGCAAATTGATATTCATTTTAAGAAAAAAACCCAAACTTTGTCCCACCTTTGTATGGGAGGTAGGCGTTTTTCATGTTCACAAATTTTTGTTGTTTTAATCTAAAGAAAGCATCTATGTATACCAAATTGCAAGAGGCATGTATAACTATTTATGGTCATTGTTTCAAACAAGCTCATCCATACTGACCCGCCGCAATGTGTGGCATCATCCGCTTATTTTTTCATTGGGCATGTCAATAAAATGTGCTTTCAGTGATGTGAAATGTATGTATGTATGTACGTTTCCTTAACATCTTGCATGGCTATCGAAAATTAAGCAATTTTTAAACATCAACAATGGAAACGCAAAATAACCCAACACTTCGCGGACAGTCGCCACATGAATGGACCACAAAGAAGAAATGCCAACATTTGTACGCATACAAGCAATAAAAGTCTGTCAACACTGCAACAAAATCTATAAGCCGTGAAAGTATAACAGCTCTATCTCGCTCTATCTCTACCGTTCTGAAATTTTCGTCTAGTCATCCTTGGTTTGTTTCGTAAGAAGAAGCAGCATTGTTGCTTGTTTTTTATTAACTCAACTCAAACTTCTGGAGTCCTGCAAAATTAAGCAAATATTGGCTATCAAGCGAGTGACACAGGAGGCAGCAGGCAACAGGCAACAGCAATAACAACAACAGTGACAACATGTTGCCAAAGAATCCAACATATGGACAAACAAGCCAACAAACAAACAGACAAACAAAGATCAGACATTTATTGCAGCAAAGATTTCATTGTTACCAATTTACCAAACAACATACAGGTTTTATGATTGCCATCGCCATCGCCATCAACAACCACACGAATATGGAGCTCCAATTGTCTTACCTATACTATGTATCGTAAAATAAGCAACAGGCCTCCACGTGTCGCTCGCTCACAGTCAGTTTGCGTAGCCATATTCGACGCACTAAGGGTACAAATTGAGGAATTGAGGTGTTAATTTAAAATTGTTAATTAAAATATTGATAGTATGATAGGTATATTGAAGATGAATTTGGATATCTATGCTTTGGTATGTCAATCTTTCTGGAGCTGACATCAGTAAAAATGAAAAGGGACATACATACATATACATATACACATGGTTTTGGTTTATCACCTCAAAAAATTATTAATGTATAATTTTTGTCAGGATAGTAATTAACTAGTTTATGAAGTACTATTAATCATTTTGCCATTAGTCGAACCATTGTAGCGATACAATTTATTTATTTTTTTAATATTTCTTACCTATTTGCAAAGTTGTTAAAACATAAAATGGTTGCAATTAGTTGGCCTTTGCAAGTTTTAATTTTTTATCTCCTATTGGGTAAATGCTATTTAGAGTTAAACTTGAAATTGGAAAACATCCAAATATTGGTATTAATAGCTTTTATTCCTTTTTTTTCCCCCAACAGAAATAACATTATTAAAATATTCAGAAAAATATTTTTTTAATGTGATCCAATTTTGAGTTTGATACTCTTTTTACTTTTTTTTGTGAAAATCGAAAAAAACTACAAATGTATATCGAATTTAAGTATGGATTTAAGATAAAAAATTAAAAAAACAAATTTTCCAAGAAAATTCAAATATTTCTTATTCATTTTTCTCTTACAGAAAGGCGAGTTTTTGATAATTTCATTACTTTATACATGTTGCCTTAAGTACTATGTAAATTAGATTATGTAGGAGTGGCAGTCAGTCTAAGAAGCGACTCATTTAGACCAAATGTTGATTCATTGAGATACTACAGGGTAATTAACTATACCTGCCAAATGAACAAACTAAATTTCTTAATAAAACTAAGTAACTGACCTATACTAATAAGTCAAAAGAATTCCAGGTCTTCAAATAAAACGAACCAAGTGTTTTGTGTCGCTTTCTAGCAAGTTCGGAGCAGAAACAAAGAAAATATTAAATGGTTACCTACTTCTATTCGTCCAAATCACAAAATCTTCTGCAGAAGTCAAAAGACTGAACACCTAATCTCTTCTTATGTCTGACGATGAGACACACGAGACACTGAGTCTAATACGGGATATCAGTTTTGGAGAGCGCTTAGCATCTCTTTCTTCCAAATTTGCCTTGTAAAGTTGGTAACGTTTGAAGGAACGAATGCAAAGTTATGTATTACATAAAGATGACGTGAGTGCAGGGCCGGATTTACTATACAGGCCGAGTAGGCACGTGTCTAGGGCGGCAAGAATTAAAGGGTGGCAAATATTGACGGAAACTTTGAAAAAAATTTTTATTCGTATAGATTGGCGTCTTATCAAAATAATCATAAATTCATAATAAAAAATATATATTGCAATGAAATATAAATTTAGCTTTTATGCAGAAATCATTAAAAAAATTGCAATTTTTCAATTTCAATTTTTAGTTTGAAATCAATAAAAGGTGCATTTTATTGATTGAAAAACTTTTCGTACAAAATTATTTCACCATTGAAGAAGTTTTGGTGGGAGGAGGGCGGCAATTTTTCAGCCTCCTACGGGCGGCAAATTTCTAAATCCGGGCCTGCGTGAGTGTGTTACATACGTTATAAGACTTTAGAATTTATTTCATTAATTTTTTGTTGAACTCCATCTGACATCACTGCTTCAATTTTGTAACCCATAGCCATTCAGTATTGAATCAACTCAATTCCATCACTTCTAGTTGACGTGCAATGATACTCGTATTTGCCGTATTATTAAATGTTTTGCGAGGTGCCTGGAAAATATATGGGATAGACACTTGTATTTCGGTTTCTAATTACTTACTTTCTATAATTATTTGCTTTATATGTCGAAAGAGGATACATTTTCCAAGAAGTTCCTGACTGAAACCATCATTTGCCTTAGGTATTGTGTATATAACATTGCTTAGCGCTTAGAGCCATGGCGTATTTGATATCCCGATAAAATTAATACAACAATGATGCATCGCTGATTTAACTTCTTCTTTATCCTTCGTCACCTCGCAGACCGTAGGTCAACTACGAAGCTCTTCTATCTGGTATGAAAATTTGCGAATCCTCTTCAACATCTACCCAATTCACTGTAGACACAGCGATGGTTTTCATGTTAGCTTAGTACTGTCGCGTTTCCTGCTATCATGAGCGTACCACTCCAGAGCTTGTCGGCATATTCTAGTTTGTGATTTGTGAAGTATTTCTTTTTATTTCACACCATATGACTTGAAATATTTACGATATTCGATGAGCAATTTAATTTCGAATCATATATTTTCTTCCAAATCTGCAAGTATTGGATTTCAAACTTTGTCTATATACCTAAATACATATATACGTTTTATTACGATATGTTTTCAGTTGTGGGAACATTTTCTTGTAGGAACTTTTCGATGTGACATGTGATGTGATGCAGTGATGTGATGCAGTGATGTAAACTTATTATAGAAAAGTCTTAACATTTAAGCAAAAAAGTCAGAAGCGCTTGGTTAACTGAGATCAAATAAAACAACTCAACTGTATTTCAAAATGAATTCGAGAAGAAAAAAATTCATAAGATCTGTATACTTAGGAATCATATTAAGCTCAAAAAATTCGTTCACCAAAGATAGATAGATCAGATATTTATTGAAGCTAGTTTTATTAAAAAAAAAATATCTTTTTTGCTTAATTTTATTTAACTTACACTTTTAATTGGCAATTCGCGCAATTTTGAATGGTCCATTTGCACATCTTGTTTGGTTTTTGGGCTATTTGCCTTATTTTTAACTGCAAATACAATCACTGAAAGCAAAACTCTCGTGAAATATATTTTGCTGCTATTGTGCTGCTATTGCGTTAACAGTGTATGTATGTAGTAGTAAGGTTTCAAGGCAGAGGCTATTTTTGCACTCACAAGTGAAAGAAAAACTGCAAAAGGTGTTATCTTTGGCCTCGCCAAAAATTTGAATACCCTACACTGCATTTTTAATAAAATAATATATTTACCGATTCTTAAGATTTTTTTTTTGTATGAAATGTTACACGATGCAAATGTTGTTACATTGTATTAGTTGACAACATTTATTCAAATAGATCTCAGTTTACCATTTAATGGTTTTTGCTTGCTTTGAAGTTATCACGTCTTCTTGTCAAAATTCGTCACCTTTTATCTAAGGCTTGCCTAGTATTTCTTTAAAATTTGGTTATACATATTAACTTAAATATCTCTCCAGTAATTTGTGCACCGAATTTCTTCAATTTATTATTTCGTAATAGTGATTTAACAGACGGACGGACGGATTTAATCGACTCTGTACGTGATGCTGGCCAAAAATGTATGCACCTTTATATAGTACTTGCCATGAGTTACAAACGAAAGGACATAGTTGACATACCATGAGCGTAGGGTATAATAAATATCAACGGCAAAAAAGACTGCCCTTTTAATTAGTGGAATTTTAATTTGGTTATTTGAGTACCTTAAGGTGAATTTTTGAAAGTTATAGGCGAATATGAATGTTGCTGGAATAGGCTGCGCAACAATGTACTTCGTAACGGAGTCGACTTCAAATGCGATTTATGTTCGATGCATTTTTAAGTTATACTCGTAGGTTTCCAACGATTTACTTACAGCCATAACTTAGCCATTCGATACATCATGAACGGTTCGAAATATTTAAGTAAATTAAGTAAATTCGAAACACGCTTGCCAATTGCTTGAATTTTTCTTTGTAAATTTATGTGTTAAATATAAATTAGATATGCAAGGCTTATGCCAAATTGTTTGATATGTAGATGACACAATTTTGCAGCTAACCGCATTAAATTTGAGCTATTGGCATGGCGCTTTAATGTATTAATTGAAAAAAAAAGCAATACAATTATTTACTATTTACATTGAATTAGACCAAAGTGGTAAGCGTGCTCAATGTCAAAATGGATCGTTGAAAAAATATCAAAGTTGTCGTACAAGTTCGCGTGATTTCGGAAATTACAAAAAAAAAAAAATTAAAAAAACTTAAATTGAATACACTTAGAAAAGTTAACGACATTAAATGTGTTCTTAGATGAACTATTTCATCTATTTAATTTATGAATAGCGAGCCCCCTAAATTCTCTTCACTATATCTTGTTCTGGCTTGTTCGCGATTTATACCACCCTGAGGGTTTCGCTCCAATGCTTGCCTGCAAACTTCAGTTTGCGATTTTCGAACATTTGTAAAATCCATTTCCATCTTCGCCATTTGATTTAAATGCAAATCGTATGTTGACGGCATCAAGCGAACAATTAGATATTAATGATGGTTATGAGTCATAAAATTTGCAGAATTCCCCGGAGGTAAGTTCCGTTGTCTTGATAAAAATTTAATCAATTTTTAATCCCCAACTACTCGGCACTTAAGTTTTATGTTGCAAGGATATCTATTGCTTGTGGTCCATAATGCCATCATCGAAACATAAATTTCCGGCTCCGGACATGCAGCGCGCAAACCATTCAATGGTGACCATTAAGTTGGATGTAAGATTTTTTGCTTCAATTTTTCATTAGGCTTTCTCCATACATAAGATTGCCTATCCAATCGGATTATATATAATTTACTCTCATCCGAGAATATTCTAAGCTCCTTCTTTCCATGGGTTTTACCCAAATATATACTCTTCTTTTTTGTTTACGAATGAATTTTTCCTCGAAACTCTTCCATTAAAATTATTCTTTCGAAGCACTATTCTTATAGATTTAGGGTTACAGTTAATGTTGAAATGCAGATGACCAAGGCAGTTTTTATGAATTTTGAATTGACTATAATTCATCTGTAAAACTTTTTCATAACAAAACTTTATCTTGGATAAATTTGTGTCGCGGTGCATACACTTTGATTGTATTTTCTCTATTTATATATTATAATAAACAATTGAAACAATTCTAATAGTATTCACCATATAATTGATAGTCTTCCAAAATAACAGACCCTACCACCGCTGCTGGCAATCGTGAAACAACAAAGGGGACGTCCATTAATTACGTGAGCTAAAATAGGGTGGCAGGGGGTCCGACAAAATCTCACTAAGGGGGGAGGGGGTCAAGGAAAACTTCACGTCAACTTTTTAATGCATAGAATTTACATTAAAAATTATAATTTAAATCTCACGGGAGGGGGGGAGGGGTCCCACCAGATCTCACCAAATCTCACCAAGGGGAGGGGGGGGGGTCCGAGTTTTCAAAAAAACACCTCACGTAATTAATGGACGTCCCCAAAACAGCAATGATTGCTTTGCAGTGCTGTGCTATTGCACAACGGTTTTTTTCTTCTCTTTTTTGCTGAAATGTATTTCCCGGAAGCGCTGTTTGCCAATTGGCACAAAAAACAAATGGCAAATGAAGAGGCTTTCATGCACTCGCTGTGGATTCGTTTATGTAACAGCGCAGCTAATTGGACGCGCATATGCAACTGTTTGTGCGTTTGTGCTAGTGTTGCTGTATGTGTAGTTAATTTTAATTTCAAACACACACACATACATATATGTTAAGCATACATTTACATACTCATACGAACACATACATACATATGTAGGTGCTCACTTGAAAGCAAATCGATAAATAAAATATTATAAATGTATTTTTTGAATTTCAGATTTATTTATGTAATTAATTTTTAAAATTATCACAAATGCATTGGACAAACATAGTACGCTCTGTCGGCCGTTATGGGAATTAAGCCGCCTCAATGCATTGTGACAATAAAATTATAGTGTTGTTTGTGCAAAAGTGGTTCCACTGTCCCACTACTGTTGAATCCACTGTGCATTGGTGCACTTGCGTTCATTTACACGCTTAATGTGACATTGATTTCGAACTTAAATATGCCATTTTTTTACAGAGTATTTGTATCAACATACTGCCATTACATTTCGCTGGCCACCCACCCACCTCCAACTAATTAAAGCAACACATAAAACTAATGAGTTTACGAAATGACAATTAAATTCACTTAATTTATGAATTTACATTCGTTTTTTATTTTAACAATTCGATTTAAGTCGAATTAAAGTACACTATGAAAAAAAATGTATTTGAATGATTCACATGGTAACTTTAAGGACCTGCAAAGCTTCCAGAAGAATTTGAACCTGCCAAAGTTTTCTAAATACAAATGGTGAAGGATACCCTACCACCTTTTATTAAATTTAAGAAGTAAAAAGGACTATTCTGTTATGCCATACATATGTTCTTTCTAAGAAGTCGAAAGTGTAATTGAAAGCAATTCATTTTGGAGAGCGCATTGTTTTAATTTTCATTTCAAAAGTTTATTCGGCAGTAGACCGGTTTGAAATTTTGATCCATCCTGACACCATCTCAAAAATTAGAAGGACGATATTTGCACCATTTTATCTTTCGTTCCGAGAAAAACCAATGGAGCACTTTTGATTCTCCTGAAGGTCCTTTTTGGCTATAAAAAACGTATTTTTTTGCTCGTAACTTTTATTCCTCCATAGGAAGGGTACTCGAATTTGCTCGAAAAATAAAAAACTGCGTTCTTGCAAAATATTTGACGTTAAAAAATTTTTAATTTTTTTTTCTATTATAAATAATATTCTGTCCCAAAATTCAATTTTTTTAACATTTTTAATTTATTTATTTTGCTAAAACTACTGTATTTATTATTGGATTTGTATCGTTTTGGTCTAAGAAAGATAGCACTAGCCGACACCAAAAATGTTCTATGATATTTCTTAATTTTTTATGATGTAATAAGGTCCGCTAGGTACAAACAAATTTTTGATAGATTTTTCTCACGGTTAGTTTTTTTTTAAATTTTTTTAAGTGTATTTTCAGTGTATATTCAGTTTTTAGGCTATATCTCATCCAAATACAAACCGATTTTGTTCGAATAAATTTTGGAAATAAGGAAATAAAATTTCCCACAATTGAAGAAAATTGGTTTATATTTGTATGAGATATAGCCTAAAGACTGAAAATACACTAAAAAAAATTAAAAAAAAAACTAACCGTGTGAAAAATCTATCAACAATTTTTTTGAACTTAGGGGACCTAATTACATCATAAAAAAATAGAAAAGTTCATGGAACAAAAAAAAAAAAAAAAGTCGGCTAGTGTAATTAGCTCTTTTTGTTTCAATGATACAGTGTCCATTCAGTGAAGGAATAAAAATTACTAGCAAAACATTTATTAGCCAAAAAGCAGCTGCGGCAGAATCAAAAGTGCTCCATTGGTTTTTCTTGGAACGAAAAACAAAAATGATGCAGATATCGTTTTTAAGGATCCTTCTAACTTTTGTGTCGGTGTCTGACTGACTTTATTTTGCTTCACACAAATTGACCCGGTCTATTCTGCTGGAACTACAAGAATCCAATATGACAAATTCCATTGGTTGTGAGCCAATGTATTCATGTGGTTTATAACCAGATATTCCTTCGCTTGCTTAGAGTACGTAGCTATTGAAATTTTTTCGATCTTGGATTTGGACTCGCTTTTAATAAAATAGAAATAAATTAACTAATACCTTCAACTAAAGAATTAATTCAATTAGTATTGTAAATCATGAAAGCAATAACAACCAGTAAGTAAAATAAATAAATAAAGAGCTAGAGCTAGACTGAGGAACTAAGGCTGAATTAACTCTGTAGGATTGCCGAAATTCTTATCAGATTTGATATAATCGCTTATCAGAAAGTTTTCAACTACGATTTTTAATATAATAATAAATAAGACTTTCAGAAAACTCATCAATGGATAGTTGCTCTCTATATGCAAAGCTAATTTGGGGAGATGGTCTAAAGCTAACGAAGTAGGGATAATATCATGCAAATATCGCAAGCAAAGAAGAAGCTGATAAGAACAAGATAGATGGCCGCTTGATTGAACTTGACTCTAGTAACATCTAGCATCTTCAAGATTTTCTATCATTTCAGATTATTGCTTTCCTTTTGCACGTGTTCTATTAAATGTGTGCTTCGTTTTTCATCTCGCGGGATTGTTTCGGTATTTCTTTTGGACGCACCAGTTCAAATAAAACGGCAAACAGAAACATTTTGAACCTTATGTTTTTCAAAGGCCATTACTATTCAAAAATAATCTCGTATCATTTCTAAAAATCGTTTCAAGTTAGGAATCCCTGATTCAGAAACATGGTTTTCATTTGTAAGATTATTCAATAAACAATTAAAATCGTGTTTCATCGGTTTCAAAAAACCGTAATTTCTTACAAAAATTGTATAAATATCCTAGTTATTATTCTGCTAATATATATAAAAAACATTCCTTTCATTTAATTTTATATTTAAAAAAATAATGATACCCATACCATTTAAATCGTTCCAGAGGAGAGAGATACTAAATTTTTTACTAATTTTTTTTTTTAACCTGGTCTCCTTGTGAAATATGACATCCCTGTTGGTAGACCGATCAAACGCAAATGACAAACACAGCTTTCTCAGGGTATGCGGAGACATCATTTCCGTTAGGCTGAGTAAACAGTAACGTAGCAAATCTTCACATCTATAGAATTCTTTTACTTTTACTTCGACTGCATTCTATGCAGGAGGGAGTCATCTACGAAAACGTCGTATTTATTGCAATGCAATGCCTGTCCTTTTTGGGATACAACAATAGCAACAGCAACAATAAGACCAACTTCAGCATCGACATCCTTGAGCCAGGTAGTGCAAACAGTAGCGGCTTATGGCTGTTTGACATAAGGACATCTGAGTGCTGCCCGCTGGCTGCAATAAACGTACAAATGACAATAAAATATACATAGAGAAGCAGAAGATATGGAGCAGCCGCGCTAGCAGCAGCAATTTATTGGTACATTGGTACACCAATATGGTTGCAGAGTGTTGTGATGTGAGCCACAGCAGTCTATGGAATTGCAAAATAGCACAAACAATTGTTTCCATATCTTTAAATTTCATAGTACTAAAATTTAAAACCATATGAGATGCTATATTCAGTGTTATCAGACCTAACTTAATAAAGTACTAGTAATTACAATTTTCTTGTTAAAATAAGATCCTTTGAAGAATCTGCTCAAAAAATGGATTGACCTTTATAACTAACATGTCGAAAAGTCTAGCTGGGATATTGCTTAGTAAAGACTTGACTATAATATTGACTTGATCGAATTTGGTGGCTCAGCACCATCTCCAATGTTAAACTGCTCATTAGATGCCTAACAGATCTGATTTTCTTTCACATCAAGTGGAAATTGATACAGAAATCACCAACTGAATCTACTGACAAGCCTACATAGGAGTGAAACTCTCAGGAATTTCATTGGATCCAGAACTCTGTGCAGCGATGAAATGTTGGAAAGAATCGCAGGACACACTATTATTTTCTAATCGTATCTCGATCGCTGGACTTTCTCCTTCGTTTTAAATACTATTTTGCTTGTAAAAGCTAACATGTTTATCATGAAATAGTGCCTGTACGTTCCAAATTATTTAGAAGCTTTGAACCTACTGTGGATGATGTATAGTTTCAAATTTAAGTTTTTAATTATATTTCAATTTTAGATAAGGTTTCTCGTAATATCCCAAACACAAGTCGTTTTATTTAAAAGGCAAAAGGATGAGCTCCTAATGAAAAACCTCTTTTTAGTTTGAAGACTAACTTTCCACCTCAATTTTTTTATCGGCAGTCCAAGCCATGAGTTTTAAATATCCTTTGCTTAAGCACGTTATCTGCAAAGTTTTAAATAAATTGAAATAAACGTTCATTTGCATCGTTGAGTCTATATATCCTAGCCGAAAATGTGTAGGATAAAAAATAATTCCTTGCAAGGGCAAAATAGAAGAATTATAGCAAGCTCCAGCGACCTGCTAATGAAATAAGTCAAGCTGTCCTGAGCTACTCTGCTGAACGACAAGTGAGAGCAAATAGCTTGGAGCATAGCTACCTCGATGAAGACGATAACGACTCTGCTTCATACTTTTTTGCTGCTAAGCTACAGGGTAAACGCGGTAAAAACTGTCAGTCCGCAATTTCATAAAATGGGTACCTATCGTACAATAAATGAATGAATGGAATTTTAAAGTGCACCATGAAACCAGCTGCATCGCTGGAAGCGCTATGGTCTGCCTTAAATAATCTTCATGGGATTAAATTGTTATTGCAAGACACCGCAGGATATTTTGCTACGTTACAATGATTTTAAGGAATCACAATTTTTCACAAACATTGCATATCTGACTTTCACCCCAACATTCACTGTATTCGCAGCACATCCACAAATATGTCACTCTACCATTCCCAGCAAACATAGAGATAAGTTATCATATGTCGAATTAATTTCGTTAAAGAGATTTGTCAGCATCATTCAATGCACCCTTTGTCAAATTATTGCTGCAACAGCTCAATGAATATTTTTGAGTTCAGAACTTCTTAGTTTAAGTTGGTGGTAATAAAATTTATTATTTAAATTTTATGGCAACAAAATCTGTTGATATGAAGGGCCATTGGCTGCTGGACCCATAGTTTTTCATTTTATTAATATCGAACATTGAAATCTTTTTATAAGGTAATCGATTATTAAAGATCGACTTTTTGTTTTAAGAGAAACTCAAATTTTTAACTAAATGCAAAAAAAGTAGGAAAATTTTTAACTTTCTATGTTCAATTAAAATCAATACAAAAGTTACTGACCTTTTGTTTGAAGTAGAACATAATAACACAAATGTGACATATTGGCAGGTCAAAGGTCATGTTCGATAACAATAGAAACGTTTAATCATTTAAAATACCAATTACAGCACACCCGCTGTGCAACCAGCAACATGAACATCAGCAACAGCTAACAACATTGAGCCCATAATTAGCCATAGCCGATAGTCCAATTGGCATGGCAGATGAAAAGGCGTGTAATTCGATTTGTATTCACACTAATGGAAGGATCGACCTTTTTGTGTTGAGCACAGCAGGAGACATTTCACACGAGGACGAGCAATAAAAGATTTCCGTTTTTGCAAATTTATGACGTTGGCCAGTTTGAATTGCGAGAAATCTTTTTGGTTGCTTCCTTTCGTGCGATCGTTGTCTTTATTTATTGTCAACTTTTATGCAATTCATGTTTAAAGGATATTAGTTTCGGTTTTGAGGAAACACGTCATTATATACCCCTGCAAAGTGTGAGCAGGGTATTTACGGTAAATGAATAAACGAATGATTAATAAAAAATAGAAATGAATGACTGCATAAATGAATCGGTAGAAGAATGCAAAAAGGATAAATATTTGTAAATTGTTGAGTTTCTTTCAGTAAAACTTTTTTGTCACTATTTCTTTGAAGGTTTGATGCAATCGACTGTCATAGTTTGATTAATGACGATCCTTTGTCATGTTGGACGACACTACGCAGATTTTGTTTTTTTAAATTATTATGAGTAGATATTTTCGTATCTGTCTTTCACCATTTAAATTGTAATTTTAGTGATTTTTCCTTTGATGAACTTAACATATGGATAGGCGATATCATGAAATTTTATTTAGGGGCTTCAAAATCTGAAGCTTTTCAATCTCAGCATAAGCTGAAGTCTTAATGCACTTATTATACTTCGAACCAAAAAGAGGCTGTGTTAAATGTACAATTTACCACTTTAATTAAACTTATTGAGTTCTGAAGGTGCTCTTCAGATATTTTGGTTCCAGTTTTATTCCTTTATCATTGAAAATAACAACTAAGTGGACGTCCATTAATTACGTGAGGTATTTTTTTTGGAAATTGGGAACCCCCCTCCCCTTAGTGAGATTTGGTGAGATCTGGCGGAACACCTCCCCCCCTCCCGTGAGATTTAAATTATGTCGGACCCCTCCCCTATTTTGACTCATATAGAAACTTATGGGTGCGAATACGTCGCAATAACCGGATTCTACTTTAATTAGTTTTTTGGCATTTCTCTGGGGCTCTTATTTTTCAGGTAATCATTGCGACCCGACTTAATTCCTCCAGGCTTGAAGTTTTTTCTTTTGAAATTTCCATTTTTAGCTGGTGCCAAAGGTTTTCAATAGGATTAAGATCTATGTCATAAAACATTTTCAAAATAATAAATCAACTAATTACGTTCCAGGACGTCAACGTCCACTGAAAACGGATGAAATATCCGATCGAAGGATCATTCGAGGAGCAAAATACAATTCTTTAATGACTTCCAAGGAAATACGAAATATTGTATTTAAAAAACCGGTATCAATTTACTTTAATTTCCAATAAAATAAATAAAGATTTCACACAATTTATATCTTTTATATAAAATTTAAAAAGTACTTCACATTTGAAAACCACAATGGAAGTTCAATAAAGTGACGCGATACATTTTTTATTTCTGTTGTAATTTATTTTACAATTTTATTATTTTTTGCCTTGTGCCAATCTAAACATTCCCGTCTGTCTATCTCCACCACCACAACTAAAGGCTATAGCCCCTCTAGATCTACCTTATTCCAGTGGTGGTCCTAAGTACAATAAATTCCAAGCTAGTTATATTTGTTAAAAATCATTACACTGCATATACGCAGGATGTCGCATTTTAACTTACACAGCTGAATAAGTCAAAAGTCAAGTTAGTGGTCAAAGTAACCTCTGAAGGTCATTTCAAGGTCGAATTCCCGCGGAAAAGCTAGTAATAATTGGCTGGGCCGCTGCACAATCTTGCCTTAACTGGCTGCAGCTTTTTTGCACCAAGCGGGAATTCAACCTTGAAATGACCTTCAGGGGTCACTTTGACCTCTAAGATGAATAGGGGAGAGGGGGGCTAGTGTGGAGTGCGGGCTAGTGTGGAGTGCGGGCTAGTGTGGACAACTGCGAATTCTCGCGCCGTTTTGAATCGATGTTTTCCGTTTAACTTTTTTTAAGTTGAGCTCTTTTTTTAAGTTTCTGTTTCAATTATCAAGTTTCTATTGGTGTCCACATTAGCCCCTAGTAAAATCAAGTGGGGCTAGTGTGGACAAATGTAAGCTCTTTTTAAAATAATTTAAAAATGCGTTTACGAAAATAAAAAATTGTAACTGTTGGTGTAATTATTAAGGTAAGAGTTGTAAGTAATCGCTAAAAATAACTTTATTACAAAAAATAAATATCTACATATACAATTTTATATTTATGTCAAAATTGTTCACACTAGCCCCCCCCCCTCCCCTACCTATCTGAACGTAAAATTTTTTGCTCTTCCGGAATCCGAGGTCAAAAATAGGGGTTTCCAGTTGAAAAACTAAAGTTGACCTTCAAATAACCTTGAAAATGTAGGTCAAGGTCATGGCTGGATCAGCCTTTTGATACCCACCAACTTTTATTTGAAACATTTTTTGACTTATTCTGCTATGTAAGTTAAAATGGGACACCCTGTATAATCGTGATGAATCAATGTAAAAGATTCCCGAGTATCACCAATGTTCATTCTATAGAAAAGAATTTTTTCAATGAAAATTAGTATTGTGCACGTCCTGCAACGTTGTGTTTCTTTATTTGACACTCTATACGTTTTAGCGAACCAACTCTATGGGCGCATTCAAAGGTGTATTGCCCTAGAGTGGAGTGGAGAAGAAAGAAACGTAGCGATGCTACTATAATATAAATTCATCTTTTAATTTAAGGACAAATATATTTAATAAAAATAATTAACTTTTGTAAAAAGAAATTTTGGGCAGTTGCATTACTAATAGTCAAATAGATAGCTGATTCTGTGTTATCAACATCAAACAATGGAAAAATCTCGACCTCAGCCGATTAAACTAATACAAATATTATTGGGCTCAATATTTTTACTGTTCTTGTGCGATAATAAAATAAATTTCTTAATTTGTTCCATTTTACGTTATCAAAGAAACGTTTCCCAGTCGAAGTTTATTTGCACGGCAACAAAACATTGACGGGCTAGGCAGGGGTAACTTTTGATGTGATGTCAAAGTTTGATTTTAATTTGTTTTCCTTTTGCATTATGTGTTGGTGTGAGTATCTATATATCTGTGCATGTGTCAGTGTGTGTATTGTAAATGTGTACTTTTTGCAGTTAAATCAAATAATTGCACATGTGTTAAATGTAAACATATTTGTTCGATCCACTTCACAATTGCTGCACTGCATCATCATGCGCGCTGGAATGCTAGAAATGCAGAAACACTGACAGACAGACAGACGGAATGGCAGAACGATGCCATCAATTCCAGAGAGCATGATAACAGTTAAGCGACAATTTAGACAAACTTTTGACGTTCGCTTCGCAAGTAGGGCATTAACGTGGAAAATCCCAAAGGCCGACGATCTTTCAGTTGGAAAATTAAAAATTTTTGAAAAAAATTTAGATTAGATTTTTTTGTGATTTTACGCGCTACAATTTATTTAAAATAAGATATTTATAAAAATTTTGCTAAGGAACACTTAACTTGCTTTTAAACATGCAATTTAGTAGGTCGAAAAGGTTCTTGTACCCCAAGAGTATTTATTTCAATGGACGATATCGCATGAAGAAAACATCGAATTTGATTGATCCAAAAAGAAATAACTGACTGGAGAGTCCAGTAGATTCTCTCCCCGGATCTATAGGATAAATTGTAAAGTGGGATGCTTTAAGAGTGATAGGCCTTAAGTTAGATGATATAGCACATGCCACATGCAAAAGGCCGTTGAAAACCGATATGGTAGAAAAAGGTAAAAGAAGATGCTTCCAAGTTTGCTCTATTAACTTCTGTAGAAATTATGGAGACATAAGTTTCATTACGTAATCTGGTCGATTCTACGTGAGGGTTTAACTAAATATCAAGTGATATCACAATGGATGTTCATTTGGTCTAAATGACAGAAGAAATACGAACTTTAAGGCATCTTTACTCCATCAGATCTTATCGTAAAGGGTCGTCCACAAAAATTCTTCTTTTATTTTCGTAAAAAACAGTTGAAAAATGGACGCCCGAAAATCCCCTTCTCCCTGCTTGTCCACTTTTGTCCATTTTACCGATACTCTGCTCTCCCCTCTTTAGTTTTTTTTTGTAATTTTTTTTTTTTAGAACGACGATAGTTGACAAAGCTTTTCATAGCAAATAACACTTTGAAAGCGTTGTCAGTAATTTACGACAAGAGTAGTTTTTGCGTGCAGTAGCTTATTGCCCGCAAAATACCGCAGTAAGAGGCAGACACGGAGGGAAGCATTTTTCGCACTAAGTTTGCTTGGATTAATTCATTTCATATAAATTATCAATAGTAATTTTCAAATTTTGTATTCCGAAAACTTTATCGGAATAAAATCTAAGAACGAGTAAGTCCAATTTTCTGGATTATATTCCCTATTTAAATTCCATTGAGAATAAACATGACCTCCGTCAAAGCAAAGTCTAAAGCAAAAACAAGGAGTCTTTGTCAACTGCACCTAACCCACGCTGCACGCCCTTACTCGGAGCAAAAACTTTCGCCATATAGTCAGTAACTCTATGCGTCCGTCAGAATATCCGTCGTATTTGCAAATGCAAATGAAACAGGAGAAAGTCCAAACATGTAAGCAAATGAGCGAATAAACAGTGTGGAGCAATGAAGGCGCATGCAGCAGAAAGCATTCAACCAGCAAGTAGCGACACACAGCAAAGTCAGGCAACGACAAACAGAGCGGAATCAGTCACAAGTCAGACAAGCAAAAGCAGATAATGGTAGTAAACTGAAAATACTCCTAAGCAAAGGCATAAACTTTTCTACTGCACGCTGAACAATGATGACGACACACACAGCGACGGTTGCATTTGCTGTTCAAGTGACCACCCACAATTGGGCCGTTTCAAAAAAAAACTTTATCAACAGACCTGGCATGATGTCGATGCTGATGCTGATGTTGATGTTGATGAAGTTTGTGAAGCAAGTGTTCGTCAAATCATCAAAGTTACTGGAACATCCATCAACATGTGCCGTTCGTTCACTCCAACCCCTATTTTAAAGTTTGAAATAAAACGCTTTAAAAAATATAATTGCGAATTAAATCACGACAAAACTAGAACGTGGCAAGCAGTACAAGTTGTTTGCTGTTGTGTAACAATAACAGACAAATCTAATCCCCAGGATAATATGTTTTCCTTTTTGTCGGAACACTTGAGAAAACAGTCGACGACGCTTTTGAGAAATGAACGCAATTTTGTAGCGCGTGTATTTGTTTGTCCTGTTCACGTGAGTAGCAAAAGCGCGTTTCGGTGATTTTGATTTAATGAAACATCAAATGTTGCGCGCAACATCAACAAAGTAAGCTTTGGAGGTGGGGTTTTACGCAGACTTTAGAAGTATACTGAAGTATCAACATACATACATAATATAAAGCAGTTACTTTTGTATATCAATATCAAAGACAAATTAGAAATTTTACGTAGTAAATGGTAGCGTTGTTTTTGGCGTCATGTCACGGAAATACCGTCAAATCATACCGAATTTATAGAAACATTAACACTTTTTTTCTTCTTCTCGATGTTAGCACAATTTTGCGACTACATACCAAGAAACAACGGCAACGGCAAGTAAACATACGTAATTCCATCGGCATCGCCTCTTTGCTACCGGCACTTCCCCACTGTGTCTCTCACAAAATATTGAGTGATTGGGTGCTGTGATGTAAACAGTTAGAAACGACGAATGATTCCTTATGCCAATATTTTTCCAAGGCACACAATTTCCATTTGCTGAGTGCAGCTTGATTCCTCCTACGTCCTTGACAACGATACCATTAGCTCGGCACCTACCGTCTGGTCGACCATCAATTGCAAGCGTGCTGCACGTTCCAATCGACTCTCGTCCTCTAATGTCAACCTCAAATTCAGCTCCACACAACACCGCTGCTCCATTTGTGCATTCTGCATTTATTCAGTCAGTCAGCGAGTCAGCCAGTCAGTCATTCGTTCATTGATTTCCTTCACTGGCAGATTCGCTTGCAAATCAAGTGAAATGTTTGCCCAAGGAATTTGCCAGTGTTTGCAAGAAGGAACGAACGAGCGTTCGCTGCTGAATGCATACTGCATGGTACTTGGATGAAATGCGAACACATTATGATCAGTGGAAATGTTAACATTACTGCACAAATATGTACCCATTTGACTGACACTGCCTTCCGCCTTCCAATGCACTACGGAGTGGAGTGGAGTGCAGTGCAGTGAAGTGAAGTACGTTAGCTGAGTGCGCTCACCGGAGAAATTAATTAGCAAGTGTAGAAAAATCATCCTGGCAATTGGATTATCTTTGCGTTGACAAACTTGAAAATTAACACCATCATCGGCTTTTACATAGTTAGTGTATGCATTTCGTTACAAACTGTTTGAATTTAAAACTTTATACCATAGTAGACTGCAAAAATTCTCAATGGCAATTTGCTTTTGATTAGACAAATGTTTTTCGGACTTCATATTCTATATATGAAGCAATAAAATCATCGCCACTAAAAAATTAGGGAATAACTATACTCAAGCAGAAACTCTCTAAGGAATCGCTGAAATCTTTCACCATAATTCTTAGTATAGCTGCAGCTTAATCATGCTGCAGCCCACATAGTCATAGTCATGTAACGCTTTACGATTAAATTGAATGATTTCATTCAGGGCTGCCAAGTTGATAACAAGAAATTATGGCCTTCCGAAAATAAAATACCTTTTCCTTAAAATGCGAAAAAAAATGTTTGGTGAGAAAAAATTGATTACCTGTTTTTTTACTCATTTCAAAAAAAAAAAAAAATCAGCTATGTACATCAGGAAAAGTCTTCCAGTTAACGGCTTTTTCCGAAATTTTTCAATTCTTACAAAGCCTCCAGCTTTCTATTCCCGATCTACACGAAAGAAGAAATAAATCAACCATCAAACGGCATAAGTCACATCGATTCCCTTGAAAAAGACAAAACGATCACTATACTTTTCGAATCTTTTGGGCCGATTCGACGTTGATGTGAGGCAGAAACGACCGCAAATGGTGAAGAAAAAAGTAATTTTTTTATAGAGACAACGCATCGACACGCAAGAGCGCAGTCGCCATGGCCAAATTGCATATATTGCGCAACGAATTAGATTCCAATCCACCATATTCCCCAAATTTGGCCCCCAGTGATTATTAACTTATTTCAAACTTACAGAAATGATTTCGTGGAAAGGGACTTAAGTCAAATAAAGAGGTTACCTTTCAAACGTATGCCTATTTTGAGGACCTCGACAAATCATGGTTATGGCAGGCATCAATAAATTGGACGATGGTTGGTTAAATGTATTGAGCTAAATGACAAAAAAGTTTGAGAAATAAATTCAGTTTTACCAGATTTCCAAGACCGATTACTTTTCAGTTCACCCTCGATTGAAAGCGGTGAAACCAAATTACTTTTTTATAAATAAATTATTTTGTTTCGTTTTATATGTATAACAATTCTGGTTACTTTTAGACAGAATGTTTTCAATTATATATATATAGTTTTAGTAAAGTACGAATATACAATTTTTTTGCCAAATTACAGCAAAACGTTCACAGCAGTAAACTGTATGTCACAATAGAGAATACAACGCAATGGGTCACCTTATTCATGAGTTCAGACAACTTTTAAAATACGCTCATGTGGACTTTTTTTTGTAATGCTGTGCTACATTTTAAACTCTCATTAGTATTCATAACGCTTGATGAAGCTTAAAAGTGCCGCAAAGCATCGAGTATATATACTCTACAGCACATACATACATCAAGAGAAGTCAAATGACATCCGTTACCGTTGGTATGCCAAACGAATGCCGAAAGCCACCAAATCATCAATGGAAAATCCAAAAGTATTGATGACTGAAGATCAACTGGGCGCCGCTTCCATCGTGTACTCGTAGCGTTATGCAAATGATGTATTCTTCATCTCTTAGATGACGTGCTTTTAAACGGGTCTCAGATACACGCATGTCCGATGACAGTAGCTAAAAACTGAAAAATCCAGAACATACAATAGACAATTGCAAAAATTGAGCTCAACAACAAGATATACATACGAGTATGTATCTTAAGGTTTTTCTGAATAGCCCAAATTATTTCCGGATGTTTTTTGTATGCAACACAAGCAGTGTCAGGCCTTTTTCTTTCAATTGCTTATTTATTGTTAAGTTTTTGTTATCATTGTTAAGACCAAAAACATGTAATTCATAACAATTTGAGTTTTGATCAATGTTGGCATTGTTGATAGCAAACGGAAGTCATGTGATCTGTACGTTGGCAATGTGAGCAAACATTGATGTGCGTTTTGACTTTAGACCATGGAACATGGCCTAGAAGTATCAGGAAAAATATAAATCCAAATTGGAAAAACAACAAAAAATAGATAAGGATAGCTGCAGAGCCATTTAAATGACATTAAAAAGTTGTAATGTATTATTTACAAGATCAAAAACCTTAAATATCTGTTCAAATTTGTACATGGAAAGAAAACTCACAAAGAACTTGTAACATAAGAAGATGAGTATTTGAGTGGAGCTAAGTTTATACTTGATTAATTGAACAGGCTGACAAAAATGTATAAAACTCCAGTCACAGAGTCCAATGTATACTTTCCGAAGGTTTTCACAATATTTTTTCCTTAATCAGAAATTGTTAGTTAAAGATTTCTTACATTTATTATACAGGGCGATTTCTTCGAAAATAAATAGGATATCTATAATATTCAAAACAGATTTTGGAAGGAATGAGTAGTGTTTTCGCATGCCGTGTGTTTGTGAATGCAAGTAAACTCAATATAATTCTGAAAGAGGACTTTGTCTTGATCAATATTGCTGAACAATGTTATAGTCCATCATGTCAGGTTTTCGAGATATGCTAACCTAAATATGTGGTGTAAAAAAAAAAATTTAAAGGGAATTTTAATGAACGATATTCCAGAGAGAAGGAATGGTGTCGATATTATTCAAAATGGTTTTTTATGGGAAAAATTAGTACTTTCACACGAGTTTTGATGAGAAAAATTAGTTCGTGGTGTACTATACTCCCGAATATATAAAAAAAAAAATCGATTTTGCAATTTCTCGATGATGGACTGTAACTTTTAATTATTTTATTGATCTCATTGTTCTGCAGCAAAAATTCTATTGATTAGTATTATTTTTTTTATTAAAATGTTAAGCAAATAGTCAGCATATACCCCTTTAAAATCGTGTAAGGAAAAGGAGATATGTTAGTGGGCAAAAATAGAATGGTGCTTTTGAACATTTTTGCAGAATCTACTGAGTTCATAATTATTATACTACTAATAGATTTTGAGATTTTCCCAGATGTGTAATTCTTCGGCTTGTAACATTGCATTTTATTTTTGTAATATCATTAAGTCCTTGGACATGTTATTATAAGTCTTAAATCAAATTTTCCGTCTTTTTAGGTTATTAATCATTTTAGTTTCATATTAATTTTTTTTCATGTGTAGATCTTGAACCTTCTATGTTCTGCATCTGTTTTGATAAAGTGAAGGCTGCTTGCTGCCGCTTTCGGCTTGTTTCCTAGTCATGTTTGTTTAATTTCTATTCTTTTTATTATATAGTAATATTTTTTCGTATTGTTTTTTTTTATGTTGATAAAATAGCAAATTCATCTTGGAGACTCATGAAAAGAACATCGATGGGACAACTGTGCAAATAGTCTGATTCTAAAGCTGCAACATTTAAAGAACCATTTGAACTGCGTATTTATTTGATCCGAGGTGAAAAAAAATTAAATAAAAAGAAAAAATTTTTTAGCTATTGAGATACATTATGTATTTTCGAATATCTGAGACACCCACAGAAGTCTGTTGTTATTCCCGAATTGTGTGTGTATAGCTAGCAGTAGCTATAGTAGCTTAGCACGCTTTGAATATTTGTACTGCCATCAGTTGTTTTATTTGTTTATGTTGTCGCTGCTGTTTGTACCAACAGTTGTTAGCTGTTTTGTTGCATTGTATTACCGAATTTTGGAAGCACAAATTTGTGGAAAATAAATATAATTAAACAATATATTCTTGATTATTAGCTTGTTATTGGACCAGAGATAAGTTCATTATTTGTCAGCTTATTTGCATCAAAAGTATGTACAATCAAGAATTCATATAACAATTATAATAATTTAAAAAAAATACTTGTTTATTTTTTAATATTGAATATTAAATATGAAATTACTTAGTAAACAGTTTCAATACACAAATTTCTATTTTATTGAAATTCACCTTAATAACCTTTGCATTATCATATTTATGTATCTACAAGGACGTTTAATTTCAACTGAAAATTCATCATTAGCATGATATGATATTGTCGAGCAAAAGATGAAATATGTGTGGGGAAACATTATTTTTCATTCGCTGTGATCAATTGCCCAAAAATAACTTCTTTTTTGTGGGTAATCGTGCAGTATGAAGGATTGCTCAAATGAAAAGTTTTTGGGCAATTGCTCATTTTTAAATTTGGAACGATTATGGGTACAGCCGCGTTTGGCAAAATGGGGATATTTATTATTAAGTGGTAATTGGTTGTATCATGTGATGCGGTATTATATTATGCCATGTCATGGACATAAGAAGTGGAGAAAGCGTAATCACTTTTGGTTCACATTTTTTAGCAACTTTTATTTATGAAAATCATGAGAAATGTCGCTGCCCCGGACCTTTAAAGATTTGTTACGCCGCTGAATTTTTAATGGTTAATCTACAGTTTATAAGCTGCTTGATTTTACTTCTTTTGCATTAAGCTATTTTCACACCGACTTCTGTAAAATATTCAACAAACTACGAAATAAAATTAATTTTGTTTACTTTAAAGAAGCTTGAATTTCCATGGCAACCTCCACTGAAAGCAGGTGTACCGTAACGAAACCTTGTGAAGCCACTGTTTCTTTAAGTAAGTAATTAATGATGTAGCACCTTTTTATCAAAAACTCTCATTTGCTGGCACAAAACGTCAAAGGGGATGATCATACTTTTCACTTCAGTCTGATTTAAAATCCCTTAAAGTTTTGTTTTTCACGGGTCGCTTCAAGCAAGATCAAGATCGGTAAAAATTGTCAACCAAATCTGACAATGCGCAATTATAATTTAGTGTTCAGAGATTCCAGAAACATGATCCGTAAAATCGTACTTGGTCATTTACACGTTTTATAGCCATTTTAAAGTAAATCGATTTACCGATAATATTAATAAAAATACATTTCATGAAAAATTGTTAATAAGACACATTAAAAATTTTAATTTTTTTATTTGGCTAATTTTGGTATAATATGGTATTAAATAGTTTTGTGGTGATTAACGTCGAATTTTGCATTTCAGCCACATACGGTTATGTAAGGTATATAAATATTTTGCTTTGGAATTTATAATGGCTAACGTATAACCATATAATGTATATAACGTATAACACTTTTTTCTTTATGCAAGGAAAATGTGGGTATAAGAAGATGTCAAATGTAATATGCTCAAAGTGTTTAGTTCTACACTAACTAATGTCACATGAGGCAAATAACTTTCTAACATGCAACATTTTTCGAATAGAAGTGATTTTCAAGCATCCAATTACTCGTAGTTTCACATTAAGTTTGCACCTTCAAAATGGTTGGTACTCATTAGCTTTGCACTTAGCAAAGTTCTTAGTGTGTACAACGATGTGAGTTTGTAAATTTTTAATTTCTTACAAATGCATTTAATTAACTTCAAACGAGCGAAATAGAAAGACAGAAAGATGGATGTCAATTCTACAACATTTTTGAGTTTGTGTTTGATATCATGCAAGAATATTAATGGAAAACGTTGTATTATTAATAAAAAGGGAATTCGAGGAGCAAAGAAGGATCCTTTAATAAAACGAAAATGCGGTGTTTTTTAAGTTTTTCGAAGCACTTGAGAATCATTGGCATTAAAAGATTCCTAATGCATTTCATTACCAGAATGGTAGAATTTGATGGCAAAGTGAAAAACGTTTCTTTTTTGACGTTGAGGTGTCCATGGGTGCAATAGTGCACCTACCACGTAGAAACTGCCGCACTTGTACACAGGTAATCATCATCTTGAGATATCACAAACAAAATATTGACAGAGCGCGGCTAACATGCAAAGGGAACCCACCACGAACTGCAGGCGAATCCAGCGTCTATGGTAACATGCCATATAGCATCGGGATTTTTCGTCTCGACTGAGTGGCTATGTCGCATTGTGCAGGTATGTACAAGTAAGTTGTACGCTAGGTACCAAGTGTTATGAGTACTTATGATGTTTACCCACATTAGGCTCAACATCCGCTGTGCTGTACTGGTGCGGGTTTGGTTGGAATTTCATTTTTATTCGTTTGTATTTTGCTGTTTTTTTAGGAGGATGTCAGGTTCACCTGCATACACACTTTGTGCCGCAATGATTTGTGACGACGATGAAGACTTCGACCACTAGAAACAAAAACATTTTGACTTCGCGATACAGGTGATGACGATGACGATGAGGATGATGATTATGTTGGTGAATACAATCGTGTAAGAGCAAGCGGCAACAGAGTCAATCAGTGCCGCCTATGCCAAAATCTTTTAGTCCAAAATTATGGACTCTTTGATACTTTTCATTATAGTGTGTGGTATGTATGTACATTGTTAGTCCATTAAAATGTTTGTTTGACAAGAGGACCACCCAAGGTCCTTATGTGCGTACATAGTACATACGTGCATAATGCGAAATTCGGCTTTTCTCTTTGAAATGACGCTTAATTGTTCAAGTGATGCTTATTGGGAAACTTCGAAAAGAATAGCGTAAGTGTTTCATACTAATCAAGGAAATTTAAATGAATAAGCTTGAAAGAATTTCCAAATATTTTCTTTGATTATATTTTGGAAATCGAGCTTCATAATATTAATTCCGGATCTCGATCAAAACCTGTACCAAATTCCAAAAATTCCAAGTCATAAATCTGTACATATTTTGTTAGCAAGAGAGTCTTAATTAAAATGGTAATTTTGAGAAGGGGTCATCTCGAAATTTTCAAATTTTAATTATAGAAATCCTTTCCGGTTCCAGTTAAGAATCATTATATGTAAATTGCCGGCAATTAATAAGCCAACCTATTCATACTCTTCAGAAAAATAAAACACAAAAAATTAACTTATAATAATTGATTTTGAATCATTAAAGCGATTCAATGGGATTATTTGACTACATCTTCCATGCGATCGAAACCATCGCTTCGGCGATCGATATCTAGGACACTATGATATGTAATCTCTTGCTATTTATTTCTGAAGACAAATGGGAGTGATAGTAGCTTAGCTATCTGTTTATTTTTGAGGGTATCACAACGAAACAACTCTCGTCTATGTATGCCCGTAAGAAAGTTTACTGGTCATCCCGTCTAACCTAACCTAATGGCTTAGTGATGTAAAAACTTAGAACCTTTGGTTTTTCTCTCTTTGCTATCATACGGAACATTGCAGGATTAAAGTGTGCCCCCAGCATCACAGTACAGAGATGTCTAAATTATTTTGAGGTCATAACAAATTTCATGTTTCAAGAATTTTTTAAAAGACTAAATTGGTCACTGTAGTTGCTGAGATAAGAAAAATTCTTAAAAACTAAAATAACGTGCGAACCTCCAAGCCATTTCCTGCCCCGTTGCTCTAGTAACAACCTTTAGCTAATGTAGTGTAGGGTATGGATGGGCAAAATTTTGGGAAGCTGGAGTCACATACAATAAAATCAACAAAAACAACAATTACAACAACAGAAGAAAACACACCATAGCTTTGATCTCGTCAGCAAAAAAAAATTCAGTTATAAATTAAAAGCCAATTCCAAGAATCAAGCAAGAACAACATTAGTGTAGAAATAAAAGTACACTACTATAAAAATGTACGTAGTAGTTATGAGTACATGTGTTTGTTAGTTTTGTTTTGTTTTTTTTTCTTAAGAAAAACGACGAGTTTGTTGTATTGAGCCACAAATGGCTCATATTTTATATTTTGCCCATCGCTGGTGTAGGGAATTAAACTATAGCTTTTCGAAAAAAATTCTTAAAAATTCAATTAATAATAGCTATTAAATCAAACAAAAACAACTAATGCTCGATTTTTTGGGTGTACTCAAATTGATGAAAAAACACATCTCACTCTTTTCTCACTTTCCATTATGAAAAACTCTATTAAACGATTACCAGTTGTCAACCCCTTTACAAGCAATATTTTATTTGCTTAATGACTTTTTCTTTTCACCAATATCAGAAACCATTAGTTGTTGCTAAACGGGCCCCCCTAATATCGGACTATGGACTATAGCATCTCCTAGCCACATTCCGCCACTGAAAGAACCAAACAAATTACACTAGTCTACAGATTTTTGTAAAGTATTATTGTGTCAAATAAAAATCACCGTACCCATAGTAAAATTTCCCACTGAATCCGAAAATCCTAGTGGTTTTGCTGTATCAAGTCTGGTTTTTGAGATAAACGGCAAAAACAAAAAACATGCACTGTTCTTGGAGATAACGCCATATAGGCTCCATTGACAATGTTATTTTACATGATACTCATTCCTAAAAGTAAATATCACGACAAAAATTTTAAAGTAATATATGTCACAATAGTATCAGTAGTTTGGTCGCTACGGCTAAAAACAATTTAACAAAAATGCAATTTTTTGCAATTTTTCAAAAAATTTTCAGCTTTTTCACCTTATAACTCGAAAAAAGTCTTTCGTGTAGTAAATTTCAATATAAAAACTTTAAGTATAATAAATTTTTATTTTGGCTTCCATTTATATAAGTTATGTTAAGAAAACTAAAACAAAGTAAGAGTCGATTTTATACATTATTAGAAGCTGAAAATACTCAGCTGTATATTCAAAATCTCAAATTATGTTCAGTAAGTTTAACCGTCACGTTCCAATTCAATTCAATTGAACGTCATCTAGCGAATATCTGCATTTAGTCGAGTAGGTACACTTCAATCGCACTCAATTGGTTCAAATCCAGCAACAAAACGAAAATTGTCACAAACACAAATTTATTATTTATACAGAAATAGTTACTAAATTGAAGTGTCCGTCCAATATCCACAATACCACAACAAAGGTACAACACGAGAGGAGCAAATGACAACAGCAACAATCGCGTCCAGTGTCACAGAGTTTCGCACTCCATCACCGTCACAATCACCATCATCATCAGAAACGTTCGGTGACAGGCGCCGCAAACCGACAGACTTATAAAACAATATTCCGTTGGGTATTTTCATACAAATGTCGTATACAAAATAGCAAAATATTTATTGCGGTTAGTTTCCATTAGAGGAAACTTTCATTTTATTCCATTCAATATGAACTACTCGAATCGGCTGGCTACTTGTTACCGTAGTACGTTTGAAATTGTTCATTATGAGGGTGAATGTACCCCGCTTTTGGCTTGGTTGGCCTCTTCTGTTTATCGTTATATTGAAATATTGATATTGTTGTTGATTGTTGTTGCTGCTGCTGTAGTTGATTGTTGTTGCTATTGAAGTGCCATCGAGATAAATTGTTTGCTCGCCATCGACGAGAGCGTCAATCAAAAAAGCAAAAAAAAAAAAACAGGAGCTGCACGGAAATGCGAAAATTAAACACAAAAAAGCCCAACACCGAGCTTAACAAAAACAACAACGAAGAAAAAAAAAACCACTAGGTACTTGAGATACGTTATCGCTGGCAGGGGTGAAAGGCCACTAAAAACAACCTCTTCGCTTAACCACAAGCTGCATCAATTTGCAAAACTCTCATTGAACAATCAATGAGCAATATGAAAATTGCATAATGTCACAACAAATTAATTAAAACATGAGGAAAATAATAAAAAAAAAATTAGTGCACTTCCTATGCAGTCATAAAGAGTTATTCCCATTGTTCGGAGGCGCTTCAAGTTTTTCTAAATGTCTAATAAGTAGCACCGAAAAGTCGGAGTTTTTGAAACGAAAATTCTATTCGTAACACCAGTTCAAAGACATACCGAAAAGACAATGATAATGAGACGCAGATTTCATTAAAAAGAAACATTTTATTTTTTAGATAAATCAAAATTGCATACCATCAAGACACTTCTCATTTTAAGATCAAAGTGCCAAATTTACACAAAACTGAAAATTGACTTTCATGTTTTTTTTTTTTTAATTAAAAAAGAAAGAAAATACACAAAAAAACGAAATGGCCAACATATTTGGACCCAGCGACTTAAAATCCATAGATATCAACTAAAAATTATAAAACATCTTCGCTTTTCTTATGAACTTTAGCATGCTGAGTCCGAATTTGGTTTGTTTTAAGTTAAATAAAATATGGAAAATCTGTGCTTTATTGTTGCTTGCATTGCAGGGAAGACACAATTTTTTCAGATTTATATGTACGAATTGAAAGTGTTTCAATGACTTAGGATTTTGTTTAATTTTGTCTGAAAAATGTGCAGAAGCGCACATTCTTCGCCGTTTGAAAAAAAAAGAACGCATACGTGAAGACTGGCTCCAAGACTACTTATTAAAAATTCCAGACAGAGATGAATAGCTACGCAAAAACTACGGGGAATTACGATATTATTAATCCCATCCAATACTCTGACAAAATAAAAAAAAAAATTGAATTCGATAAAGCTTTCAATTTACAACAAAATGGACTTGCACGATCGCTTGCAGATGAATTTAAGAAATGCGATAGCTCTACTTCTCTTTGTATTATAAATTATTCTAGAGGATGTTGAGACATCAATATTTACGAATGAGCTATTCAGCGCTATCTCTAGATGTGTGCGGTCCCCTAGGCTGAACATATGGTGCGGGCCCCCTCTAGAGAAATTTATTAAATATCTTGCAAAAAGAAAAAAAGTTTAATACAAATTCTTATCTACTACTTTTACTGTATCCTGTGTGCTAAGGAGGAAAATATAAAAGGCAGACGTCCAAGGCATACAAATTTTTTAAAACATGGTCAAAATAAGGTTATATTCTAGAATTCTTCGGAAACGCTCGAAATTCGAAAATTTATTCATATTCGAGTATATCCTCATTTAAAAAAATAAAATAAAAATGCTCCTAGGGTTGCTACTGGGAATTCTAAGGATATACATACATATACTATATTGCCTTTGGCCTGTTTAATTCAAAAATCAAGCAGTAAGATGTGAACTATGTTTCTAAATCGGAAATTATTGAAGTTTAACCATGTCAAAATTCCCAATTTATGGTCAGCTTCATGCTTCAAACTTTCGAAAATTTATTTTAGCTGCCTCCTTTCAATTTATTACTAAAGATATGCCCACACAGAAAAAAAAGATTCGATGATATCAAACAATTTCGGGTCCGATTTCAACGAATGTTTTGTATGATTTTCAGTCATAGATATAACAAAAGATGATTTGTTGAAACTTAAAATAGATTCGTTAGTTTCAAAAAAACATTTGTTAATTTTCCTAAAATTTTTGTTGAAACTTAGATTAAATTCGTTGGTTTCAAAAAAAAATTTTTCTTTTTTGATTTTTTACTTTCCATTTATTTCTCTAAGGCTGTTGTTGGGTATTGTTATAATTAATTTATTAATGTAATACGTTTTTAAAACTTCACAGGAGAAATTAAATTTTTTATTACCTGTCACCCGATCAGAGAATTGAACCTGCGCCATGCCACTGTTCAAAGATGCTCATCTTACCCAACTCAGCTACCGACATCATTTTTGAGATGTACTAAAATGATGTTGTTAAACTGCGCATGTAACAACCATTGTCTAATAAGGGAAGGTCCTGGTTCAAACCCCGGCGACGACATAATTTTTTTTTTTTTTTATATATTTAAAAAACAAAAAAACAAGTAGAGAACTATAAATATATTGAAAATATCTTGAATACTGCCTTTTATATTAAAAAATAACGGACTCTTTTTTATTATTAACATAAAAGACAGTTTTCAAGATATTTTCAATTTATACAAATACAGTTCTCTACTTCTGTTTGTTTTTTAAATACTTTAAATTAAAAAAATAAAAAAAAATTATGTCGTCGCCGGGTTTTGAACCAGGAGCTTCCCTGATTAGACAATGGAAGTTTTTTATTTGCAATATCAGTGAAACATTTTGCTGATTACGCTAAAATATTTTGTTATAAAATCAGATAATTTAAATTTGCAAATCCAAAGAACAAAGTGTTTTGATTTTGCAAATTTTTTCTTTGATTCAAAGAAAGGAATAGTTGAATACCACAAATTTTAATCATAGAATTGCAATTCTTTGATTTTACCAATCTTGTTTTTTCTGTGCACTTAAGAATTGCGTTTCAAAGATATACCATAAGTATAACATTTTTCGTGGGCATTTGACAAAACAACCTCTTTCGATCTACGGTAATAATTCAATGTATCGTAAGTCTTGCGTTGAAGCAAAGAATTTATGCTGTATGGAATCGTTACCATAGAACGAAAGAGGTTGTTTTGTGAAGTGTCCACAGATATGGATATGCAAATTTGCTTGAAAAATAAAGATTGCGTTCTTGCAAACAATTTGACGTTAAAATATTTTAAATTTGTTTTCTATTATAAATAATGTTCAGTCCCAAAATTTGATTTGCACATTTTTTATTTTTTTATTTTGCTTAAACTACTGTAGATGCTGCATTTATTATTGGATATGTATCATTTTAGCCTTATTGGGAAGGTAATTAGCTCTTTGTTTCAATTATATAGCATCTATTCTGTGAAAGAATAAAAGTAACTAGCAAAAAATACGTTTTTTTAGCCAAAAAGAACCTTCAGGAGAATCAAATCTGTCCATTGGTTTTTCCCGGAACTAACTTTGTTTTACTTTATACAAATCGACCCGATCTAATGAAGATCTTAATTTTAAGAAAGAATAATTTTTGAAATTAAAGAAACTTAATGCAATGAAATCTTATCAATCCGATATCCTTTCGTCCGAAAATCTTTTTATTTAATTTATTATATGTATGTATGTGACGTGATCTAGAAAAATTACCACTGGGTTTTTAAGTCCGGGATTAATCCGGAATTTCATGTCAATGTCAAAAATAAAGTTCTTACGAGTTTTTCTCAAAAAAAAATTTTAGTTTGATTTTGCTGCATTTTGACGCACTTTATTATATTGTTCAAAGCAAAAGGTCGCGATAGAGTCGAGTCGATTTGAAACCACAATGCAAACTGAGTTTCATAGATGTGAAAATGTCAAGCTTGACTTTCCCAAAATCGATTTCATTAAAGTCCGATCTATGTCTTTTCATATCGTACGTACGCTGTGCTGGATTTATAGTAAGGCACACTAAGCAATGCCTAGGGCATCAGCGTGGAGGGGGCACCAGATATTGAAATTCTTATATAAAATTATTGGCCAAAATTGAAACACCCCCTTAGTACATTTTTTTTCAAATCATAAATTTTTTGTGAAACGACGATTTTGAACCACGTTATGAATTTATTATATATAATTATACCTTTATTATTGAGAGGCATAAATTTTAAAAAATCAGCGTCTCATAAATAAGATAATAACTTCTTATTTAGGAACATTTTAAACCAGAAAAGTTAACGGACAAAACTAAAGCACCCCCTTTTTTATGGTAAATACAAATTTTTAAAATTAGTACTTAGTTGCAAACTCTTTATTCATGTACCTATGCTATATAAAATTGTACATGTTTTATTTATTCAAATTTTGCGTAAGTTTTCAATGAAAATATTAGGTCTCTTTAAAATATTTAGTGCAAAATAATTAAAGTCCGCGTCAAATTTTTACCTACATTTTTTCGAGCCGAAATGCAACAAACGATGTACGCGACAAGAAAAAGAGAAATTTCACATAAAATAAAAACAACAACAGCAACAACAAATAAATACAAAGAATAAAAAATTAAGTTTTTTCGCACATACTCCAATGTATAGTAAGTCTCAGCTCGTAGCTGCGCCTCTGATTATGAGCAACAAACATTTTCGGCCATGTTTGTTTACTTTGCTCCGCCTCGTTGTGCTGAGCTCAGCACTGCTGGCTGTGCTGTACGGGAGTATCTCGTATCTGTCTGTCTGTTCAACTGTCTATCCGACTGTCTTTTTGTCTCCCTAACGCTCTCGGTCTCGCTCGCACCACCACGTACGCTTTGTGTCTCTGTTTTATTAGAGATACTCGTTGTATCTGTATCTGGTATCTGCTTTGCTTTTGCCTTTCTACTCTGTAGAAATCCCAACGCATCAGACAGACGACTTTCTGCATCGGCATCAACACCGACATCCGCCACGGCCACGGCAATGGCAAACGCGCCGTTCCGCTGCTGGTTCAAATTTCAGATTTCGCCATTTCGTATTAAAATTTCAGTTGAAGGAACGTTGAAACCATTTTGTGCGCCAAGCTATGCAGCTGCAGCTGCTGCGAGTGCTGGATTTCAAAGGAACGATGTACCTACGATTTTCTTAATTTAAAAACTACATAGCTCTAATGATTACGTTAAAGTAATATGCATTGAATTTTATATGAAATCGGAATGAAAATGCCATTGTGGAAAGCAGAGGGATGGGCAGGGGGCTTGGACTTGATGTATCCTAATTACATTTTAGTAGATAAATTGTAAAGTTTCGTTGCGCACACTTCCTCTTGACGCGATGTTTGAGTTCGCTTCAGTGCAAACAGAAATGTTGTACGAGTAAACTTCAAAAAGTTGAAAAAAAGCACCACTCTCAACCCTATGGCAGCATTCCATTACTTTCCTCTTACCTCTTTTACACTCCATCCAACCATAATTACTTTCTATCTACACCACTCGTCATCAGTCGCTCGCCCCACGAATGCCACCCACATTTTGTTGACAGTAGGATGGCAACGCATCAATGCAAACTTCCTTTGGTGAACGATGAGTATATAATACAGGGTGTGATTATCAAGAAAAATTAAAATTTACAAAATTCACAGGAATTTTAAATTAAAATTAATTTAAAACTTTAATGATTTCTTGAAATGGTGGTATGTAATTAAAATAGTAAAATTATATGCCTTAGACGTTTTTCATTTTAGTAACTTAAAGTTTTTGGTCTATGCAAAAAAAAAACAGTAAAAGTAAACCTTTGGAAAGTAACATCATTGGAACCCTTTTTGATATCCAGCCCGAAATTGGATTATCTTTTATCGAATTCTTCAAACTAAGCTGCGGAGAGCATTTGAACGAAGTGATTTTCAAAATAAAATAGCACTGAATGTATGTACCTCAATTTGCATTAAAATTTTCAAAGATCCGACGCTCTTATTATAATACTCTACTTATGCGTTTTTGATATAAATTCGATAAACGATAAAAAACGCATGCATTTTATACTCAAGATGACAAAATTATTTACAAAGTTCAAATTATTTCGGATTTTTAAAGGGTGTAGCCAGACCCGATTTTACCATACAGGCAGAGTAGGCGCGTGTCTAGGGCGGCAAGAATTAAAGGGCGGCAAATTTTGATGGAAACTTTGAAAAAATTTTTTATTGGATTTCCCGCTTATTTCGTTGGCACGCGTACCAACATTATAAGTGAAAAATGTCATTATAACTGAACATTGGTGAAAAACTACTTGAGGTCCAAACTGGTAGGTATACAAAAATTCGAAATAATCGAAAATTTAGGCTTACAAGTGAAAGTACATATTTTCATGTAATATCTTGGGATCCACTTAAGCGACTGATACAAAATTTCATACTTTCACTTCTCTTATCATAAGGCCCTTCAGAACTAAACTACATTACAATATCTTTTATGATTCTTGAGCTATACCATATTAAAATTTAATAGTTGAGGCGTTATCAAACCTAAAGTAAAAGTTTTTCTTTATACTTATTTTTTATAGACAAGCAACATCTTTGAGTATTATTAAAATCGGTCCAATCGTTTTGAAAATATTTTTCGTTTTCTGTAATGATTGCTTGTGATATTGAAAGTGACGGACACGACATTTTTTTTTCAACAACTTATGTATCTCATTTGATAAATCCGTTTTACAATGTCTCTGATTCTATCAGAATAATGTAATGGAACTCGCCAACCTGACTTTGATATTCATTTGAAATTTCCATAAAATATAGTTTTGGACGATACTGCCTCTCAGTCTATTATTTTGGCACATATGTTTGGGTTGACTTTGTTTACGTCAGTATTTTTCCTTGATGAAATTCGGAATTGAAAAATTTACGAAATATTTCTTTTTGTATGTATTTGATTTTGTCATACCTATGCTGCTTTTAATCAATGGTTGTTTCAGGACAATTAAATTTGTTAAACTAAAGTACTCATAAGTCCTTTAAAAAAATGCCACTCACCCTGTTTGCGAATGGAATTTAAAATTGTAATGCTTTTGTTGGTAAGTACGAGTATTTTCGAAATGGTAGACGTCGCTACTTGTGTTGCTGACAATTTTGTTTCGCATCAGGCAGCAGCACTTACTTCGGAATATCCTTTCTTCACTGACTATCACTGCAGCACTCCTTTTCCTACACACTCTCCACTGTTACGGCGAAAGTCAATTCTTTGTACACAACGCGCACTTGAAGCGCTTTAAGGAGGCACAGCATAGAGCACGGAACATGTCCTGTGCTGTTACTGACGCTGTCGCCTTTGTCGCTACCCCGCGTACTATCGCCGTTACTGCTGTCATCATCATCATCTTGTAACTGACTGCATGCAGTTGGTTGTTGCACTCAAGTGTGTACCGTTAGTTCTAACGCAAATATTTGCAGCTGGAATATTTGCGCGCTCCATCATAATTCAAACAGATGCGAACGATGGTTGATGAGCGGAGCGGAGCTGCATGATGGCAGGCAGCGATGTTTGCCAGAAGCAGCAACAGCAGCAGCAGCAGCAATCATTTCAACATGCAATTCACTTCAAAATAGAATTAAGCAGTTGTTGTTGTTGTTAGTTATTGCTGTTGTTGTTTGTTACTGTTATTGTTGTAGTTACTGTTATTGTTGTTGTTACTGTTATTGTTGTAGTTACTGTTGTCGTGATTGATGGCCACTCAAAGAAAGTGGATCCTGTTGCTGTCGTTGCATTCAACGGAATACGAATGCAACGAACTGCGAATTGAAGGAGAGGTAACTGGGTGGTCAATATAGTGCTATTGCACATCTTAAAAATATCAACGATTATTTTAAGATAAATGAATTAATCCATACCACATATTAATGTGGTACCACAAATTCCAAGCCAATTTGTATGTAACACAAGATTGCAACAATCAAAAACAACCCAATATTATGTCTCTACTGCTATACCCTAACAAGCTCGAATTCTCATACTTTAATTTCTCAACTCACTTTATAATTTATTTCATAATATGTAGTGCCACAGGCATACATAAATAACAAAGCAAAGACTTATTTAATTAGAAGAGAAACTAAACAAACACCGTCTTCAAAATCGGATCCCTAGTAAAGAAAATGATTTTACCAGATAACTTCTACTTGGTTTTAATTTTTTTTCTTGAATCAGTTAACTTTTTATCTGCGCCTATGGATCTAGTAGAAAATGTTGCCAGGTAGTAATAGAACTGGACTCTTTAATTTTGCTCATTCCAACTTTCCCTGAAACTAGGCAACGACTTTTATGAAACTGCAATCTATTACATATATTTATTACATACATATATTTACACAAACCAATTTCTGGTCCACCAGAGAGTTCACATCTGAGCCATTTTCATCCGGTTCTAAGACACGATAGTCGCACTAGTTGGCGGCGAATAGTGGTTAACGATTTTCTTTCTCGTTCACACAACTTCAGCAAATATACAAACCAATAAAATCGCTCGCAGCGTTTACTAGTGCAGCTAAAAACACTACTTAAACAACATCTATGAACAACGGTTCAACGCAAATAACCACCAAGTACTGGGTACTGGTACCGATTTATTATTTATATTAATTTAACAATGGAAGTATGTAATATAAGAGAAAGTCAGGAATGAATAACATCCAACGCGCTAATTTTAGAAGACTTTTCATAAAAATATTGTATCTAGAAATTTCGTTTTAAAATTTGCAAAAAACTTTTATGAGCCATAATATACTTAATTATATATATTCTGATATTTTGAAGAATTATGTCAATTGTTCATGTGGAATCAAAGAATAATATATAAATAATTATGTGTTCAAGAACGGTACTCACGCTCTTTACTCACAAATTGAACTTAAAATTGGCTTGCTAGTTCATTTGGTCTCATTTTGAACTCAGAAGTTCATTGGTAATAGTTTGACCTTCGCAAAAGCTCCTTAAGAGGCGTAGCACCGCATAAAATGTTTATATATGACATAATAAGAGAACTAATTAAATAATCGTCATGATATTTAATATAGCAGATATTAGTGCTATAAGTTGTCTACAAACCAAAAGTTGGGTACTATAAGCTTTTAAAATATAAAAAATTAGACTATGTTGCATGAGTGGATATGGAACCATCCATATACAAACATTCTAAATTGAAAACGGGATTTTAAGTGAATTATTGAAGCAATTATCAAGAAACTTACTTAAGAAGTCATACTCTTTATTAGATTTCCTTAAACTTGTGGAAAAATAGTATCAATTGACGTGGCACCTTCCATATAAGTAAAATACCTCAAATGTTACATTTAGTTAGCTACTTCAGCATTCCCAGTGAAATAATGGCAATGATACTTATAAATTTTAAATTTTTTTCGGCATATTTCAATTTTTGGATTTTCCAGCTTATTTAAGTGTGAAAAAAAGTTTTGAATGGATTTGGACTATTTCCAAATATAAATGAACTTGGACTTTTAATACTATAGTTTTATGTGTCCTTCTTTTACATTTTTATGAATCTTTTGTTTACTCTACAATAAAAATTAAACTATGTCTATAGTGAACTTTTTAATAGTCAAAAATTTAACGAAATGAATTCTTAAAAAATTTATTTCCGCCAACCAATAAATCGTACTGAATTTTTTTGTTGTTTTTTTTACCTTTTATGTCAATAAATTATTTGCTATTTTTGGGTCACAATATTACGACAAAAAACCGTTGCGTAAAGTCCGGATTTTACTATTTTATTTACATCTCTATTTACAACTTGACACTGTGTTACCGATTTTTAGTCTCGTGGCAAAATATAATTTAATTGTTAGCTGAATTAAACTAAATTTGTGAAAAAAAATTGTGACAGCGGTGGGATTCGAACCCACGCCCTTTCGGACTGGTGCCTAAAACCAGCGCCTTAGACCGCTCGGCCACGCTGCCTCTCCAGTTGACAAGTCTAAATAATTGGCTGTGGTTCCGGTAACGATAATAGATTAAAAAAACACAATAGCTTGCTGTATTAAAAAAAAAACTTTGACACATGGTTCCATCCGGGATCGAACCGGAGACCTTCTGCGTGTAAAGCAGACGTGATAACCGCTACACTATGGAACCATTTAAAAATTTCTTGCAAAAACGCTAATATGAGCACTAATGAAAATTTAGGTATTTGTAGGGATGCCGTAGCCTTTCTTATTGTTATTAGTTCAGTAATAACTTATACGTTTTGTAAAATAATTAAACAAAGATATGATATAATTTGCATATTATTCACGTTATAGTCAACGCATAATGAAACGAATTCTATTATTGACTCTCCGTTGTCCGGTTGCACGCCCAGTACCCGGTAATTCTAGCTTGTAAATGATTAGCAATATCGAGCTAGATATTAAAATTTGATTGTTTCTGACGCTCTTAAGAGTGAAAAACATTGGGGAGATAAAGAATTTTAGAATTCTTCAAACAGAGTCGTAGTAAGGGTACGTTTGCTCCCGGGCCCGTACATTTATGGGGGCCCATAGTATGTTTAATAATTTTTATTTCAATTTGATTTGATAATATTTTTAAGCAAAATTTTTTTTTGTATCAATAAGTTATTTTTTGCTTGTGTTATTTATACTGTGAGTGAATATTTCATCAACAAATGAGGCTCAGATTTAGTTAGGAAATTGTGTGTAGTGATTTGAAAAATTGGATATAGCGTTAATAAAAATAACAAAAGTTAGGAACTTTTTTTTCCAGTAACCGTTAAACTTTCTTACTCGTGTAATCACTTCGAACGATCTTACCTTGCTTGTCTCTACTGAATCAATGTCCCTGTCGCACAATCATTCCCGATATAACTTTTGATGCTAATGTGTCTCTGATATTATTTTTTTTTTTTAGCATTCCATGTTTTAGAGATAAATGACCGTTTATGATTACGACCATTTTCATTTACTAAGTTTTACCAAGAACACCAATTGCTCCATAATATTTCTAAATTCACAAAAATTAAAGTGTGAGCTCTTTCAGTTTTAGAAGCTTTTTCCAAAATCTTTAAGAATCCCCGAATATGCAGACATTCTTATATGAAAATTTTTACCTAAATCTGTCTAGTGTAACTAAGTCAACTTAGTTGCTTTGTTAGAGAAAGAAATATGTTTTACAATCCTTTGTAGATAACAGAATGAAAATTATAATGCATCCATCATATGTCTTAATTGTCTAGCTGATTATAACAAATTAAATACTGAGTCGATTTTATTCAATATAGTGTATACTAATGTTGTTTATACTACTTGATTTTTATAGATTATTGTACTACTCCACTGTTTTAGGTGCTAATCAGTATTTCTCGAATTTTTCCGATACATTTTAAATTTACCGATATTTCGATCTTATTCAATGTTTTCCTACTTTTCGATATACATATATGACATTTGTCAATTTGTTCGACTTTTTTTATGTTTTAGTTACTCTTCGACACTGTTCGGTGATTTTCTATTTTTTTTTTATACTTGTTGACTTTTTATTATTTGCAATATTACAATTTTTCTTTTGTGACATATGTTTAACCCTAGGAGGTTCAACCAGGTATGTGCAGACTTTTTGCAATTATAACTTTTTTGATTTGCGTGTTAGAAACGGATCCGTTCATGACTTCCTAGAAGCGGCTACGAAGAACTTCTTTTCCTTAGTTTTTAACACATTTACACACACTTTTAGTACACCTGCCTATACAAAACCCATATGGGTCTGCCCAGATCTAGTTGTACCAGTACGCCAAAAAAACCCTGAATATCGTAGGGTTATAAAAATTAAAAATGCAAAGTTTTTCAATGAAATGGTTCACTTCGTAATGTGAGCATCAATATAGAGATTTTTATATATTAAACTATTTTTGAAATATCAGGAAATAGTATAATTTCTTAATCGCATAAAATTTCTGAAAAACTTAAAGTCCTTGGCCAAAGTCATGCTTTTAGTTCACGAGTCACCGGTATTGTTTTAATAGTACATATAATGAAAAAGTTTGTCAATCATCGCCGTTCTGATTCGGCATTGATAAAATCTGTTGAAAGCCCGTGAAGTTCTTGTGAAAACCGATAAGCCGTATCCCTGGTACAAAGTTTTAGTAGTGTGGCAGCGCATGAAATCAGCTGACTTTGACAATTGATGTACTGCATGAAAGCAGTGTTTACGTAAAAATGCTTGTGAGTGTTTTGCGTGGAAATTTTTGCCGGTAAGAAAATCAAGTAAAATGAATAAAAAATCAATACAATGGGGGTTCAAGTTACACATTAAACGGTGATCTATCTGTATGTTAATGTTTTTCTTTGTTTGAATGATATAGCCTTTGTTTTCAGAGCCGCAGTACGCTGCCAACCAGTTGTGCCTCATGGAAAATGGAAACTTTTAGAAGCTGACGGCAGATTAAACCCCATAAGGGGTCTTTTTTCTTATCAGGTGCTGCACAAAAGAAGGAAAACCGCTGAGGAAAAGGTAAATTTTATTTTCAAATACCTAAAATACCCATTAATCACAAGTCTCTATTTTGTGTTAATTTAGAAATCTCCTAGGATAATTGAATATTCACCGAAAAAGCTACAAAACAAAACACTAGTTCATGGAGTAGTTGATATTTGGCGGCATATAACTGTAAACGAACTGGCAGAGACAATGCAGCGACCACTGGGTGAGTTAACTGGTGAATTATTGGAAAAAAATATAATTGCATCTCCCAAGTTATAGTTAGTTCAACGAAAAAATTTCCAAAAATTATTAATATCAAACATACGCCTGTTAAATGATAATTTAACCGAATTTATTACGGTCAATATTAATATTCACCAACTTATGTAATTTGTTTTTAATTTTTAGAGGATGTTCAAGAAGCTATGCTATATGTGCGCGGCGCAGATCACATTGAACCAACGGCACGCTTAGAAGATGTGAAAGTGATTCAAGAAATCGTGAAAAAATGTGGCTTGAAATCACGTATTGTTGCTGCCCCAGATACACACACCTTAGATGAAGCAGAGAGTAAAGATCACGATGTTGAGCCTCGTCCACCTGCACCACAAGAAAAACTGCTACCGCGTCCGCCAGTTGTAACAGTTATGGGGCATGTAGATCATGGTAAAACAACACTTTTAGATTCGTTACGTGGTGCTTCAGTAGCTGAAGGCGAAGCTGGTGGTATAACACAACACATTGGTGCCTTTACAGTAATTCTGGAAAACGGTGATAAAGTAACATTCTTAGACACCCCGGGTCATGCTGCATTTAGTGCAATGCGATCACGGGGTGCAGATGCCACTGACATCATTGTACTGGTTGTCGCTGCTGAAGATGGTGTGATGGAGCAAACGCGTGAAGTGATTAAGTTGGCTAAAGAAGCTAATGGTTAAGTTTTTTGTATATTTATCTAACTAAAGTAGAATGTTATTAAATATAACTTTTTTTGCAGTTCCTATCATTGTGGCTCTTAATAAAATTGATAAGCCGGAGGCTGATATTGTAAGTTCTTTCAACAAAATATTTCGGAATATATAGGCATACACACTTTCAAATAAGCTTCATTCACCCATTATTTAAACAATTTTTTACGGAGGCATTACTAGTATTTTAAAATTTCAGATATTAAGGCTTATCCTCGAACTGTTACATGACTATAAATGAAATTAAGTGTATTTTAACGACTGTAGAGCGCGACATGCTATGGTGTGGAAATTGCGAATTACATGATTATTTTCACTATATTCCATTATTAATACATGTGTGAAGATAAGAGTCTTTTACATTTCGTTCTCTGGTCCCATAATTAAGAGTATATGTTTATGAAAGTGTATTTGATCGCTAGTACACTTATTGAAAGCTGCACTCAGATTAGTTTTAAATTGTTTCCCTTTTTTTCTATTAAGTAAGAATAGGATGTTGGTTATAAGAGTTACTTAAATGCAAATCCTGTTATCTGGCAAATAATGAAAATATGACCACCAGAACAAATCAGCGAATTTTTATTTAAAATATTATTTTTCAAAAATATTTAAACAGAACAATTACCAATTCTTCGCAATATAGCATTTGTACATTTGTACTCAGCTTAGTGTTCTCATTGAATGGTTTTATACAAAAAGTATACGTGATAATTTGCATGTCTTATAAACCAACATTTATAAATATTTATATAAATGTGGTAACTTATAGTTAATATGATTGCCTTTAGGAAAAAACGAAAAAAGAACTAACACAAATGGGCCTTGTCTTAGAAGAAGATGGTGGTGATGTTCAAGTAGTTCCTGTATCAGCACTTAAAGGCACAAACTTGCAGCTACTTGCTGAAGCAATCAGTACACAAGCTACTTTAATGGGACTTAAAGCAGAATATACTGGCCTTGTAGAAGGAATTGTTGTGGAATCAAAAACAGATCCAAGAAGAGGGTATATTATTGTTAACATTTTATTAGACATACTTTCTCACTTAATGAATGTTTAATTTTCATTTATAGAAAACTTTCAACTGCCATTGTATCACGTGGAACACTGCGTAAAGGAGCAATTCTCGTAGGTGGTTTGGCGCATGCAAAAGTGCGTGGCCTATTCGATTATAATGGTACGCCAATGGATAAAGCCGAACCGGGCATGCCAGTAGAAATTTTAGGATGGCGTGAGTTGCCGCTAGCAGGTGATATTATACTTGAGGTGGAAACAGAAGTTAGTAATTCACCTGGTGACTGAAGCCAAGCGCTTAAAATTCGATTTTCATATTTTTATTATTTTAGAAAAAAGCTCACTCAGTACTTAGATATCGTGAGCATGAAGCTAAAAAAGAAAAAGCCGAAATAGCCACAGAAGAGATACGCATAAAAGAAGAGGAACACTTAGCAAAATATCGCACCGAAAGAGAAGCGCGTAGATTAAAAGGACGTTTTCGCATGCGTTATGGCCCACGAGCAAAAGAAAATGTTGACCAAGATACCACGCCTCGTGTAAGTGTTGTACTTAAAGCTGATGTGCATGGTTCAGTAGAGGCTATTCTGGATGTACTGGAAACTTATACAAGTAATGATCGCTGCCGCTTAGATGTTGTACACTATGGTGTGGGCGATGTTAATGATGGTGATATTGAACTGGCTAAAGCTTTTAATGCAAAAATATATGGATTTTCTGTAAAAGCGCCTCCAAAAGTTCCTAAAGAAGTTTCTATACGAGAATTCGATGTTATTTATCATCTGATTGATGATTTAAAAGAAGAATTAAGCAAGCAGCTGCCACCACTAGAAGTTGAAGAAATTATTGGTGAAGCAACGGTATTGCAACAATTCAATATTACAGAAGGGCGAAAAGAAATCCCTGTTGCGGGTTGTCGTTGTATAAAAGGAGTATTGAAAAAGTCGCAAAAATTCCGTTTGTTGAGAAATGACGAAGTGATTTATGATGGTGAGTACTACTAATGACTTGACTATATAAATCTTAAAATTGAGGTTTAAATAAAATTTGTTGGCTTAATGCTATCTTAATTTTCCTTAAAATTAGCAAACAGTTTTATTAGTTCCCAGATAAATTTATCAAAACACAAATTTTTAAAATTTATTTTTCGCTTTGGAGAACAAAAATCCATAGTTTATGCTTCATTTAACCGTAAGAACATTAATAAGTGTATTTTTACTATGCTCATTTTAGAAGTTCAATTTCGACTACTTTTTCGAGCATCTGGGGCTGTATCTCAGCAATAATATGGCGAACGTTGGTTCCCATATATCGTTTGCTTAACTACAAAAAGTAATTCAAATATGTCATATCATGCCATCTTGGCGGCCAATTGTTTCATCATTTCAAGAAATCGTGTACATAGTTGAAATTTGTGTGAATTAAGTACATAATTTGCAAACGTTGTGCGGTGTAAGTCTTTCCAGAAAAAGATACTAAATTTTATTGAGTCTAAATAATGCCAGTATTACCGGATTTGTTGAACATTTTGTGGTATGATTTCTATTGGAAAGTACGACACTTCAATCAAAAGCACTTTATAATTACAAAAATGTGTGAACAAATTTAGCCGATTAGTTGATTTTTACATAAAGTCATGCTGTTTTTCATTTTGATCGCAAACTATTCTGCAAATTATTCTGTTTTGCCTTGTGACCACAGATATTTTTTCAAAAATAACAAATAAATTCTGCATCAACCAGGAAATGAATAGAAATATACTTCAATGTATCCCAGTTGCAGAATGCTTGCTCATTACAGGTCCTTCTTTTTAACCTTTTGGATCTTCTAAGCATACTATTATGCATTCCAACAGCAGGCGTGCTATTATAGCTTCCCACAGACAAAAACTGCACCATATGTGCATACAACTCAAAAGAAATATTAAAAAAGTTTGCGGTTTTTTATCTACAAATCGTCGGTTGCCAAGCAAATCATGCAATCTTTTTTGCTAAAAACTCATTTCCTTAAAAAAACGATCCCAAAGCACGTGAAGAAGTTTTGAAGTCACAAAGTGACAGATTTTAATAAAAGTTTGGTAGGTGAAACGTAAAAAGTATGTGCATACATAGGTATACTCGTAGTCGTATGAAAAAAAGTCGTTGGTGGGTGCGCATAATTGAAATTTGGCTGCATAAATTTTAATTCATTTGAACTTTCTTGAAATGTGTTGATTCATTTATAAAAATTAATTATTTCATCTCATCGCAACATATGATGAAAATTGAGTCACTGAATCCGTTAAATAGACCTTTAAAGGGACCGAATTTGGATTTATCGACCCAATATCTATTAGGAAAGCAGAAATTGGCTCTATTTTGCCTTATTACGTTAGGTTAAATTTCGTAGATCAATATTTTATCAGTTAAAATAAAACTTTACATGAAAGAGCCTGGTACCAAAATTGAATTCAGTGACCCAAAGCTAAAACCTATTTTTCTCGTATTTGCGCCTTAACATTTGTAGTGACTATTAAAAACTAATATGCCTTTCTTTCTTGTTTTTTTAGGTACACTAGAGTCAATGCGCCACCTAAAGAACGAAGTGGATTCAATTAAAAGAGATGTGGAATGTGGTTTACGTTTGAAGGACACCAAAATTGAGCCACAAGCTGGCGACATTATAATTTGTTATTCCACCAGCACAAAGCCACAAAAGACTGATTGGGATCCTGGTTTTTAATCGGTCAAAGCAAACAGGAGCTGACATTAATTAATAAGTTAATAAAATTGTAAATCTAATTTTCACTTAAAAGATTTTTTCTAATTTAAAGTTGGAACAAGAATGTGGCTTAGCATTTTAATTAAAAATAGTTTTTGTTATCGTTGCTAAATAATATACTAGTAATACTTATATTTCCTGTTAGTTGAAAAAAAACACAAAAAAATTAAATAAAACTCTGCTCAAACTACCAGATCATATGCGCGCGTAATGTCACCCTTCACCCACATGATTGTTGTCGTCGCACGTTGCAATCGAACAACAACAACTTAGGAAAGCATAACATGAAAAACGAGATCATTGTGAACGGAACTGTTTGCTGATAATGAATGAAATCGAAATAGTCCCAATGTGTTTGTGCTCACTGGAGGCTACATTATATGAAGCAAAATTAGGATTGGAGGCGTATATCCGCTTAACTCATGAATGACGAGACGAAAGCTTTTAAAAAAATGTGTTACATTCACCGCAGTAGCAATGCGATAAGCAAAAGCAAAAAAATTAACTTTTATATGGCACACTTGATCAGCTTTTATCTTTTTTGGTTCAGCATCTATTGTATTTAAGTATTTGCTGCAAAATGTTATCTTCATTAGAGTATGTGATTTTTAGTTTTCGTTAAATATTTAAGAGCTTTGTAAATCTCTGTGTCAAGTACTCGTAGCATGTATGTATATATGTATGTCAAATTCGTAAATTATTTTAAAGGCTCCTTTTATTATATTTTTCTTTCTATTTAGATGATAAGGCTACATCCGCTAAACAATTTTAAATTTAGATTTTTTTCTGTATTTAACAGTGTAGTTATAGAGCATTAGTTGATTTCATTCAAACAGCAAAAAGTTTTTTTTTTATTAAATTCGCAATTCCTACATAGTTTAAATACGTGTGGCTAATTCGAAGGGCATGTATGAATGTAGTAATGTGAATATGTGGTATATTATATAGTTAATTTATAAAAAAAAAACGGTGATAAAAATTTAGGCTTTTGGCCCATGCGTAATATTTGTAAATCATTTTTGAATTATGGCGGAAGTAGCTTTTTCCGTGTGCGGTCTTAAATGTTCCCTATTTTAAAATTTATCTTTAAACAATTTTGTTTTTTTGAAACAAGTTTCTGAATGATGTTTAATTGTTTGTTGCCCTGCTGTTGTTAAGAGTATTAAATTCTATTTCCATTCATTAAACATATATGTAAATAAAAGCGGAACTACAATTCAAGTTTTGGCGCCGTTTTAATAGGGCCTCATAAGTATAGGTTTACAAATTTTATATTAATACATGATGTGATGCTCTTGGAGTTTTATTGTAATGCATCTTCTTAGTTCTACTAGCTTATTCCATTGAGTTTAACGATGGGAATGTATACATTAGACGTTTATCAATGAACACTAATTAAATAGGCAGTTTGAACTAGTTGAGACTTGAAAACACTTTATGTAATATTACAAGATTGGCCTTAGGGTCAAAGAAGTGTGTACGAAAAAAACTTTTATTGTTTGTAGAGTTTTCCAAAACTTCGAATTCTATTAACAGTTTTACTCGAAAACTAAGTTGACGCCATTCAACTTTTTATTTGTTTTTTTTTTAAGAAATTTTATAAAAAAGTAGAGCGCACTGAAAAAAATTCCTTGCGTGATTTTTGTCACTTTTAAAAGAAAAACGTTTCTGCTTCGAAAAAATGTACTTTGGAATTTAATTAAAACTTCCTTTTTTAAATTGACATCAAGGATTTGACAAAGCTGGAAACCTTGGTACAGGCACAGGGCCGTCTTTAGACTTTTCGGGGCTCAAGGCCAACTTAAGAAAAGGGGCTCGAAAGAAAGTTCGTTACATTAAAAATACATAACAAATGAGAAAATTTTAAGAACTTCTTCTGTCAGGGGCCAGAGCCCCGTAGGCACTGCCGAGGCACCTTTGGTCCGTGGAGACATCAGCCATCAACTCTATAGTTGTCTTAAGTTTTATTTAAAATATGTTTCTATATATTTTCCATACATATATACATATGTATATACAAGGTGTCCAATAAATAATGGATAACCTCCTTACAGCAGATGTGCGACCGCATGGCGGGTCAGAAAAAGTACTATCCTGTTTGGTAAAAGTAGCACCGTGACTTCAAAGCAATCACAATTTTTCCAATCAAAAATGTGACGTCACCAGAATTTTTAAATAGCTGCACTCTGAGTGCTGCATTTTTGGCAATGAATTCAATGGATTTCAATTGGTAATGAATGAACTCTTTCACAGCTCTGTTAAAAACAAATCTTGAAGGGATATGATAAAATGAGTACAAGATTTGCATTCAGCAGTCTAAAATTTCTGAAGTATATTTCTGTCCAATAAACAAAAAGAAGTTTTTTTTTAAAATACTTTATGATTAATTTTATGGAAACTTCGAAATCGGAATCTTATCAAAGAAGTTCAAATCATATATTTTTCTCATTTGCACAATTGAAACTGATGTATTTATCTATTTAAGCCATAGTTTGCAATAAATTGGCATAAATTGAAAAAATGCCAGTCGTGAATCGAGCGAACTTTTGGTCAAAAAACATGCAGTGGATTCATTTTAGCGATCATTTGATCGCTAACCTTTGGAGTACCAACATTTAGTTAATTATACATACATATATAATTTTGAACTGAAAAATTAATTTTTTCCAAGGAAACTCAATGTGTAGTGACGATGCCTATAGGCTTCTTCAATTCCAAGTAAAAATTTAAAGTGAAGGTTTGGCTGTAACTCTTTCCAAGAAATATTTGGAACATTTTATTCCGTGCCAAAAATTATATTGTTTTAGCGGTACGAACCAAGGCACTAAGTTATAGAAATGGATAGCTGAAAATTTATCTCTATATATCATATTTAATTATATTTATCTACAAGAGTATCTGAGTTAAACAAAAAAAACTTATCCTACAGCGTGGCACAAGATTCGCTTGTATATGTATTGACAGTTTTGCTTTTATTTCTGAAAATGTAGGAAAAACTCCAAAATGTTCTACATATATATTAGTTATAAAAAAAAAATTTCAGGAAGAAAATATACGCTCTAAAATTCAGTACAATAAATATGACAACATTTTTGCTTATCTTCATCGTACTTTGATGTAATAGGCCTTGTGTGACATCTGTTAATAAGGAAAGGCACAAGACCACTTTTATAGGTAGCTTTGTAATTCTTTATTAAGCTCGTTATATGCCAGGTTGGTGCAGATTGTCGTAAAGCCAATGACACTTAAAAGATCATGTAAAAGTTAAAGTTCAGCTGCTTAGAGGAAAAATTATCCTTTATAATGTCGCTACAATTTGATCTGGGAAACTTAGGTCAAATTTAGGTCTACTCGCATTTTCGTTTCAATGAGATAGATACATACATACATAGATACCATTGTTTTTTTTTTGTAAATAATACTTTGTCGCAAATTAACCATACGGTCCTGGTGGGCTTACATTATTCCATCACAGGTTGATAGCTTAATAGTGATTTTGAAACACTTGCTGTAGCGTTGTAAGTCAGTTTCTGTCAGCGTCACCATCTGAGTCGATATAGCTATGTCCGTCTGTCTGTCCGTCTGTCTGTTGAAATCACGTTTACGGCAAAAAACCTTCTTGCAAGCTGCTAGCATATAAAAATGGGCGGAGTCGGGTAATGACCACGCCTACCGCCCATACTCTATGTAAATATACCTCAGTCCATTTTGAAAAAAGTTGCTGCGATTTTGTTGAAACTTGGTGATTTGGTGAACATGTGAACAAAATTAAGATTGGGCTAGGTCTTAAATTTGCAAAGGCTCTTAAAGGGGCGTGGCACAGCCCTAAATTTTTACTTTTATAACGCCATAACTCGTAAATCGTGCAAGATATTGTGATGAAATTTGGTACACGGATACAGATCGTATATATCTTGAATTGTGTTCAAAGTGGGCGGAATTGAAGAAGTGGGCGTGCCACTTTTTAAAATTTAAAAATTTTGATTTCGCATAATTCAAAATTGGCACATTCGATTTTCATAAAAGTTTTAGGGATGATACCACTGAGAGCAGTCATCAATAAAAGCTTCAACAGTATACTGGAAAAAACACGTTGAAGGACGTGGCACAGCCCACAATGTTTATATACATTTTAATTAGAGAACTATTAACGTAATCGTTAAAAAATTGAGTATGGCAGATATACTTGCTAAAAAGTATCTTATTACGAAAATTTGGCACAATAGAACTGGTGGGAGCGGAATTGGAGAAGTGGGCGTGGTATATTTGGTTTTATGCATTTCTATTCCATTTTTTTCAACATTTTCCACATTTTTTTGACTTTTCCAACTTTTTAACTTTTCCCAATATATTCCATATGTAGGTACATATATTTTCCACTTTTTCAACCTCTTTCAACTTGATTCGACATTTTCTTTATTTTTTCGACCTTTTCATGATGTTTGAATTGTTTCAATATTTTTCAAATTCTTGCTTGCTTTCAACATTTTCCACATTTTTTCGACTTTTTCAATTTCTTTTAACTTTTTTCAATGGTTTCCATATATTTTAGACTTTTTTGAGTTTTTTTGAACTGTTTCAACCTCTTCGAACCTTATTACATTATTTTATGACTTCTTCAACTTTCAGTGCAGTGTAGGGTATGTGAGTTTCGGCCTGGCCGAAGATAACACTTTTACTAGTTAGTTTTACAATTGTTAGGGGGAGGGGAGGAGGGGCCCGTGCATGGTAACCTCCCGGGATCTTAATAACAATAAAAACAAAACAAACAAAAATTCTGAGCATGGAGCTCATAAAAATCCGAAAAATGGCGATAACGCCGGCACCTCATCAGGTGGAACCAGCGCTGGCCTTCGGGAGGCTGGACCTGTCCTGATGGTGGGGCATGGTGCGATGCATTCTGGCTGAGCATGAATGTTGTATCCAGAAAGGATATAAACATTTATTCGAATGGTCAGGCTGCTGTCAAATCTCTAGAATCAGTCTTCCTAAACTCACTAGTGGCCCAACAATGCCGCTCGTTTCTAATTGAGATGTCTCAGCATTTTAATATTCACCTCATCTGGGTGCCAGGGCATAAGAACATTGACGGCAGTTGCAAAGCTGATGAACTTGCTAGGCAAGACACTACTGCACAAATTCCTCACGACAGGCAAGGTGTTGGCATGCCACTTGCTTCCTGCAAGTTACTGCTTAAAGAAGAAATGGTAAAGAATGCTAACAATAGATGAACTCAAGTATAGTCGGACACCCTGTGGTATCACAATGGATCATATTTGGTCTAAGTGAGTCAGTTCGCAACTGACTGCCACTCCTACCTAACCTAACCTAACCTACCTCCGGGCCCGGATTCGCTCTCGGCGGTGTGAGAACAATCACTTGTAACGGAGCTGCTTATGAGTTCACCTGAACCGTCTCACCGTTAATTCAGTTACTAATTATTGTGGGTGTTCAAACGTTCCATGTGCCAAAAGATGTATGATGATTTGTTTTCAAACTGTGAATAGGCTAAATAGTCTTACGTTGGTTTTTGTTAAAGATAATTCTATTTATCAGCGATCCTTCAGGTAATTGTAAAGTGGCGAGCTTTGTCTACAATGCAAACAAACAAAAAGAAACAGCTCAGCATGGCATATCCTTTATACTGAAGTAATTAGGGTGGTGGCTGAGCCTTCAACAGACCATAGCTTCACAGAAGAATAAGTGAACAACGCTTATGTAAACACTCTCTTTTTGTAAACGTACAAAATCGACCGATGCTTTTTTAGCTTAGGGAAATTAGACAAAATACGCAAAAATGTCTTTCTCATATACTAAGAAAGATATTGAACGCTATATGTTGTGGACTTAATTTACCAGTCGCTAATTTCGAAACAGACTCCTACCATACATACATTTCCAAGTTTATTTGGAGACTTCTTTGCTGCATCTCTAAGGACATGACACAACAGGAACATTTGCGTAAAAAGTGGAACTATGATAAGTTGCATAGATCAAAAATCGAACAAGAATGGTGAAATTTGAGAAATTAAGAGTTTATCAACTGAAAGAGTTGAGTCGCCTGCAAATTGAGGAATCAAAAGTGGAACTGCCGAAACTATGGCGAAATGCTCTTTAAACTAAAAATATTTACTGACGGGTTTGAATATGAATCTGCAGGTGTGGCATCAAAACTAGAGGTAGCAACTGGAGCAGCGTCGAGTAGTGAATTGAGCAAAATATCGCAATTGATGCAAATGTAAATGCTGATGGAACCCAATTTAATATACATATATTCAAACTGTAATTCAAAACAACGAACACAAACAATCGATAGATCTGTGGCGACACTGATTGTGTTCTTGAGCTTGAGGTATTTCAAACTGTTCAAGCAACAAAACAGATAAATTATGTTGCCGTAATAGGATCAACAAAAAGCATAACACCTGTGTTTAAGCTCGAGGAAGTTTCTAATGGCTGTAAAAAAGTAGATATACATAATGAACGATATTCCGAATTTGGAACGTAATGGATCGTACAGCTTTCTGTGTCGTAGGGTAGAATCAGCGATCAAGCGAGGCAGTAGAACATAGGTTTTTATATTCGGATGCGGTATGTTTTACAAAGACGTAAATAAATATATTTCTTTGATGGATATTAAACATTTTATAGAATGGTAAGTTCGTACTCTTTCTCGTTTTGAAAATAAAAGGTAATTGAAAGTACTGTCTCCATTATGTGTTCCTGAGGTGCGAAATACTCTGCATAAATGTTTGATCTGTTAAGATCACGCATTTTATAAGATTGGCTTATATACTAAATCTTAAATTTTACTTTTAATACCAGAACTAACATGTACACTTAATACTAGTATCGAACATACTATGTATATCTATCGTGCTGTAACGCCCTCCTCTCAATGACATATTATCAATCACTGAAGTCATAGGGGAGGTGCTATTTTTAAAACAAATTTTCTTCTAAAAGATGTCATTAAATATTTTCAACATGAGTTATTCTAAGATTTATGTTATTAAAGAAATAAATTTTATGGACGCAAGTGAGTGCGAGTTGTGCATTCAATTTATATTTTTCCTCAACGTAGTTTCTTAAGTGCGTGTGATCTATGAAACTTACAGCACTACAATTGAGCAGATCATGAAGTGTGAGTTACTACAGCTACTCCTAATGTTAAGGAGCAAAACGAACTCGTATATGAAGTCGTAAAATGCAAACATTGGTTGCATTCTCGCCTAATTATGCACACATGTGAAGAAGTTCCTTTGACGAGGAGCCGCGCCTGAGCAATTAAATTTTAAAAATAAACAAAGGCGTACAAGACCGCTGCTGTTCTTATGCATAACGCAGGGGAGATGATACGCGTTTAACAGGACTTAGTGTGATTTTTTTTCTTTCGTTTTGGATATGATGAGGATTTGGTGAATGTGAGAAAATATTGTCAACATGTGTGCGTTTGCTTACAAGCCTGCAAATAGCAATCCATTAAGGGATTCCCTGAAAAACGATCGCACTATGCGATCGTGTGATCTGAACTAATTCATTAAGTTGGAGGGGATTGACATCAAGTTGTTGAAAAAAAGGACGCTTGTGGCGACAAGAATCTTTGGTTTGAGGGAGTAACATTTTTCAATTTAACGATTCAATTAAGATGAACATTTTTTGTTTGTTTTTTTATTAATTTTTTTTATATATCCTGACTCGTATTAAATGGTTGTTGCATTGGTGAGTGATCTTACAAGAGCATGAAAAGCAGACAAAGCAAACGAAATGGACAACATTTGAATTAACAGCAATGTTGCAAAGATGATGATGATCTCTGTGCGTTGTTTGATGATGACGACGACGACGACGCCATACGCCAGCCCAGTTGAAAGCAGCAGCAGCCATGCATACCACATACCATACAGTAAATTGAGAGGGCAAAGAAGCTTCGTAGCTGTGTTCTTTACATACGGATGAGAGTGTGGCGAAAGAGATCGTACATGGATGGATCATGCTGCAGTGCACTTTTGTTTTATGTTGAACTTCATTGGATCTGTGTGCTGTTTTGCGACTTTAGTCACGCTGTAGGGCTTCAGTGACGCGCGTCATTAGCGGATAAAAGTTTTTTCGTTTTCTCATAAGGATTAGTGGTGCAACGCTAAAGCTAAAAAACATTGAAAACCAAAGATATCTCATACAATAGAGAAAAAGAATATTAAAGCATAAATTGTTCAACGCAAGTGCTGGAAGTTTGATAGCGCTGGAAATTATTTGTTGTTTTTACATTCATTCAAAATTTTATCCACTGTATTTGTTGATAAGCAGCCTGTTGCGTACAGCAATAGTTTAATATCCGTTCGCGAAACGCGATCGTTTTCGTTCTTCGTCGACGATCTTGTCACAGCATAAATTCGTGCCGGGGGAGTATTGTAGCCGCCACCGCCACTCCAGAGCCAGAAGCGGAAGCTCACAGCGGCAGTGCAGAGTTAGTGTTTTTTGTTGTGCTGTTAGTTTTGGGTTGGATATTGTGTTCTATGTATTAGACGCGATTGCGAGGTACATTTAGAGTGATCGTTTGCTGATGCGGTCAGTTGTCCGCTAGCGCTCTATCCCAACGGGTGATAAACTCTCAAAAGTTCTGGTAAACGTGTTGTGATTATTTTGTGACTGCTAGAAAAAAAATAGAAAAAATATTTCAAATAAATAGCGGTTAAGGATATTGAAAGTGAAAAGTGCGTCCTTTGAATGTTGAACGCTACTTGCAATGTAAAATAAAATACTACAGTGTTTCAAGTAGCAACTAAACAGTACAATTGTGTTTTTTTTTTATTAAAATTTATAAAATTTTAAAATTCGACACAGAGGATAAGACCTAATCACAGTAAAAGGATATAAATTGCCGACAAAATGAATTTGTCAGGGCGGTTACGGTAAGCAGAATTTAATTAAATAATTTTTTAAAAGTTTTCAGCAAGTTTTTGCGTCACTGAAAAAAGGATATTAAGAAAAAATATAAATTTTAATAAAACAAAAAAAAAGGATAATAGGGTTGAATTAGCTTAGTAAAGGTATGTGCTCCGTATTTTTATGTAAATAATACTTGAAATGGAGATTTTAGTTTCTTATATGTATGTCCTTGAAAAAAAGAATATTATCGTGATGATGGATTAGTTTTTAAAGCAGTGTGCGCTTAATCAAAAACTAAGATACCACATACGCGAGATAGGCGTGTTAAAAGTCAAAAACGACTACTCCAAATTTAGGATGTTAAATGTTTTTTAAGTGTTAATCTCTTTAATTAATTTCACAAAAAAATTATATAATGTTATATCAGAATTAAGGATAGCACAAAATTTATTTCTATTATTTTGATCCACCCTAATGTGTATGTATGTATATTTCTACTCATAACTAGAGCTTAGAAACGATTTATGACAAAAACTTTGGCGATCTTACAATAATTATTTTAGAGACATGGGGGACTTAAATGAAAAGTTCAGGAAACTTTTTTTTTTGATCTCGGTAACGGTACAAGAACATTAAAATTTAAAAATCTAATACTGGTACAACAAGAAACACTTTTTTCGTAAAAGTACGAATATATTTGTAATACAAATTTTTGAAAATTGAGTGTTAATAACCGACACTATAAATCGTTTATTTCGAAATTAACATAAGTCACAAAAATTTTAAAGAAATCAATAAAAACTGTAAGAAAGTTAAATTATGAAAACTGTCTTGATTTGGTTGTTGCATTTTTTTTTGTTTTAACACAAATTTTAATTTGTCGCCTATTTTTTGTTTGCTTCGCCAAATATATTTCTATATATTTTCTTAAATCTTATAATCTTTAGAAGAGTTTATAAGCCTTTCAATTTGCGTCGAAAAAATCTCTTGGTATAAAAATAAAATTTTTATCTATTCAAATACCAAACTTTTAATTCTATAAGGAGTAAAATTACAATCTAATATTTCTTTGAGATCTATATCTTTTACACTGGACACAAAACTATCTCAGAGCACACCAAATCTGCGTAAATAGCATTTCGAAAAAATGTGGATTTAAGTTGATTCTGAAATCAAATATTCATATGTATATATTTCAGTAACGAAAAGCTAGATTAAGCTATTCAATATAGGCTTATTAGACGTCCCTGCTTTCGACTGAATTTTTAAAAAAATATAATTTGTATCAATTTGAAAACCATGGGAATGAAATATTTTTTAATCAACTGGAGTAAGTAGTTTAATTATTTTAAGGAGCTTACTGCTTGTGCTTACATTGTGTGTCAACGCAAAAAAAAATTACACAAAGCAAAGATTCACAGAACAAAAAAAGAGCTGAAGCTAGTCACACTAGTTTCATTCATTGCTAAATGGAATCGTCAGTGACCTTTTAGCCGATTTGTAAGAATTTCTAAGACTGATATTCTTTTCCTTTTTGCATAGATTTGTTGAGAGCTCAAGCAAAAAGTGAAACAAAGCTAACCATTCGAATAATTTTTTAAGACAATTGTGGTGGGCTTGGAATAAATATCCTAGGTGGGTTTACATAAAGAATTTGTAGTTAACTCAATTTCATAAAAAATCGTTCAAGTCGCGTTTGGAAACAAATGGCTCATTTAAGAACGCATCTTAAAAATAATTGTTCTTCTTTTCCATAATCTATGACAGGTTATTTAAATTACCGATATTTTAATACTTTATTAAAGATAAAAGTTGTTTTAGAAAAATAGACTCCTTCATTTCGAAAAATCCACTTGATTTTTGAGCAAAAAAAAAAAAAAACAGAAAAATTCATTCCGATTATCAGATTATTCAATCGGCTACTTTTTCATTTAAAGATTTCCAATTCTTTATCGTATAGATTTAAAAAGGATTGCTTAAGTCTCAGTTACAGCGCAATATTTCTCGTTCCGTGATATTACAATAGAAAATGAAACATAGTCACGCTAGAAAACTTTTGATATACTCATCCTTTGACCTTTGTCTTTTCTTATATTATAAATGAGGACAACTAAAGCTTCAGAATTACTTAAAAAATAACACAAGAATCCTTCCATAAAGAGAAAGTTCGGGTTTTTCTTATTACAAAAACTTATACGTAACAAAGCGTAGCCAGAAATAATCATAAAAAGAGTTTTTGTAAAAGTTATATAATTTTTACCAAAAGGACATTTCTAATCTCTATGAAAATAATGAGATCAGATTTGCCAAATCTGATAATATTATGAAATTCTTGCATTGTTTTTTCGTGCAGAAAATCTTTGTTAAAAATTTTAATTTAAAACTTAAAATGTTTACCAATTTTCACTCTACACTTGAGCATTAATTGAGTGCTGAATTCATTCACTCTATGCGTAGGCGTCGATTTCGTTTTTTTTTTCTACTCTCTGCAACATGATAAAACAAGTGATGATAACAACTGAAGCTCAAGTTGTATGCATAGCGAATTGCATCGAACTGCATCGAATTGCATGCACATCGATTCAAACTGTAATCATTTTAATTTTCATTTATTTGCATGGCTATTAAATCGTTGCCAGCACATTTTCAACATTTGACATTCGCCCCCCCCCCCCCCCCTCCTTTTCACTAACGTTCTCCGGGTCGTATTGCATTGACGTCAGCAACTCACACTCTTGGCAGCAGATAATGTGCAACATTTCAGCATTGTTTTCACTATACATATAACATTTTCTTTTTTTGAGGAAAATTTCCAATTTTTCTCAATAAATTCGAAAATTGAAATTCGATATTGTTACAGCGAACATGCCAATTCACTTCATACGTGCTATCTGTAAACTGAAGTGGCCTGTTCGCCTGTCCATTTCACCAAAATGTGGGGTGTTGCATGGTAACAGCCAACATCTGTGATAGCGCACCTCTTGATAAACGTGCGTATGCAACTTTTGCTACATCGAATATATTACGAGTGTTTGTTGAACAGTGGTTCTGGATTTGATTTTTCCCACAGATCCACATCCTTTGCTTCCACAAAAAACTAATAAATTATTTTCCATAAATTTAAAATTTAAAAAAATTGTTTGACTTAAGAAATTTTCACACGCCTTCAACAATTTTTTTTCTGGACTCATACACTGATTTTGATGTACTAAGGGGACGTCCATTAATTACGTGATGTTTTTTTTTGAAAATTCGGACTCCCCCTCCCATTGGTGAGATTTGGTGACATCTAGCGGGAGCCCCCCTCCTTAAATTCTATGCATTAAAAAGTTGGCGTTAGGTTTTCCTTGACCCACTGTCCCCCTTGGTGAGATTTGGTGAGATTTTGCCGTACCCCCTCCCCCCCCCCCTATTTTAACTCACGTAATTAATGGACGTCCCCTAAGAGACAACGAGAGCAGACAGACAGACAGCAATTAGAATGTTCTTGAAAACGCTTGAATAAATAGGTAGTACATATTTTTTATTCGAAATTTTCTAACAATTAATTAAAGTTCAATTGATCCCCTCTAATATGCCAAAGTTTCATTTAGATCGAAGCAACAAGCTTTGGTAAATAAAGTTAATTAAAGTTTAATTTCGCAATAATTTTGTTATTCTAAACAAAACAAAAAAGCAAACAAATGTTGCGGAAACTTTTTTTGCTCACATATGTGTCGCTCAATATAATAGTGATCTAACTCCATATTTTTAAAAAACACATCTTTTTACATTTAGTCATATCTTTTATTCTAAAAGTGTTTACACATGCCCATACGTACTCTACATATTCGTTATAAAAACCAAGTTATTTCACAATTCGATTTTAAGGAGATAGTTCACTATTATAATGAACGACACATAGTTATAACCGATTTTTCAACCTTTTGATAAAATCAAGATGGTCATTTTATTTATGTAAATTACACGTAATATAATCTTATATAAACAAATTAATACTCGATTGGGTTTCTTTCGAACAAATTCGTGTTTGTGCCCTTAAAAAAGCGTCGAGCAGATTTTTTGTTTTTAGCCTCAGAGATACCGTGATATATATGGGTAGTTCTACGAAGAACGAAAATGTGGCTAATTACGACACAACATTATTTTTGCGTGAAGGTTCTGAGAATTAGTTTTAGTTAAAGTTGAAGATATCTTTTCAACTATCTGAGGTTAAGGGATTTTCAAAATGCATCTCTTTCAAAAATCGCAAAATAAGATCTAATGAACAAATGAAAGAGTTATACACCACAGGTCAAAATATTCACGAGAACTATAGAATTACCTGTAATTAAAGTATTTCTTACGAAAATGCTTATCAGGGTATTGATGTGTTGAATGGACAAAACACGATTTTGCTTGCAATAGTAATGTTGCTGTGTTGATTGATAAAACCTCGGACTAAGTTAAACACTTACAATATTATATATGTATGTATTAAGTACTGTGACGAGCGATAACTTGATCGGAATATGAACTCCAAATATTTTCAATTTGGCTGGTGAATGATGTAAAATCTGAAGGATAAAATTCAATAGGATATTAAATGATATTAAAATTATTTTTAAAAATTATTACTGTAGTGTAAATTGTTCTTAACACACTTAGAAACATTACTTATTTAGTCTACCAGCCTTATTTTCAAGAAAAGGCACACCAGAAGTCTGAGGACTTTACGTTTTGGATCGTTTTTTTTGTAAGAAATACCTATATTTCGAAAGTTCAAAATTCGCTTCCTAGTTCGTAGAGCTTCTTACATACATAACTAAACTTCAGATAACTTTAAATGTATAAGAGCTGCAGCAGGATATCTTTCGAACTCTGCTAAAGTTGCACGCTGGTTCTTTTTTTTAATTACGAGTACATATATGAATGTGCACGCATGTTATGCTTTCAGTTTGTTAGACTTAATACAAATACCTACATGACCCACTGTACTACATAGATATGTAGTATGATTACGAGTAAGTAGTATAAGTTTACCTCTTTACCTCAACCTCAACCCAAAAATAATAAAAATCAAAGCAATCAAATTGTTTGCTCACCCGTTCTAATGTAAATATTTATGTTAGACAAACGCAATCCAAATACCGCAAAGGCTACACTTAATTTGAATTAAATAAAATACTTTGGAGTGAATTTTCTCTCTATTGATACATACGATGATGCGATACTGATGCGTTGATGATTACGTGCCGTAGAGGCTCATTTGAAATTTGCTTATTTCAAAATGTTGTTGCTGTTGTTGTTACTTTTTTATTTGTTGGCCAAAAAAATGTATTGTACATATGTGCTTACCTAGAGTCGTGCAAACGAAAAAAAAACATGAAACTATACGCAAACATTGTAAAATCCACTATAGTACAGAGAGTTCAAAGTTACGCGTACATGTCAGCAAACGGCTCCAGTTCTGCCATTTCCATTTCAATTACATACGTCCATCAGTGACAAGCGTTAAATACGAAAAAAAAACGCACTTGTGCTGAAATTTTTTGCTTTTGGCGAAGGAAAAGCTTTTGATGCTCTTCATGGCATTCTTGAATATTCGCCAATCGTTCACACTTCAGAATATCCATCTATCTAGCTATTCGAGCATCTTTCATACATCTCGAAATTTTATCCCATTTTCACTGATTAAGACCAATTAGTGTTAAAAATTATTTTAGAAAAAAAATATGCTCAGAGATGGAAGCATAATTTTTCAGCAAAATGGCATCTTAAAATGTTAGATCAGGCTATTTTTCGCTCAAACAAAAATCAAACAATTGACAACTAATCGGGGATTACAAGAAATAAGAGCTACCAGACTGTTCATAACGCTGCTTTTCGAAATTGTTGACCTCTCCCGCCCTGTGTCACAATTTGTCATATGAGCTCCCCCTTAAGAACATTACGTCGTATATGAACAGCCTCTAAGGCTTAGCTGTGATTACAAGGCTTAAGCGTATGCTGTTTAGTCTTGCGATCACAGATCGACTTGTGACCATAGAAATCTTCTTTGTAAGCAAACAATTAAGTAATCCAAGTAATAATCGCGTACCGTAAACACTTACGGTACAATGATCGCAAACATTAAAATAACATTGTAGCCGAACTCATTTGCACAATATAAAATACACTCCGAACGAAATTAGAAAATCGCTAAATATCTTTTCAATATTGTTGAAACTTTTTAGCAAAACAAATCTGCTAAGAATGGGTTAATATATTTCACAAAACATTGATGAATTTGTATTGAAATTGCTGACGCGCCTATGTTATTTTTTCATACAATTTGCCTTATTGGGTTAACGTTTTATTTTGCTATTTCTAATTCAAATCCACTTGTAACTTTTTCGCTCTTCATTAGCATGCGCACTAAAAATAGCAATAGGAAAAGGCACAAATGCTGCATGTGTGCCATATGCATTTGCGCTATAGTCGTCGTGGTCGTCATCAGCTTAAAGTGACTTTACTTGCGCGTCAGCATTAAATGCGGCATAAAATCATCATCGCATGATGACAAATTCAGAGTCAGCAGTACTCACGTTGCTTTTGTCCGCAACATGAGCGTCCGTCCACTCACTCACTCATTGACCAAAGGTACGAGTACGCACGTGCGAATGCGTTTTTACTGTAAAATATACTCGTAGATATTTGCGTTTTAATTTTTATGTTTGCCAAACCCCATGACATCGACATCGGCATCGTGTCGTAAACATTAAAACACTCGACAGGCGGTTATTCGCCAGACAGTCGAACTTCTGCCGTTGTTGTGTTTTATTCTTTCCATGCCATTCTGTTGTTGTAACTCGTTCGTATGAATGAAAGTGAATTGAGTTCTTTTTTTTCTGCACGTTCTGCTTGTTAAGAAAACTTGTCTTCTTTGGTTCAACCTTCAATAAGTCGATGCTGCTTCGGTGGGTTCTTAAAAAATCTTTACAAATAAGTTACATATACTATAGACGGAGAGCTGTTGACCGATTTGCCTATACATATTATTGCAGAATGAATGAAATTTAGTAGATAACTGTTGAATAAGGAATATCCATTCTGGTAATCCTCAACGGTCGTCATTTCAATATGTTCAAGGTAAAAAGTAACAAAAACCGAAACTAATTTCCGTTGAACACAATTTTTGTATTATACGATTTTCTCTAAAAAAGATGTAAGGTTGAGATTTGTCCAACTGGTCCATGAGTATCAGGGTTATATTTTTCACGCAACAATGCTTTTTCTTTTTTCTAAACTGTCACAATATTCACTGCGAGTTTGCTGCACATTTACCGCATATTTGCATTAGCACAAGGTTTTGCGAAAACTCTTCGCCAGGAAATGACCTTTTGTTTGCTGATCTGCAAACGTATCGTAGACAACTACGTGCTAGAATTAGTTACCAAGAACGTCAATGACCCACGGGCTGTTCTAAAAAAAAAAAAAATTGAGCACGGAAAACTCATTTACTCGCAGAAATAGCTTCAGAAATGAAAACTTTGTTATATGCAGTTAAATATATTGTCGAAGAATTGTGAATAGAATCTTTTATTCTAGAAAAACACTATCACAAGCAGATACGCAGTTTTTCTTTTGAAATTTATGATGAAGCTCAAAATAGACCCGAGTTCCTTGTCAATCTGATTGCCGATCAATTTCGACCACGATTAATTTTCAAGCCATTCATTTTGCCAATGTTTTGGTCTTAAAATTAGACCGAGCTTTGCCTTAGTAGCAAAAAAAAGTTTTATAGCTTCTTTTAAAGACAAGTACAAAAAAACATGTTATATTTATAAATTCTATATAGGGGCTTATAACAGCCATTAAGCGTATTTTATTTTTGAGGAAACTCAGTAACATATCTTTCTAAGGTCCTTAAAAGACACCTTACAAAGTCTTTAAAAATAGTGCTTCCCAGATAATTGGCTTGTGTAGTGTTCTTTCAAAGAGATTTAAATAAGTCCTTTTAATATCATTGAAAGAATAAAATAATAAAGAATATTTAATTTTATTTTTAATTACGTTTATATGCTGGTTTCGAAACCATGTCCCAACGATCCATAGTCCTACACGCCAGGCTATACTATCTGTACCTTAAAGGTGAATCATATTTTTCTCCTATTTGTCTTCATAAAGTGCCTTAAACGGAGCAATATAAAGACATGAGATGGCAAGTCTTTCAAGTGACTCTTATGTCTACAGTATAAAAACACACGCGAGACATGCCGCCTCATAATTTTATAAGAATCATAGCATGACTTTAGACCAACGGTTTAACGGCTATGGGCAGCAAGCGAGAAAGTGACAAAAGATGACAAATGGAAAATGCGCATTCTGTACACCTCATGACAAGTACCTCAGTGGCTCAAGTGTTAGAGCGGCCGTCGCAAAATATGCAATTGCAATGCATGAACGGTCAGAGGTTCGAATCCATGTACAGAATTAACCAAACTGGTCTGATGAGGCTATTGGTAATAGCCGAAACATGTCACCAATTACCAGGTTAAAAATTGTTCCATTTGTTATCTTTGTCATGTTTGTTGAAAAATGGCATTGATCAATAAGTAAAAATTTACAATATTGGTCTTTGCTTAATGACTGTAAGTTCGATTAAATAATATTAATTATAAAATAATCAGTCGCTAAAATCAACTTTCTTAAAACCATATGGAGAGCACGCCGAATTTTCAAAAAATATGTGGCTGGCAACACCACAATTTCGAAAAATAAATCATAGCATGACTTTAGACCAACGGTTTAACGGCTATGGGCAGCAAGCGAGAAAGTGACAAAAGATGACAAATGGAAAATGCGCATTCTGTACACCTCATGACAAGTACCTCAGTGGCTCAAGTGTTAGAGCGGCCGTCGCAAAATATGCAATTGCAATGCATGAACGGTCAGAGGTTCGAATCCATGTACAGAATTAACCAAACTGGTCTGATGAGGCTATTGGTAATAGCCGAAACATGTCACCAATTACCAGGTTAAAAATTGTTCCATTTGTTATCTTTGTCATGTTTGTTGAAAAATGGCATTGATCAATAAGTAAAAATTTACAATATTGGTCTTTGCTTAATGACTGTAAGTTCGATTAAATAATATTAATTTTATAAGAATTTTATTATGTATAATATAAAGACACATACGACACATATCACCTAATGTCTTTATAATTAGCCCTATTGTGAGCTTTACAAATGCATTTTAAAGACATTGTTACGTCTCTCTTTACTAATGTTTTATATCTTGCTCTAGCAAGATCTTGCTTCGCTTGCCTACGATCTTTGCAACGATATTCACGACATACTGAAAAATTACTAAAAGGTATTCGGATACTGTTAGCATTTTGGTGTGTCGAGTTATTGAATCTTGAACTATTTTAAGTTTTGAGCATTCTCTCTTTTGAAATGATCTCAAGACTTTGTAGCTCGATTTTGAAGCTCGATGCTTTGCTTCATTAAAAATGATTGCTTAAGAGAAATTTAAACTTAATTTTCTTAACTCAAGGAAAAAACTCATTTTTCCGCGTTTCAGAAATTTTTCGTTTTAAGTAAATTTTTCTTTAAACAAAATAAAAGCAAATATTTGGTGAAATTGAGTATGGATTATATTTTCTACTGTTAACGACAAATTTTTCCTTGGACTTTACTCGAAGAAGAAACTTTAATTGATTAAGTGGTACATAAATTATGTTCCAAAAGCAGTTTTTTTTAAGGATAATTGACTTGACTTTAGTTAAAACTTTTATTACAGTGTAGATAGTACAAGCACAGGCTTAGCCAATTTCAATTCGATAAGTTAGAGGACATCCATTAATTACGTGAGTCAAAACAGGATGGGAGGGGGTCCGGCAAAATCTCACCAAATCTCACCAAGAGGAAGGGGGTGGGGTCCAAATTTTCAAAAAACAGCTTACGTAGTTAATAGATTTAATTGGCATAGCGACTTTAACTCTTTCCAATTTCGGTAATAGTGTACAATTTTTCGCAATTGCAAATTTATATATGTTAGAACATAGAAACATCTCTGACACATGGAAGTATTTCTTCATTGCTGGAAATTTGCATTCGCAATTAATACAAATTAGCAGTCAATACTCCATTAAATTACACCTGTTAAACAAATTATTGCACATTCGCAATATATTTCCAATAAACGTTTGTTGTACTCGATGGATAGATCATAAGACTTTTTACATTATGAAAACATATTTATAGCAGCAATAATTTTGATATTTTTTTTTTGCAAAATTAAAAAAGTATATAAATTTTTATCCCAAAATTAATGTTAATCCATAAACACTCGTGCACAAGCCATCTGTGTGTAATGAAAATAAGGTACTCGCATCACAAAAACTCATTGAAATCAAGTTCAGTTGAATTCAGTTGTATGTTGGTTGTTTGGTGTTCTTATTTATAAATTACTAAAAATGAAAAACATTCCTGACAATGAAAGTCTTGCTGTGCTTAGATAGTTAAATTCGACAGATTTCGCATAATTTACGATATATAGTACGTACAAGCATTGGAACTACATATGAAAGTACATCACATACAATTCGTACAACATTTTATTCTTTGAACTCTTTGGCCGTGAGTTATGTGAAACATTCGAATTAAGTGCCAGAGAAGCGATAAAAAGAGTTGTTTAGTGTAAACAAAATGCGTACGCGTATTTTTATTTTCAGATTATTATAAATACATAAACTTTTGAAATAAAAATTACGTAATTAGTGTATAAAATCCCGTGAGAATTTCAGATACGATACGAGTAACTACATACATATGTATGTATGTGCGAGTACGTGTATGAGCTGCGTGTTGTTGTAATTTGTAATTTGCAAAGAATATAGGCCGCACAATTTTGATATCATTTATCACTTGCTGCTATTTTGAATTATCAATTTGTTCTTTCGAAAAATCCACAACTCAACGATCGTTTGCTTTTGCAACCTGTTTGTTGAATATCCCGTTCCGCTGCTGATCTCCTGCACAAATGCAGCCTCTGTTGTCTGGCCATGTGACGCATTTGTCAGAGATGGTTAATGATGCTCTGCTTTTGTGTGGTTTCAAGTTCAATCCATGTGATATATCGGTGCGTTGAACTTTGTTTACTTCTTGGAATTGTTAAAAACGTTAATATTATTTCTTCGCCTTTTTATGGAATTTACAGTAAATGTTGTAATTAATTAAAATCTACTCATTCATTATGTTGTGATGTGATGTGATGAGTTAATGGCCGATGTTGAATGATGCTATCTGGAGCAAATTTCAGTGCTACTTACTGTATGAACATTTTTGGCAGGTTCGATTAATTTTCATTGGACGTTTAAGAAGTTGAGAAATTTTTTTATTTTGTCGAGTGATCATTTTAATTAATATATACATAATGAGTTGTAGTTTTTGATTGATATTGATAGTTTTACTAATCATGTCACTTAACGAAAACGTGCAATTTTTAAAAATTTTTATAAATTAATGTGCGTCAGACATAAGTTAATATATAATACTAGTGATAATATAATAATTTCTAAAGTTAATACATTTCCAATATAAGGATTTATTTTTTCTTAACTGTAAAGAAAATTCCGATACGCTGTAATCTTTACATTATTATATGTATTTATATCAAGCGTAAAATCTTTGGCTTCACAAATTTATTCAATAAAATTTGCTGCTCCTGAAAGTTTTTTATGCTGTTGGTGCATTTCGAGTTGGAGCCATTGTGCAGTACTTAATCGTATATACAGGGTGCGTAAAAAAAAATTAAAAAAAGAACTTTGAGATATCTCTAAATATATACACATTTTATAAAATCGAGTAGGTGCTGGTATACAAATGTAGTAAAGTAGTAAATTTTTAATCAGCACCAACTTCTAAGTCGTTCCAGACATGTCCGTATATCTGTCCGATTTTATTATAGAAATCATGATTTCAAAAAATTGCAATTAGTCATATGAGCAAAGTGTGACATGTCCGTATACCTGTCCGATTTTATTATAGAAATCAGGATTTCAAGAGGGCTTATAGGTTATTTAAACAGGTGCTAGTGTTGCAAGATGGGTGGATGTAAAGTAAATTTAAATAAAAAAATGGGTAATGTCACGTCTACGATATTAATAAAATACAGACATTTTTAATATTGTTTCATATTTAAATCCAGGATTTTATATTCCCAATTGGGACTTCAAGCAATATTTAATTTCAAGCAACAAGCTCTTAATTTTGCTTCATTCAAATAACCTACATTTTACCGCATTTCATCATTGACGCTGTTATTTTTCGGACCATTTACCTATTCTTCAATTCTGCCAATGATCTTTTCGGTCCAGACTTTCTTATACAGGGACTTTAACCAAATCAAACTCATCGCGTCACCTACTGGAAAGTGCGGAATAACGTCTGGCGAACCAGTTAGTTTACATAATATATAGGACTAAAATTGTTAAGTAGTTCATTAGTTTGTTCCATTTGTTGAAAAATTTTGTTTCGTATGTACAGATAATCAAAGATATTACAAAGAATATTCGCAACAAATTTCATTTCATCTTTTTTTCATCCAAACTTTGCTTGAAATGTAAATATAAGTATTTATATGTATAATAAATTTCCACCCTGTATGCTATATTGAATGTTGATATTAATATAATCACAGGTAGAAAATTTGTTCACTTAATTAAATCGATAACAGAGAGCGCACTGCATGCAAAGTGTACAAACATGCAAATACACCTTGATGAATTCATGCAGGAAATGAATCCTTAATATAACGCTAACGCTGTAGGTTATGTAGCTAATTGTGGCTTTAGATCAACATTTGAGTAAGCAAATTTTAATATTCGCATATTTAAATAGCCTAAAATAGGCTAAGAACACAAAGCATAAGGTAAATGTTTCGGGTGCACCATAGTACTTTATGCAAAGAATCTTGCAGGTGTAGCAAATGTGCATTAAAGACTAGTGGTATTTGCGGCAACTAAGCTCGATACTTGCTATTATTATTACAGAGTTTAAACATACATATGTATGTATGTGTATGAGCACACAACTTTGAAGTTTTGAAAAATTAATCTAAATTTACAAACTATTTTTCAGTGTCTAAGGAATCGAACAAAAATGAGGTGTCAGGTAGTGTTTTTAGCTTTAGTCGATCAGTTTACACTGCATATAAATTTTGGTTATTCATTTTATGCCATATTTTTAGTTACATATATCATAACCACTCAAAAATGAGATTGAAATCGTTAAGAATTTTTTCGAGAAAGAAAAAACTTTATTGAGGTGGTCCTTTTTGAGTCGAAAAGTTCGGTTCATTGTTGAAAGTAAAGGTGTCAAGTTGATATTTACATCCCTATTAGATGAAACTAATTTTAGAGACAATGGGTCTCCCAACTAAACAGAATGCCCCATATATATACATATGTATATATTTTTTTGGAACTTAAATCTTGACGTAATATATATGAGGGACATTTAAAAAAAACTCAAAAATTTCAGGTATTTAAAAGTCCCGATAAAAACAATCATTATAATTCTGCACTTGTTCCAAAAACTTGTTTGAAGCAAATGCCTTTAGTTATGTGAAGATCATCAAAGAATACAAAAACAACAACTTATGTGTGCAGAATGTCTAAATATTTTGAACTGATCCTTTAAGTGAACGAGTTCTTATAAAAATAAAATTCACTTTCCGTTGACGACCTCAGCGATTGTTCGAATGATATTGGGCACAAAGATAAAAAGGTGCCTCATTTCATTCAAACTGTGGCATTTAAAGTGATTTGATGCTCTGTCTGCATTTTGTAAGTAAAAGCTTTGAACATTTTTTTGGGCAAAATATTGTCGACTCTTTAAGCAGCAAGGGCTTTGACCTCACATCAAACATGCTGTCTTGCAAGTCTCCAGTGCGAAAATGTGCGCTGTCCTTTCTTGACTGCGTCACCATTACCATCGTCATTATCATCATCATTATCATCAGTTGGTGTTTCGTGCGAAATAAAAATCATAAAAAAATGTTAGAATTGCGTTTCTATATTTTTTTTTTTGCAAAAGTCAAAAGAACACAATGCGCAACATTTACTGCAGTGGCGTCTCAACATATGGTTGCAATGCCATTCAATTTTTATTTTGTTTTTTGGTAACAAAAATCGTAATCTTGTGTTGAAAAAAGACTGCCGGATTTCTTTTTTCTAAGTATAAGTTACGCATAGTTAAGTACATAAATTATGTTTTAATTATGAATGTGTTGGAAATCTAAAAATTTTTATGTACCCGAACTTAGTGTAAATGATTTTCTATCAAATAAACTTTTCCAGGAATGTATTTTCAATTTAAATATTATGAGATTAACGACAAACCACAAAATGCATGTGATAAGCAAAATTTACAAAAGACTTAGGAAACGAACTCGTGGATTAATATATCTTATTCATGATTTCATAGGATTTTAACTGGAACATTGTGATTTTTCTTTAATTATTTGTGCTGGAATTTGACACAGTTAAACGGCACTAAACTGCTGATGTAAACACTCGACTAAGAATTTTGTCGATGAACGATTTTCTGTGAAAATCCAAAAACTCATTGCAAAATGGTGTTAGTCATGTAAACAAAATTGTTTTGTTTAAACTTTATAGATATGGGGATTTTTCGTTTTGCATGAGTACTTTTCAAACTACATAAATATAAAAAATGCATAAAAATGCGTTAACTTTATTTTATTGTCTATATATACAAAATACTATCTTCTGGTGAATGCAGCGGCATGTTAAAAAAGTCTTGATTGAAAAAAAGATAACAAAAAAAAAACACAAATTTTCTGTTCTGTTGCGTATGCGCTATTAAACATAGAAAGATATAAAGTTTTTTCTACACATTTTTTTAGCAACTTTAAATTCTAAATTTTTACGTACGCAAGATATTTTCGCTTATTTATGGAAGTTTTCTGTCTACTTGTTGGCGTAATGCCAACACGATTTTTCAAAACTGTCCCAATTGTGGAACGTTTCCTATTTACTTAAAATTTTTAAGATCCTTATAGTATTCTAAATATAAAACTTTTAGTTACGATGGAAAGGATGTAGTTTCTTCTTTGATTTTTTGTGTGTTTCATCAGTTATGGCATGTAAACAGCTTTTTATGGTGATCGCGAAATAGAAATGACTCCACATTAAAGTTTTTTATTTTGTTTTTATTATTTTTGGTTATGCAAACATACATATGTATGTGCATACATGTGTATGTGGTCATACGCAATCCACCGTACGCAAACTACCACATACATTATACCTAAAAAAAAGTATCCACCAGCTGTAAAAAACTGGCAGTACATTCCATCAATGAAAAGAATTTCGATTCGCAAACGAATGGGACGATTTGTTAAGGTCCATAAATTCAAAACAATTATTTTGTCGTATAAAGTTGTTATTTTTTTTTTCTGGAAGACAAGATGATTCTGTATCATTATTTTAGTTGCTGCTTCTGCTGTTTACAGCACGTGTTCATTTCGTCATATTTCATCTGCTAATTTTGTTGTCTCGTAAATTTGGTTTTTTTTTTCTTGCTTTCCATTTGCCATTAAAGATTGTCATAAAAATTTGCAAATAACGGATTAGTTAACTAAGTTATTTTTAATTTAGAGTACGAAATTTTAGTTAAGAATAGTTGCCCCACAAATTGTTCTATGGAAAAAGTGTACCCCGTGGAAACGATAATACGTGAAGTTCATTAATTTGTAAAGTGTAATAGTAAATTGCGCGGAGTGTACTGAAAAGTAGCACAAACTAGGGTATAGGAAATTTTGCTTATTATTGGCGATTTTATCCTTATACTAAGGAATTTAAGCCTTACACTACTTGAACGTATCGCTTGCTGCAAAGTAGGTTGAATTATTTCCCACTTATAGTAACATATTTTCAGAAAAGCTATTGTCAAATTTCCTATGGTTGTGCCTCACTAAATGTTGCCGATTGGTGCTTATGTGGGCATATCAAAAATTATGGGCATTTTTGTTTTGCGTCCAATACAAACAATATATGTATTGATATTAATCTATAGCTCTAAACAAGGGAAGCAACGATACGCGTTTTGGCCGATACGATACGGATACCGATATTCATAAAAATTTATCGCCGATACCGATACGATATAAAAAGTTGTCGCAGAGACTGTCTTAGATGTTGCATTAAAAAGAAGGGTTGACTATGATGCAAAGTTGTAAAATAATTAAAAATAAATCAACAGCCATAAGTAATAGAAGAATTCAGTTTTTTATTTATTTGTTAATTTTATTTAATTTTTTAATTTTATTTATTTCTTAAGTATACAAGTTAGTAATTAAAATTAACACTAATATGGTTTTTATTTAGGAAGCACAACATCCTGTAGTTATGCGGCGAAATGCGATTCTGCAACTATGTCTGGATTAGACCTGCCGTTGAAAACAGTCGCTCGGATGCGAAAGAACTCATTTGAAAACTGAAATACATTTGTCCCAATTTTTTTAAATTTGTATGCAGAACCTCACTAGGCCAAAAACTGGGAGGATCTGCATTTTTGCAATATTGGGAAATCGAAAATATCTCGCAATTTCTTCTTTGAAAGTACTGGAGCACAAAGAGGACAAACACTTCATATCCCCCGTCTTGTAATTGGCTCAGAACTCGTACTAGGTTGGAACGTAACTGTTTCTGAAGAGGTTTCGGAATATAGTGGCATTGCAAGCCGCTTTTTTTGCTGTAGAAATAGTAGACTGCAATTGAAATGTTTGTTTTTATCGAGTATCAAGCGCCATTGCTAAATAATAAGATTCTTCAATTTCCAAATCAAATCTTTTTTCAAGAGCCAATAACAGATCGGCAGCTACTTGCTGGAGTACCGGCTGGTTGTCTTTACCTTTGATGTCCTCCAGTACTTTTCGAAGACTTTTAACTAACGGAATGGCGTCGGATAATACAGCAGTGACTTTGTTTATTGATTTTGTAACCTATTTCAAGATATTTACCACTTCCTCCATCCTGATCCATTCGTCAGTTCAAAGTTTATGCGTGGCAAGCAAGCTTTTACTGCAACTCGTTGCTCTAATAGTCGCCTAATGCTTCCAGGAACATTTTTTTTTTATATATCGGTGTATCGGCAAATAAATATCGCTGATATCGATGTATCGAAAAATACCGATATATCGGTAATCGTATCGGTATCGGTTGCATCCCTACTCTAAACATGCTCTCAGGGAAAAATAGCATTTCGAATTTGAAAATTTTTAATTCAAATCCGCAAATTTTTAAGTTAAAAGTACAAAAACTTACCCTTTTTCCCATTATTTTTAACACAAGCAACTTTTAATTCATTTTGAATATGAAAGGTATTGAAAATAACATTTTTTAACTTTACTTCAATCGTAAAAAACCTCTAAATTATATATCATAGTTGCAAGGTATTACTATTTTTTAATTTTAATTGAACACTTTGTTGTTTTGAATCATAAATGAAATTACTTTTAAATCCAAAACACAAATGCTCATGTTCACTTCAAAGATTTTCGGCTTTGATGCAAAAGAAAAAGAAAAAACTTTACGTTAACATTTGGTACATCCATACTGTAATGCAGGCATGACCAGAAGAGCTGAGTAATGGAGCTGGAAATTACTAATCACTTGTTCAAAAGAGACAGTGCGTAAATTTGCAAACCCAAATTGCAAGAATTGAAAAAAAAAACTTCAAAAAACAAAATGTAATAAAAAAGGTCGCTATTTGTTATAACGCTCATTGCTTTTCGATACACAAGCATGAAGTCAAATGTATTGAGCTATTTTTCGTTACGAGCGGCAAGCCGCGGCGCTAAATCGAATTTTTCCGTATTGTTTTTATTGCGTTATATTTTGCAAAATAGAAAATTGCAACAATGGAATTGATAATGAGCAACTAAATAGTGATATTTATAATCTAAAAGTTACATTTTCAACAAACTCATATGAGAGCTTATCCTATTTGTAATGCAGCCAAAAAATTAACTTTTGTTTGACTTGGTCATCTCTGCTGTAATGTTGGAGCCATAATATACAAATAACATTAAAGTCAAGACAAAACAGTGCGGTTTATGTTGAGACGACGTTTCCGCCACTCTCACCTAACTTAATCTTCTTAAAATTTGCCAATCATAAATAAAATAATTCGAAAAACTAGTAATCGAAGACTTTTTGTTGGCCAAAAATTGAGCTGTTTGATGCCGAAAGATCTAAAGTTTACAATTCTAAAGTGTACCGATCAAATAAATCATTAATTTGGTTTTTTAGTTTTCTGAAAATGTAGCTATTAATTTTTCTTGTTTTTTAAATAAAAAATATGAATCGTAATAAAAAGAACAAACGCACTGAAGTCTTAAATCTTATAAGGGCACCAATATATGCCAAACCAAAAATGTTTATACAATACCGGATCTTTATGGCAGACAGCAAGCAAATTTTTCCCAAGATGTTGTAACTAAAATATGAAGAAAACAAATTAAAAAAAAGATCTTTGCAGTTTTATTTCCATAAAAAAAAGTCATTAAAACCATGCAAAACACAAATCTAAACAAACAAATTATTTCGACAAAAGTTGCATAGAATTAGCTCAAGGTGAAGTGAGCTATTAAAACTGCTGTACATATATTGCAGAAGTAGAAAGTACATTAATTATAAAAGTTTTCATTTCGCATTTTATTAAATACCAATTTAGCAACACTGAAGATACACTGAACTTTTGGGTTAAATAATTGGCAACACCCTCGAGTAGCCGGTACATGCTCATCTACCTGTACACAAGCAAACACCGGTTGAATAAAACTAATTATTTTGCAAAGCGATTAATCTTCCAGAGAGAACAACCAGCAAAGCAGCAACAGCATTGGCATCAGCAACTAATTATGTGCTGAAAAATTATGTTGCTGCTTATAGCCATTAAATACCAATCGACGTAAAATGATGGTGCCTGCCCGCACGCCTCCTGCTCATCCATCCCAGGTTGTTTGCAGTGTTTGTGTATTTTGTTTATTGATTCGGTTCTAAACAAAGAATTCGTGTGAAATAAATTGGCACTGGAAAGGTTGCGCAACAGATCGAACCACTCCATGCCGCACTAACTCGTGCTGCGCTGCTGCTGCTGCTGCTACTGTTGCTCTGTACTGCATGTGTTGATTGATGCTCAGTGAGGTAGTAGCGAGTTGATGCTTAAGCTTTAATGATAATACTTTTGTGTTTACAATATTTGGAAGCGTAATAAAATTAAAACAAAAAGCTGCTAAATATATTAAGATTTTTGAATCAGTAATAATCATATTATGAAATAAATCCGACGAAAATATCGCACAAATTAAGTGCCATGTTGGCTTAACTACGAATGCCATAATATCCCACGCTTATGCCTTAATACAAAAAAACAAAAGAGTTGACGTGTTTGAAAGCCTTTTAATCACTCACCTGAAGAATTTATCGCAATTTCTCAAAGATAATACAAAAGAAAAGTTTCTTTAAACATATGTACTTAACATCAATAGTGCCTACATGTTTATTTTTATTATATTTCAGCGTAGTGCAAACAAAAATTCGCCCAATCTGCTGGCGTAATTTCCTGGAAAATCGATTCAATAAAAAAAGAGCCAACTGCCAGTGTTAAATTAGTTTTCAGAAAACATAAACTTTTGCGAAATGTTCAAAAGTCAGCGAAATCACCGTGAACCATTTGATGACTCAATTTCAATATGAGAGATACAACGGACATACATATGTTCGTTCATTTAATAGCGTGTGGCAAGTTTTTGAACTTCTGCTCACAGCTGTCGACTGTAAACACAAGTGCGTCTACATACCATAGGGAACAGTTAGACAAACAGTCACTTAAGTTACTTTCCGTCATAACCTCACCTGGCTGCTCCCGTTTGTACAAACGTGTAGTGGCTTTAATTAGCAGTAATTTACAGCACCATGGTTGTGAATTTGCGAAGAATTGTAAAAAAATAGAATCGAATAATATGACCTACACTTATGGAAATGGGGCACTTAAATATGTTGAATGAACTTTTCTAACACTTGGGTACAACTTATAACGATGATAAATTCCTTATCTTGATGCTATTTGATTCTTATTTAAGTTGGGAATTTTTTAATATACGTAGTATCTGTAGAGGATCGGTATAATTTTCGCATTTTTTATACCCTACACAGAGGGTATATTCACTTTGTCATTCCGTTTGTAGCGCATAGAAGGGGGCGTGGCAGGTACAGAAAAGTGTATATATAATTGTTCAGCGTCACCACCTGAGTCGATATAGCTATTGCCGTCTGTCTGTGTGTCTTTCTGTCTGTCTGTCTGTTGAAATCACGTTTACGGGAAAACTAAGCAAGATGATTCAATGAAATTTGGCACACAGGTCACACTTTCTTGCAAGCTGCTAGCACATAAAAATGGGCGAGTCACGACCACGTCTACCGCCCATACTCTATGTAAGTATACCTCAGCCCATCTTGGAAAAAGTTGTTGCGATTTTGATGAAACTTGGTGATTTGGTGAACATGTAAACAAAATTAAGATTGGGCTAGGTTTTAAATTTGCAAAGTCTCTTAAAGAGGCGTGGTATAGCCCTAAATTATAACTTTTATAACGCCATAACTCGTAAACCGTGCAAGATATTGTGATGAAATTTGGTACACGGATACAGATCATATATAATTTGAAAAGTGGGCGTGGCACTTTTTTAACAATAAAAATTTTTTATTTCGTATAATTCAAAATTGGCACATTCGATTTTCATAAAAATTTTAGGGATGATACTACTAAGAGCAGTCATTAATACAAGTTTGGGCAGTATACTGGAAAAAATACGTTGAAGGGCGTGGCACAGCCCACAATATTTATAAACGTTATAATTGGAGAACTAACAACGTAATCGTAATGAAATTTAGTATGGCAGATATACTTGCTAAAAGGTATCTTCTTACGAAAATTTGGCACAATAGAACTGGTGGGCGTGGCACCTCCCATATAAGCAAAACACGTTAAATGCTATAGATAGTGTGCAATGAGAGTAATCTTCATAAGCTATAAAATTAAATAAATTTCTACGGGAATTTATCAGTGAGCGTGGCACCTCCCATAGAAACATAAAGTTGGAAGTGATATTTTAAGAGAACTATTGCAGGAATTGGCATGAAATTAAATGTAGGTGGTTAACTTGCTATAAGCTATGTCAGCATCTAAAGCGGGCAAAATAGCACCACTGGGCGTGGCACCTCCCATACAAGTAAAATACAGCAATCATGCTGAAATTTGGTACAAGATGTTTTCTTATAGAAAGCTATTTCTGGATAAAAATCAGTCTCGATTGTATCAGTGGGTGTGTCACCGCCCTAAATTTTAAGGTTAATTCAGGCATATATCGCAAACTATACAAGGTATTTTGCTAAAATTTAGTATGTGGATGTCAATGACGAATATATTTTATTGTACCAAAAGTAGGTGGAATTGGAGATGTGGGCGTGGCATATTTGGTTATCTGTATTTCTATTCCATTTTGTTCAACATTTTCCACATTTTTTCGACATTTTCAATTTCTTTTAACTTTCTGCAATGGTTTCCATACATTTTAGACTTTTTGAGTTTTTTTCTACTATTTCAACACTTTCAACGTTTGAGTATGTGAGTTTCGGCCTGGCCGAAGATAACATCTTTACTAGTTTATACTTTAAAATATCCAATAAAAATATAAATATTATTTGATTTAATAGAAAATGTTTAAGTCGACAAGAAATATTTTTGATTTGGACTTAAAAAAAAAGAATCCACATTTATTTAAAGTGATTTCATCTTTGAATCAAACTGATAAAATGAAAAATTCTAAAGAGTAATTTCAAAAATTTTGCAACTTCAAAATATAATTTAAAGTTTTTTACAATTGAAATAAAGCCAAAAAATGTTATTTTTAATTGTAAATTGTAAATGCTAGTATCAGCACTGTTCATAGCGTTCATTTCGAACTAAATCCTAACTGCATGGGGTCGTTTTTATCTTGCTTACTAGTCCATGAATTGATCTAATAATAACAGCCAATGTTTTCCATACTCTCCTTTATTCATATCGCCCTATTATACCTGGCACTTCTTACTGCACCATATGAAAACATTCTATGACACCATTCATTTGCAGAGTCATTAGATAGCATATATTAATTCACTAGCATAATTATAATATCATCACAAGATAGCAAATCCTTGAAAAATTTGCAATAAAATTCAAAGAAAAATATCAATCAAGTCAGCAAATTAACAAAAATTGCAAAATTAACCAGACTTGGCAAGCAGCTTTAAATAAAATTAAAGTCTTATAATGTTAATAATTTCAAAATTTACAAAGCGCTTCCAACACTTGATGTACGGGTTGGATTATTCACACATCAGTGCAGCTTTAGGTGAAGAGTTAACACATTGAAAGTTTATAGTATTAATATCCTTGCGTTGAGTCGCCGAAGGATTTCGCGCCATGAGGTGTTAGCTGTGAGGCCATTGATGGAAACCTAATTGGCTAAGCAGCCACAACAATACATTAGTTAACTGTACCTGCAGCATATCTTCAGTTACATACTTGAAATCATTAAGACTTCCATTGTTGCAGCGAACAATCAATACATGGTTCACAATAGTGAAAAGGATGAGGTTTGATAATTGCCAAGTCCAGAACAAAAACTCTTCATCTCTGCCAGAATTGCCCATATATTTTTGTATTGATATATAATTCAATATCATTTACTTCCTTCAAAAATTCAATTATTCGAATTATGATATCCCGCGAAGTGAGCAATTTTGAATAATAAGCTCAAAAAATGGATCGAGCGTTAATCATAACCATTATGGTCCTTGTTAATTTGGGTTAATAATATGACGTCTGTAAAAATCAATGCTTAGCAAAAGGGTTAAGGTATTGGAGGCTCTCTATCTCATTTCATGTATTGTATTTTAAGGACAAATCTATCAAATTATTTGGTAGGCCAAAAACAAACCATATCAACCCATATCCTTTGTTGAGGTTTCATTGTTTATACGTTTGGCCAAGCGTAAGCACATCATGCGTTTGTTGGACGCACATAAATGAAATTTGATTTAATTGGATTTTTAATTGAAAGAATTGCGTGCAAATGTATTGTAGTTATTGGCATTGTGCTAAGAATTTCTTTTGAATTTATGAGCAACTTTGTCTTAATTTAGAAATAAATAGAGTGATGAAAAAAATGCGATAAAAAAAAACTCAGCAACTAAAATATTTACGTACATATTAATTAAAATTTCTGCGATGCGTACACTTTAAACTGCAGTGCGTACTCTACGTTTAATAGTGCATACAATAACTAATAATGTTATTTTTAAAAAACTAGAAATTATAGCGCAGCAATAAAAAATTAATACAATTAAGCTCCTGCGTACTCTTTGCTGTTTTCATTTGAACGAGCAAGTCAGCTATTTAAGCAGCGACTACATGCAAAAGTTAAGCTTAGCTTCTACAACATCGTTAAGCTTGTGCTACGCCTAAAGCTTTTGCGTTTCTCGTTTTTTTTTTTTTTCATTGCGCCTCTAATGTGAAAACCCTTAAATTCAGAAATTCAAACGTATCCTTTTTTACTGCTGCTGCCTTTGTGTTAGTAAACGGCAACCTCATCAAGCCATTTTTCCCATTGACTGAATGCGTCATGTGTAGAGGTACTCACAAGTAATATGGCTGGCTACAGCAGCATATGGGATTTTCTATGATAACGGCCGGCGAATCCTGTGAAACTGCTGGGTGTTACTGCGGTTTCGGGTAGCGCATTTGGGGAAAGTTTTAATGACGGTGATAATGAATGACATGCAATTTGTAAAGCTACATGATGGCAGGATGCCTATGAATTTGGTTTCCTTATGAGCATATGAAAGCGAGGCATTAAAACGGGAATAAGGCATTGAATCTTTCCAAATCGTTGTATTATTAAGTTAATGGCGAAAGCTTTAAACAGACGGGAATTCATTTTTTTTACGTTTTATTTATATTGCTTTACAAATGAAAATAAATGACATGAAATTCTTGTAGTTTTTGTTAAAAAACGAGCATTTTTTATTTTGCTGTTCCAACAAGTGGAATTTAAGTAGAAGAAATAAAAAATGCATTACGTAAAGGAATTTGATGCGCTGGCTGTAATTAAACAGTTTAGATGTCTTAAATTATTCACATGCCAGTTTTGTTGTAGCGCGCAAACTATCCGTCCATTCATCAGCTAAGGGTCAGCAGTGTCAACAAATGATCGACTGAGTGCCAGCCTTGCCGTCAAAGACGTTATTCCTATAGAAAAACCTTATGATATATATACATATTTTGATCATAAAAGTTACTTTTATGTGTACAGTGTTTGAAATGCATAGATGAAAGGGACAAGTTATATACAAAAATAATTTATTTATTTTTCAAACAATAAATCGCAGAAAGTTACATGAAACAGAGAAAGCTGTCTGCATGAAAAATTTGTTAGCAAAATATGGAATCGGAAGAAAAGTACATATATCGCAGGTATTAGTTATATCGAAAAAACGAACTATTGGTTTTACTAAGATATGGTATAGGAGAATTAAACCTTTGATATTAGCTTGCTACCAATTTAAATAAAATCGGTCCATTAGCTTAGCCGTAGAAACATATTTTCATGTTAGGGGACGTCCATTAATTAGGTGAGCTAAAATAGGGGGGGAAGGGATCAAGGAAAACCTCACGCCAACGTTTTAACGCATAGAATTTACATTAAAAATTATAATTTAAATCTCGTGGGAGGGTGGTTGTCACGCCAGATCTCACCAAAGGGAGGGGGGGTCTGAATTTTCAAAAAAACACTTCACGTAATAAATGGATGTCCCCTTAAATGCGTAGCACTGTTTACTATCCAAGAAAAAATTACATTCGGCACTGGCCCTCTCCACAACCTTTCCAACAAAAAAGAATATCAAGCGATTATGTTGTGTTATGGCAATTAAAAAAGAATGCAACCGTCTTGCCTTCGCCTTTAAGTAGATAAAGAGCAACAATCATGTCCCCATATATCTGGCTACTCTTGCATCGTTGTTTGATATTCCTTAGTTTCAGCTAAGCGTAGTGCTGCCATATTGGTCATTGACAGTCAACAGCTTCCATTCAATTCCAAACAAAACGAAATTCCCGAAATAGCATCGGCCGCAGCAGCAGCAGCGGCAGCAGCAAGAACAACTCACTCAAATACCACAAATGCGATGCGATTTCATAGCGTTTGATGCTTCTATGCTCCACAATTAGTTTCAACTGCATTGAGAATCTGCATCTGGTCTTTTAATTGCTTGGTCTTAGGGATCATATTTTACGATTCCATAGCCACATGCAATGCAATGCTACATACATATGCAACAGAACAACAAACAAACCGATAGACCGACTTACTCACTCGACTGGCAGCAATTTGCTCTACTGCATCAACTCCTTGCTAAAGACGAAACTACAATATTTTTGGTGCGGTACAAAGTGTGCCGATTCGCTATGATACATGACCACTGCTTTGAAAAATGCTTTCTAGTTGAGTCTATCTCTGGTCGGTCCGATGATTTGTCTGGCTGACTGTTTGTCTGTATCGGCCAAATGCATCATCATAATCATCTTCATCATACCACATAGCAATTAGAATGCGTCGCTGCATTATTGAACCGCATCGTCCAAAAGACAAATAAACAAATGAAATGCTGGTAACAAAAACAGCAGAGCATCGAGTTAATCAATTGTATAATGGGAATCTTCCCATGTTTATTTTAACGCTGACGCTGACCCATAGTGTATCTACACGATGTTGGTGTTGGTGTTGGAGTATGTAGTTTGGAAGTTTATTTGTCTGTCTGTCTGCTCGTTCGACTGTGTAAACAAATGCTATGCCATGAGTATCAATGTTAAGGCAACAATTGGCCTAAAGAAAGCGCAAGAAATTGAAATTCTTTGGATAGCACTTAATTGTAGCACAAGTGGGTGGTTGCATACAATGCTAATTGATATTCGTATGTTTATGGATGTTGCAGGTATTGAGCAAAATGCGCACAATAAGCCCCAAAAGAAAATCGGATACTTATGAAAAAATATTGTTTTTTTTTGTTGTAGCATATGAGAATATAATGAATTTATGACCTTATGAACTTAAGGTAGAAAAAGCCAATTCTGCCATTCAACAATGCATCGTTTGTATTCACTTTATCCTAGATAATTGCCAAATCAACTGTTTGACGACAAATGCCGTATTGTAAAACACAAAAAGTTCATTGTCTATGCAGTCTACATGGCATAGCGAAAATGAGAATAAAGCTAATTGTGTTTTGGTTCGGCACCAGCACCAGCACCAGCAACTGCCTACCAATTTGATATCCTCTATACGACCCGACACCTTGACATTAGTGGCAGCGTACACCTCAGTTTTTTTGTGCGCACTAAGCAAAAACTTTCGACAAACAATGCAAGCTGGTGTTTACCGCGAATATTCGAATGCCGCCGCTTGTGCATTTCTCCGCTTGTGCGCTGTATTGTGCTGTGATGTGCTGTAACCAAACAACCAACAAACGTTCAAATTTCTAACGTATTATCAATGGCAACAAATCCACTTCATAGTTGCCGCTTTAACGCGAAAGACAAAATCGATTGTTGCAGCGCAGTAGCAACTGCCGCGCTGGTGCAAATGTGCAAATTTATTGCACCCTGCTGTATGTCCCACTGCATAGCCAGTAATATAGTAATACGGCTACAATGTAACACAATTAGAATCGATAACAACAGGTAGGAACAACTGGACGGACACATTGACTGTTGGGGGTCTGCGTAGTTGAATGTGCACTGAAAACGTGGCTAGGAAATTTTATTATATTATGTGGCTTTAAATGAAAGTTTGTCGCATATTGCATTGTGTAGACTTGATAGAAATAAAAGGACAGGAAATGGAGTGCTTTAAAAACAAAAAACTGAGATTATTTATAAAATTTTTAATATTTCAAAGCATGTGAAACTCGTCTAAAGTTATAATCCGAAAAAGCTATAATTCTAAAATGTCAAATATGTTTGGACGATTGTTAACTTGGGAAGCTGCTCAGCTCCAAGCTCCAATGAAGAACTTCTGTTTGAATGATGGTTTATTATATAATATTGCACAAAGCTATTAGAAGATTTTCACATTGAAGATTATTCGCACAGCCATATTTATCTTGTACAAAATGTTTTCGAACATAATGAATAATCATCCAAACTGAGAAAATGTTTTTGGGTGATTTTTCATTTCCAAAATGTTCTGAATAACTAAATAATCGCCCAAAATAAAAAAATATATCTGGAGGAAAACTAAAACTTTTTTTGTCGTGATTGCTGATGGTGCTTAATTGCCCACAACTATTGGACGGTAATACATTTTTTTGGACGATTTTCAGTTTAGTTTCGCACAGCTATATTTCCTTTGTACAAAACATTTTCAGACACATCTTATACATCTTATATATTGTGTAATGAAATTTAATAATAATTTTCCTCGCACATTCGTGTTCAAGAAAATTTTGATCATTTGGACAATTGCTTATAGTGAACAATATCCAAAGATAGAAAAGAGCTTTATCAAAAAACTCGTTTGACTATAATAGTCCGAGAGGTAGCGTTGCATTTTCCGAAGCAATTTCCTTCAACTTCATTTTTTTTTGCAAATCATAGTTTATGATACTCGAAATAAGCGTCAGTCGCCAACAAAAAAAATGTTGCCCAATAGCTCGGAAAGTGGGCCACAAGTAAAAATATATGTTAGGACCAATGTTGTAGAGCAGAAACAACCACATCGATTTCATTTCAGAACAGGGACCTTAACGATTATGAATTTTATGATAGAAATCACTGCATAATCGTTATTCTGGATTTAAAATTTTTTCGATCAAAAATAATCGTTATTTTAGATTTCTATTCGTTTCGATCATAAACACTCGTTCTTTTGGATTTTTATTTTTGCGATCAAAAATAATCGTTATTTTTAATTTATATTTTTTTTGATCATAAATAATCGTTATTTTAGATTTTTATTTTTTCGATCAAAAATAATCGTTATTCTTAATTTATATTTTTTTGGATCAAAAATAATTGTTATTCTGTATTTAAATTTTTTTCTGGAGTGTTATCAGCGTTTTAAGAATGAAAACAAGAAGCAATATGATTTATTTTATTTTATTAAAGTAAAAGGGTGTGCCATCTTCGCTGAAAGCGAGATTCGAAAATTTAAAGCTTAGACTATTTCGATTGATTCATTACGCTTTCCTTCAGATAGGCCAGCCACCCAAAGGTTTCCCTCAGTCTCTAGCCAATATTTGTTAACCGAACAAGTTAATCGTATGTTCAAATGAAAGCGGCCTTCCAATGCTTGCGTTGGTGAGGTCCCGAAAGCTACATTTTGGCACAAGCCAGCTTATCATATAATAAATAATTTTTTTCAATCCAAGCCACTAGAAAATGGTGTTATAAACTCAGACAAAGTTAACATAAAATTAATTGGCATTGGTTTTAACTTAACAACATAAAAAGAACTAAATAATAAAAAAAACGAGTATTTTTAGTCAAAGTGATTAATGCTTTTAATTTTAATAAGATTATCATATTGCATATTTTTATGTTTTAAAATAATACGTTCACATTAAATTAAGCATATTATTATTTAAACATTATTTAAATGATATCACTTTTTTTTGTGCTAAGAGTTAATTACTACAATTACACTATTACGATTAAATTACAATTTAATTACATCTCAAATAAATTCAATACGAATTACTGTTAATCCAATGGTGGTATTAACGTTGAAAACCTTTTTGTTTATTTTTCCATCCTTTTTTTTCATGTTAGTCATATGTTTCAAACTTAATTTTTGTCAAACTTTGCGCTACTTTATGCAGCCATCTTTTTTTATCATCAATAGCACATGTGAAAATAAATAAATAAATCTTCAAACATTGAAGGATTTTTTCATGGTGACATTCATTGTGTGACACAACAACACCATGCGCTTATCAGTCAGTCAACAAATGAAGCACCCAGGAGCACTGTTTTTGAACTGCACACTTGAGAAGCCCTTGAATTTTTCCCAGGCATTGCATTATATGCTGCATTGGATTGCATTGCATTGCCACTTGAGAGCATTTCATCATAAGTATCTTTTACTGCTTGTACAAGAAATGTCATCGTCATCATCATTGACAGCAGCAGCAGCAGCAGCAGCACTAGTAGCAGCAATAAGAAGTTGTCGCGCAATGAAATATTTTTTAGAGCATAATGAATTTCGCCCATGCCAACACCCACTCAGTTACTAAATATTTGGGCTGGGCGTTACACTTGAAAGTGTCATTACTTGCAATCACGAATCAATGAAGTAGGAATTCCATCCCAACAAACTTAACGATACTTACTCGCTCGTACTCTACGATTTGTTCGAAAGTTTTATTGAATCAACTACAGGTGTTCAATGTGGCACGAATTTTCACACTCTGCTGCTGCTGCTGCTGCTGCTTTATAACATGAAGTCAAAATCAATAAAGAAAGAATTATTTCTTTTTTATCGTTGATGCTTTAAAAAAGACTTACTATATGAAAATACTGGATCCTGAAAATCATATAAATAAAATTTTATTACATGCAGGATCTTGTGTAATGTTCAGCATTACTGCGAAGTTACCAATTCAGTTAGTGGCTTTCATAGGCGGTTATAGCAATTGAAGAAATATCATTTATATTGAGTAGAAATGTTGTGGTCAAAACAGATATTAACATATGTACATACATATATTCGGATAGGCAAGCTGCTCTGAAACGCAGCAATTAATTTGTTAATTATTACCAAATATTGATATTTACAAATAAATAGTTTTCTATGTTTAGACTTCGAGTCACTGTTTCATCGGCTAACAGGGAGTAAATCTATGACTAAGATTATTTGATTTATGTAAAAGACTTCTGTGGAGGGATGATGCGAGAGAGGAAGATTATCTTTACTCTTGCCTTACACTTTTTAAAAGGCGGCATAATACAAACGATATGATATTCCTCCACAGCATTAGTCAGTGACACACATAGTTTCATTATGAAATATGGTTGTACCGTGATATCACTATGAACCACTGTTAAGTGATCTGATGACGCTGTGATACTGCGTTTTTAACGCAGAGTTCCCCGAGTTTAATATCTGGATCTGACATGGTATTGCAGTTGCCAAATTTTCCAATTTTGAATTCTTCTTAATTATATTCTTCTCCTCTTAGCTCATAACTCCACATCATTTCTAGCCCACTGTCTCCTTTTTCGATGCTAACACACCATGTGTCTAAGATTGGTTACCTAAAGTGCTAGCTTTTTTTTAAAAAGAGCTTCATCATAAAAGTCCTTATAAGCAAATTTGTTTGTGTCTCAGTTATAGCCTTAACGAAGGAAGTTATTGAAAATCTCAGTTGTAAGCCTTCAATAGCAAAGGAATCTTCTACTTAAGGCTTCCACAAAAATTTAGTACTTAAATATTTTACTGCAAATTATTGAGAACTTAATTTATGTTTATTATAAGGTACCGGAATGGAAAAAAAAGTTATGTTACATTGTTTCTGTAAATAATTCAGTGGTTGATCGCAAGCTTTAAGTCTAAAGGCCCTTTTCATTTTGTTTGTAATAAAGGCGGTGATGTGCAAATTTTTTTGTAGCCACATGTTCGCTTTTTTATTATTTTTATGCCACTTTTTCTCTGCCAAAATGTAGCCTGTACAGTGGCGGGCGTTTACGCCATCATATTCCAGCATTAGACTGTGGTCACCAGAATATGTTGACTGTTTTATGTTTTAATTATGGCTGTACATATATTTTTCTTTATTTTTATTTTTAGCATTTTTTTTTATGAAAAACATATCTATATGTATATTTACCAATATATCTCTGTCGTATAGGTTATATACCATTGACTGGGTCAGTCTTCTTTTACTCGTACACATTGCTGAAGATCGTCTTCGAAACAGTGGCCGGATGTTGCTTTACTATAAATGATTACATTAGAATTCATGCTGTTTTCTTTGTACTTCCTATGTCGACAATAAACAAAAGCAGTAAAAAAGAAAAACCGAAAGAAAATGTCGCTTCAGCATATTGTATGAGTCAGAGACTTTTAATAGAAATTTTTTTTTTTTTTTTTTTTTTTGTGAAAACATGTGTTTAATGATGAGCTCAGTTTACTTGTCATAGGGTGGTTCTTATTTCTTTTTTAAATTTTTCTATTGAATGTTATAAATAAAAAAAAGTTAACTGTATAAAAAGTTTCCAGTGGAAAGCGAATTTTTATCCAACTCAGTTTTGGTCAAATTTTGATTTATAATGGCACTATGTATTTGTAATATTCGTAACACCGCAGAATGATTTCTTGATATATATTTTCGGAAAGGTGTTTTTTTTCTGACCACCTATTAAATTTTTTTTTAAGTCAACTCAAAGTTTTAGATTTTTCAAGGAAATATCTATGAAAATCAACAATATATATACGTAGCTAAGTATTAAAAAACAAAAAATCATTGCAAAAAACTTAAAATAAGAAGGAAAGTTAAAAAATTCATATCGGTATGTTTTTAAAGATCTTTGTTTCGATGAATTCCTTGTTTAGTTTTTTTTTAGTTATACGCATCAAACGAAGTGAGATATATCCAAAATTGAGTGATTAAAAAAAAAAATATGTATAAGTACGTAATTACTACACACTGCTTGTGATGGCTTATTAGCTCAAGACTACCTTTTCGAAAAAAATTAAATTAATTTCATCTCTGTCAAAAAATTAATAAAAATCTGCTCTACCGTATAACGCAACCTATCCCTGACCGAAATGATTGATTCCCTTTCCCTTTCTAAATTATTTCTTATTTTTGCATCATAGCACTCAGTGAGTCAAAATTTCTTTTGCCGCTGCATAGACAACGTATGAACGATGCAATGTGTTTTTTTTGTGTTCCTTGAGTTTTTGTTTAATGGAGTTAATAAAATATATTTTCACGTCGCACAGTGGTAACCAAATGTGTTTCCTTGAACAAAACTCTTTTTAGAGCTAAATAAGAAAAGCAAGCTAGATAAAGTTTGGCATTATAAGGACTAAATTATCATCCCACGCAATTTATTGCAGGTTTTCTGATAAAAAAAGCGCTCTAAACCAGGGCCGGATTTACCTTAGAGGCACACTAGGCCAGTGCCTAGGGCGGCACGATTTTAGGGGCAGCAAATATTGGGAACTAAATTACCTAAAAATGTTACCAAAAAAAAAAAAACGGTCCTCATTTTTGAAATTACAAATTTTTTTTTCTATATTTACTAGTGAAGGGGGGCGGCAAATTTCTAAAGCCGGGCCTGCTCTAAACAATATGACCGCTAAAATCGAGCGAACTCATACCAAATTAAATAAAAATCTGTAAAAAATTTGGCAAACATAATACTATATTTATAAAATCAGATTTCAAAAAGCTACATCTCATATTGTACTGGAAAAATAGGAAAAAGATAATTTCACGATACAATTCAACCCAACGAACCGGGCACGAATCAATAATTATAATTATAAAAATGAATCGTTTGAAGGTTTTTTTTTTATCAAAAATCTCTATTTTTTCTGCTCTACAATTTTTATTTCGATAAGTTTTTTGATTTAAAGCCTACTTTAAAAATTAACAGATACTGTAAAATTTTCAATCATATTGCATCGAACATTTGCTGTATCAAAAATTTGCATGAAGCAATCAATAACCCAAGTTTTAACAAGCCGGACTTTGTATGGCACTGTAAAATTAATTTTGTTCAGGGAAACTTAATTTGATACCACTGTGCGTCAGGTTAGGTTGGGAAATTATTTCAAAAGCTTAATTGAAATTAAAAAGCGAAAACGAAAAAATTTATCCAAATTATTAAATAATTTTCCAACAAGTTTCCAAATAAAAAAAAATTTCACCATATGAATTTCTTTTAGTAGCCGATATTTTACAGCTATTGAAAGCATTGCATGTATATCTCAAGAGCTGACTATAAGAATCATTTTTTTTTATGCTATAACAATGAGCTTTCACTATTGAAAAAAAAAAAAAATCTGACGTAATGTGGGAATATTGACACCAGATTTGGAATCAGTGAACAAAAGCCATAGTGCGGTTCGGGAACAAAGAAAATGATGAGCATCCGAGTTATCATACGTATGAATCTCCATTGATATCCTAAAATAGAATCGGCAGGTGAAAAACAAATCCAAAAATTGTACCTACATACTTTATACATGTATTCTTATCAATGAAAAATATACGACATATGTAAGTCGGAGATCTTACGAAATATTTTTTTATTTTTATTTAATATGGGATTTCCCATCATCTTTATAAAAAACCATTCTAATGAGTCAAAAAACAAATTGGAACATTTTTGTAACTTCATGCGAACTATTCCAGGAAGTAGACTCAAAATTCCTATCGATCCTAAAATAATAAAAGCTAGTGATATCTGAGTAATATTCTTAAACACTTAATTTCTGATTATTACAAATGAAACCAACTAAAAAACCACCTTAAAACCAAACCAGTAGACTTACTCCCTTGTTCAGCGTCCGTCTTCCAGTAACATCTAAATCAGAATGAAGTAAATCATTTGATTTTTGTTAATTTGTTCCATTAAATTTTGGTTGATGTTCCCAGTAATTTTTTTTCTTTGCGTTCCTGTTTTGCTCAGCGCGAGTCATAGAATTTTTTGCTTGCCAAGGTATTTTCAAATTCATGGGTCCTTCTGCTTGCGTCATTCCCTATTCAAGTTTGGCGTGTGCGTTTATTATCTTTCACCCAACTTTTGTTTTGGCACATTGCGCGTTGGCTGTGACAACGCGTTCAATGGACTGTAAAATGTTTCCACGCGCACTTTCTTTCTAAGTGATATACGCGCTTGCATCCGCAGAAATGGAAACAGAACGATGAGTGTGGTGGAGCTACCACAAACCCAATTATGCGAGGATTCAGCAGCAATAGCAGCAGGATAACAATGCCGCATAACGAAGCGCGATGCTTTGCTGTGTATGCGTATGTATGCGTGTGTGTGTGTGTGTGTGTGTGTGCGGCGTTTCTGTGCTGTCGAATCAACTTTCTACGGAAAATGCTTTTGAATGGAAAATCGTTATGTTGAAATATGACCACATGACTGGCTTAAGGATTTTGTCAGCGCTTTAAGCATCCTGTGAGACTGCCTGCTGTCTCTTAGAGGCGACGAAGTGAACCGAAATCACAGCAGTAGGACTAACGCCGTTTTGACAAAATTAAATTGGCAGCAAACCAAAAGTTGCGCCAAACGCATTTCGTTCGAGATATGTTACGCTCGCTCCCAGTTTGAGCGTTTGCAAGCGGCGCCATCGTGTCTGCAACATAACAATAATTTCATTTGTAGTCATTCTTGATTGTGTGCCGTTGTTTTTTTTTATATTTTTTTTTTTTGTTCTGCTCAGCTCTGCCAGTCGATTCGACGATTATGACTGCGCTCTCTCAGAAAGAACGCAAATTAAATGTCGCCAGCACCACATGTGCGGCGGCAGTAGCATTGCGTAAAAAAAAAAAAACAGCAACAAGAATTCGTTAAATGACCCCATTGAGAAATTTGATCATTTAGCTTTAAATTTTAAATCAATTAACAAATGCATAAAGGTTTTTTTTTAATAAAAATCTATTAGTAAATTTTTACAGCTGCAATCTTAGTAGCTAAAGAGGGTTGTAGCTGTAGTAGTTGAAATATCGTATTATATTTTCCTTTATTTCTAGCCAAAACTTTCTTTGAACTCAATAAAATGTTTTTGCTTTTGAAGATTTCCGTAAAGAGAACTCTAACCTAACTTAGTTTTCAAGAAAAAATTTTAATAATGTCTAGAAAACAACAAAGGTACTGATATCAAAATTCTGTAATTCAATATTAAAGCTCATTAAATTATTCGTCGATTAAGGTTACCAATTTATAAAACTTTTTAGAGAAATCGTAGCCGTAATATCCCATAACTTTATGTACATTTATACGAAGCTTGATCCGAGTGGCCATTCTTGTTCATACCTATATTCTGTTAAATACTTAAAGCACCACTTTACAGAAATAATGTTTTGTCGCTTAAGGCCATCCGGTGGTCTAGCACTCTTAAATTTAAGTCAATTTTAAAATTTTTTTGAAGGAGAAAATAATGAACAACAATATTTAAACATTGTAGGTATCAAAGTCTTTGAGTCAAAGAGCATAGAAAAACACTTTTTTATAATCATCAAAAAAACAATTTTAATTATTTAAAACATGGCGGTGGGTGAAATTTTAGCTCTGTCATATATCTGAAAAATAATAAGTATGGTAATAATTAATCTATATGAGTGTAGCTACATATAGCCGGGGCCACCAAATCGAAAAAACAAATTTTTGACAAAATAGTGCGTTCTTGAAATTTGAATTTCGAAAACAGACCATTTTTAATTAGTTTTTTTTTTTACGTAAGAAATAAGAAGTTATTAAAATAAAAACTTTTTGGTGATCCCGGCTATAGTCACTAGTGTATTAAATAACATTACAAAAATTTTGATGATTTCGATGAATATTTTTTTTTTCACCCAGCAGAAAAAAGTAGTTTCGAGATAAATGAGGTTAAAGTTATTAATAACAAGGTCAAATTACAAAAAGCTGTAAAAGGACAAACAACCAAAGTAACTCTATCACGATCTTCCCATAAAATCGAAAACAAAAAATATTATTTGAGAAAAGTTATTTCTCACTGGGATTGTGAGTGCTGCGCCTGTAAATATTAATTCTGATGTTTTTTGTGCACCTTCAACCTCTTGTTTTAATCAGATCTGGTCGAAGAATTTGATGACCCCATCAACTGTTGAAGTTATGTTACCTATGTATATATATATGTATGTGTGTTGAGTTTGCGTGAATATAATACGATACATCGTAAGAAATCTGATATCACTGATTATGACCGTAGAGATGCAAAATGCACCTCCTATTCCATTGATAGTGGCTCGTATCGTTTGGGCTTTTGTTGTTATTGAAGCCATAAAGTAAACTGTCTTTTTTTTGTTGTTGCTGTTATTATTTACCAACTCAGTCTGAAGAATTTAGCTTTCTCAAGTGCAGTGCCATAGCTATTAACTCCATAACAACAATAACAATAGCAAAAATATTATTGTATACCATAATGCAACAACAATGAAATGCTACATTGTATTTCAATTATACTGCATAGAGTGCACGATGAATCCCTGCAGCAGAGTGTAGTGCTGTTGCTGATTTTATGTAAACAAAGTGCAGTAAAACAGTAAAGCTTCGAACTTCATTCAAGCTTCATTTTGTGTGTAACAGCATCACTGCTTCACTGAAGGTCGTAAGAGCTCACTTAGTGCCTTAAACTATGCAATTCGTAAGTGCTTGAATTTTCCATCTCATTGGCAAAGGAGAATTTATTTACTTGCTACTGCATAATTTTAGGAGTAAATATAATTTAATTACATACTCTCTATTTACTGAAGTCTTTAGTTAAAAGCTTCTTTTGGTTTGCGTGATCGTACTGTATTAAATGGTTGCGTAAATTTCACAAATACGGCTAATAGTATGAATTCCATTAGGCTTGTTTTCTGCTAAATGTTGTTGCTGCTGCTGCTGCTGCTAATGCTATACCACTCAAAAGGTTTACTTTAATGCTGTTTGTTATTACTGTTGTTGTTGTTGTAGTTGTAGTTGCTTTATTTGGCGTTAAGATGCGACATCTTCAATCAGTTTGTTTATGTAGCAAATTGATGTTTGTTTCTCTTTTTTCTTGTGTACAACAATCCCCCTTGTCTCCAGTCGGAAAAAAGCGAATTTGGTTACGATCTCATGTAAGTCTGACCATTTTTTTTGTTAGTTTTTTATAGAGATTTGTTCATATTTCATGAGAAAAAGTTAAGAAAAAAATTCGTATACACGCGTTGATCAAATGGAGAAGTTAAATGGAAATTTCATCAACATTACTTTTTCTTTCAACAACAATTTTAGGAATCGCATTCAGACGAAAGATCAGCAGAATTTTATATTCTGAAAATAAAAACATTGTTGTTGCATTTTTTTATTATCATTTCGCATGTAGTTTTCGACGCTCAATCCGAATCAGATATTCATATTTTTTCATCTCGCCTAGATTTTGTAATAAATGGGTTCAAATCAGTGATTACGTTTTTAGTGGAATTTTACTCATGTTTTTTAGTAAATTTGCGGTTTGAAAAACACAATATTTGAACTTTAAGAATTTTAATTACATTTAAAATTTTCCAAAAAATCTAGAAAAAATACGCTCGACCTGGCTCCGGTATTTGCCATGATGATCAGATTTCGAAAGATATATTTTTGATTTGCTTAGTAGTTTTTTAAGTGATTTTGAAAAAATGGTGTTTTTTTTTTTCAAGAATTGTAATCATTTAAAAAACTTGTTGATTGAGAAGCAAAATGTAAAATCTACAAATCCTGATTCCTCATTTACCAGTAAGATTTTATTCAGTTTAGTTGGTTACATTAAATGACATATAGTCGTCATCTGAGAAAATGTCACATTGAAAGTGCAAATTCTCGTAACTCGGAATATATATTCTTTGAGTATTTGCCGAGCATATTATTCATATAAATCATATGTTCTTGAGGGCTTTTCCTTATTTTGATGCAGCTAAGTGTCGCCAATGTTCAAAAAAAAAATTTTGCTTTTTTGTTTAACTTTTTGCTGATGAGTTCTCCTAGCAGAAAATGAAACTAGTATAGCTAGCGTTAGCCCATTTTTCTTTTTATTTATCTTTGTACATAACTGTAATGTTGTTGGTGTTTTGACACACAAAAGTTATTGAACTATTACTATCTCAATAAAATAACAATTATAAATTATGATTACAAAAAAAAAAAAATATTTAATTTTTATTTTATCGTTTCTATATTTTCAGATCAACGGCCTTGAGATTCTTTATATTAACCATACTAGTTCAATTATCTACCGCAAGATTTGTAAGTAACTTCATATGTTGCAAATTATCGTTTCTGTTCAGATACTGATTGCATTTAAAATTTTCAGTACGGGAGCAGACCAAAAAGACAAAATGGTGCACATATGTACCTACCAGAAACTTTTATAATACCTGGTGGTGAAGGTGATAACGGGGATTGGAGTGATTGGAGCTCACCTTCAGAATGCTCCAGAACCTGTGGTGGCGGTGTATCATATCAAACAAGAGAATGCCTGAGAACGGCGTAAGTATTCTTACGACTATGTATGTAACTATCGCAAACATTATTTTCATCTTTAATTTTTCAGTTCGAATGGTGCACCTCTTTGCACTGGTGGCTATCAAAAGTATTTCTCGTGTAATACTCAAGATTGTCCTGAGGAAGAGGGTGATTTTAGGTCTCAACAATGTGCACGATTCAATAAAGTACCTTTCGACGGTGTGCATTACGACTGGGTGCCATATACAAATGCACCAAATCCTTGTGAATTAAATTGTATGCCAGTTGGCGAACGTTTCTACTATCGCCAGAAGGCAAAAGTAATTGATGGCACAAGATGCGATGACAAAGAGCTTAACGTGTGTGTTGACGGTACATGTCAACCAGTGGGTTGTGATATGATGCTTGGATCAGATGCCAAAGAGGATAAATGTCGAAAATGCGGCGGGGATGGTAGCAGTTGTAAAACAATCGCAGACACATTTACCACAAAAAATTTGGCAGCAGGTCAGTGAAAGTATAATTGAGTAAAAATTTTGCTTAAAAATATGCAATGAAAATTTTTCTTATTCTGCACTTACTACTGAAGTGAAAGTTTGAAATTTTTCGTTGCATTTCGTTACGCCCATGCAGGGTCGATAGGTCGTCAAAGATCATAACCAATGGCTACAAGTATTTTATAACAAATATTTCTGCTTTTTACACAGGATATAATGACATTCTTCTGATACCTAGTGGGGCAACCAATATAAGAGTGCAGGAAACTGCACCCTCTAACAATTATCTCGCATGTCGGAATCTCTCTAGCCACTATTATTTAAATGGAAATTGGCGTATTGACTTCCCACGTCCAATGCTTTATGCTGGTTCCTGGTGGAACTACCAGCGCAAACCGAATGGTTTCGCTGCACCAGATCAGTTGACTTGTAGTGGCCCTATAACTGAATCTATATATATTGTGATGCTAGTACAAGATCGCAACGTAAGCATAGACTATGAATACAGTATTCCAGAATCTCTCAGCAGAAGCACACCAGACGTTTACTCTTGGACACATATGGAGTTTGAGCCATGTAGCGCAACTTGTGGTGGTGGCACACAGTCCAGAAGAGTAACCTGCAATAATCGTCTAACATTAGATGAAGTTGATCCCGGATTATGTGATGAATATAGTAAACCAGCGGAAACGCAAGAATGTGGTAAAGAGCCTTGCGCTCCGCACTGGATAGAAGGTGAATGGGGAAAATGTTCGAAAGGCTGTGGAGCAGATGGAGTACAAAACAGAACAGTAACGTGCGAACGAATTTCACCAACCGGGTAAATTGGCACATTTAGCATAGCTAAGCTTCCAAATATGTTTTTCAATATTATTAATCACAAATTTTAGAGAACATACGACTGAAGATGATGCAGTATGTTTACAATTGGTAGGCAATAAGCCAGCGACTACCCAAGAGTGTAATAGGGATGTTGAAAACTGTCCAAAATATCATCTGGGACCATGGAAGCCAGTAAGACAAAATTAAACTTGGAATTATACAGCATGCATTATATTTAACTTTTATTCAAAGTGCGACAAACTATGCGGGGAAGGTAGGCAAACCAGGAAAGTTACCTGCTATATTGAAGAAAACGGCAAGAAGAAAGTCTTGACAGAATCAGACTGTGTGGAAGAAAAGCCACCGACGGAACAAACTTGTTTGCTGACACCATGCGAAGGTGTGGATTGGATAATTTCAGCATGGAGTGGGGTATATATGAAAATTTTTATAATCAAATACGCAATTTTTACGCTTATAACTTTTTTCAGTGCGATGCTTGTGGACAAAATACAGAGACGAGAACCGCTATTTGTGGCTCTAAATCTGGCAAAGTATACCCAGAAGAGTTCTGTGCACCAGAAGTGCCACTGCTTTCCCGTCCTTGTAAGTCGAAAAAGTGTCAAACTCAGTGGTTTTCATCAGAATGGAGTCAATGCTCTGCAGCTTGCGGTAAAGGACAACAGTCACGCGTTGTTCTTTGTGGTGTATTTGATGGAAAAAGCGTTACTACAGCAGCTTCTGATTCTGAGTGCGATAAAGCAACTAAGCCGGAAGCTGAACAGGAATGTGAGGGCGAAGAAAAAGAATGTCCAGGAGAATGGTTCACTGGACCATGGGAATCATGCAGTAAGCCTTGTGGTGGTGGAGAAAGAACTCGTGAGGTACTCTGCTTAGCCAATGGAACAAAATCGTCCAATTGCGAACAATCTAAGATTGAATTTTCATCTGAAAAGTGTAATTCTCAAGCATGTTCCGAGGATGAAGTTATTCCAGTTGACTCCACAGGAAGTCCAGTCACGGATGATGATTACGATGATGAGGAATGTGAAGATGAAGATTTGGATATTACGACAGAAAAGATGTTAGAAGAAATTAAGATCTCTGAGGGCATTGATTTGGATGGCGAATCAACAACGTTGTCCTCCATTTTGACCGATGAACTTATGTTAAGTGACTCACCGTCTACCTATGAAACTACTGCTGGAGAAAGCACAACTGATATATCAGCCAGTACTGTTGAAGGATCTGGAGACCTAACAGATAGTACTGTCGACACGAGCTTGGGTGTCAGCGAAGGTAGCGGTGATGATACCGATTCAACTATCACATCGTCTACTGACGTTTCGGATTCAACTGATATCTTAACTTCAACAGAAGTTTCTGCCTCTACAGATGTTTCTGCCTCTACAGATGTTTCTGCTTCAACAGATATTTCTGGATCAACCGATGTGTCTGCTACGACCGATGTATCTGCTTCAACTGATGCCTTATCTTCTACTGATGTATCGAGTTCAACCGATGCATCGGCTTCCACAGATGCATCTTCCTCAACTGACGTTTCTACATCCACAGGTACGTCTGACTCTACTGACACTTCTGCATCGACGGATGTATCAGATTCGACAAAATCTTCAGGATCAACTGATGTTTCATCTTCTACCGATGTTTCGACATCAACTGATGTATCAGCTTCAACTGACATATCTGCATCAACTGATGTATCAGGTTCAACTGACGTAGCTGCGTCCACAGATATATCAACTTCAACTGACGTATCAGCATCAAGTGATGCGCCAGTTTCCACTGACTCGTCTGCATCAACGGATATATCTTCTTCTACAGATGTATCTGCAACAACTGATGCGTCAGCTGCCACTGAATTGTCTTCATCAACTGATATCAATGCATCAACGGATGTATCTGCTTCAACAGAAGTATCCGCGTCAACTGATGTATCAGATTCAACAAAAGAGTCGGACTCAACAGAAAAACTTGAATCATCTACACTTGCGTCAACAGATCTTTCCGATTCAACCGAAAAATCAGAATCTACCGATGGGTCTTCTGACTCTACAATTCAGGTATCAACTGAAAGTTCTGAGTCAACAGATACAAGTCATGACTCTTCACCTCAGTCATCTACAGAATCAGTTAGTAGTAGTAGCGAAGTTATATCATCTTCGGACACAACATCATCATCTTCTGATACTTCCGACACCACCGAGTCTACTGAATCGACAGTCTCGGAATCAACTGAAACATCATCGTCTACAGAATCAGTTTCTACTGAATCCACACCAGATGAAACGACTGCATCTTCTGATGTCACTACTGATGTTTCTACTTCAACAGATGTATCTGCTTCTACCGACGTGTCATCTTCGACTGATATTTCTGTCTCAACAGACGTTTCTTCTTCGACTGATGCATCTGCATCTACAGATTCATCTGCTTCTACAGATGCATCAGGTTCTACAGATGCATCTTCTTCTACTGATGCATCTGCTTCTACTGACGCCTCTGCTTCCACTGATGTTTCAGGCTCTACGGACGTATCAGCTTCCACAGACGTATCAGCTTCTACCGATATATCAGGTTCTACAGACGCATCAGCTTCTACAGACGTATCAGGCTCTACAGACGTATCAGCTTCTACGGATATATCAGGTTCTACAGACGCATCAGCTTCTACAGACGTATCGGGCTCTACAGACGTATCAGCTTCCACAGACGTATCAGGTTCTACGGACGTATCAATTTCTACAGATGCATCAGTTTCTACAGATGCATCTGCTTCAACTGAAATTTCTGAATCAACAACTATTTCAAGTTCAGATACCACTGAAGTTAGCGAGGAAACTTCGAAATTATCTAGCTCTTCTGGAACTGATGACACAACAATTTCTGCTGATAGTAGTACATCTGATCAGTCAACTTCATCTTCTGCTATTGATACCACCACTGATGTATCTAGTTCTACTGACGTCAGTTCAACAGAATCAACAGCTGAAAGCACTGCATTATCAATTGAGAGCTCTACCGAAGGTATTTCTACTGAAGCATCATCAACTGATGTATCAGCGGGATCTGACTCAACACTACTTAGCTCTGAAACAACGGAAACTTTAGAATCATCAACAGAATCAGCTTCCTCAACTACACTTGACTTAACCTCTGACATAACTGAGTCTGGTTCGGAAGGAACAGATACCACGGAAACTGGTGGAACAACAGAGTCTGATTCAACAGAATCTACTGTGACCGGATCAGAACTAACTTCAGAAAGTGAAACAACATCTTCAGATGAGACAACTGTAGATATTTGGTCTTCCACAGGATCAGATACTACTGATGAAGAATCTGAGAGTAGTACTCCAAACACACTTGAATCAATTATCACTAAAGAGTCTAAGCCTCGTAAATGCAAAGCTAAAAAGAAACCTAGTTGTACAAACTCTGAACATGGATGTTGTCCAGATAAAACTACTGCTGCTAAGGGTCCGTTTGACAAGGGATGTCCAATTGCGAAAACATGTGCAGATACTAAATTCGGATGTTGTTCGGATGGCGTATCTCCAGCACAAGGTGAAGACAATGAAGGATGTCCTAAGTCTCAGTGCGCGGAAACGTTATTCGGTTGCTGCCCAGACAAATTTACTCCCGCTGAAGGCGAAGATAGCGAAGGCTGTCCTGAACCAACAACAGTGTCACCAACGAGCACAACTGAACTCACTACAGAGTCTTCAGAGAGCACAGACACATCAACGGATGAGTCTGAAGAAACCAGTAGCACCGAAGTCACAACTGAAGAAGGACCCAAAAAATCATGTTCTTTCTCTGAATTTGGCTGCTGCCCAGACGGTACATCAGAAGCTAAAGGAGAAAACTTCCAAGGATGTGAAAATGTTATCGATGAGAAGGATTGCACAAGATCACTTTATGGCTGCTGCGATGATAGAAGTACACCTGCTACTGGTCCTGATGGCCAAGGGTGTGCTGGCTGTACTAGGGAACCTTTCGGCTGTTGCCCAGATAAGCAAACACCTGCACATGGACAACTTGGTGAAGGTTGTTGCTTGAACACCCCATACGGCTGCTGTCCTGATAATATCAACTATGCATACGGACCCAACTTCGAGGGTTGTGATTGTGAACATACGCCATATGGTTGCTGTCCTGATAAGAAGACTGCTGCACGTGGTTACAACAACGATGGCTGTAGTTGTGAGCAAACGCGGTTCGGTTGCTGTCCGGATAAAATAACACCTGCTGCAGGACCTAAGTTTGAAGGATGTGCATGTCACACCATGCAATATGGTTGCTGTCCAGATGGCATTACATTTGCACAGGGACCACATCATTATGGTTGTCACTGTTCACAAACTGAATTCAAATGCTGTGATGATGAAAAGACACCAGCAAAGGGACCAAATAAGGAGGGTTGTACATGTGTGGAGAGTAAATACGGTTGTTGTCCGGATGGAGTTAATGTGGCACAAGGCGAGAAGTTTGAGGGCTGTGAAAATGTTAAGGAACCACCGCAGAAAGCTTGTGGACTACCAAAGAATACTGGACCATGTGGAAACTACAGCATTAAGTACTTCTTCGATACATCTTATGGTGCATGCGCACGATTCTGGTATGGAGGTTGTGAAGGTAATGATAATAACTTTGAGACTGAAGCAAACTGCAAGGAGACATGCCAAGAATACACCGGCAAAGACGCATGTTATTTGCCAAAGAGCTCAGGACCGTGTACGGGATACAACAAGAAATGGTATTTCGATACGGAGCGCAACCGCTGTGAGGAGTTCAATTATGGTGGATGTTATGGTACCAGCAATCGTTTCGACAGTCTGGACGAATGTCAAAACTTGTGTTCTGTTAGTGAAAGTATACGTAAGTGGAGAGTTTTTATGCTAGACATAGAGGGCGGAAGACTTTAATTTTCTTATTTCTTCCCTTTAGCGCCATGTGATCAACCAATGGATGAAGGACCATGTGAAGGCAGCTTTGAACGTTGGTTCTATGACAATGGAACCGATGTCTGTCGTCCATTCAACTATGGTGGCTGCAAGGGCAACAAGAACAACTATGCATCACAACATGCCTGCAATTATCACTGTCGTCAACCAGGCGTACATAAAGGTTTGATTTCTACTTTACCCTTTGAAAAAGGTTCTTATTTGGTGTTTGCTTTGATAAAAAAAAATATATATATCAGTATCATTTATTTGCCTTAGCTAAAATAAGGGGGTATTGAGTATACGTTTAGTTGAGTTGGTTTTTGTTATGGGTCATGCAAAGCATCTTAACCTTTATATAAGTTGGTATCTTAAGTTATTTAATACGTTATTTTCTTTTAACCCTTTTCTTATGCCCCTACATTTTTAATTCCCGAATGCCTGCTTGCTGCTTGCTTCCTTTAATTTTACACTATCCGACAATTTTTTTCCAAACTATTTGCATTGAATGCATCTGAATGACTTGCTATATCCTCTAATCAATCAACGCACGAATGCACTATTCCAAACTTAAAAAAAATAAGATTATTGCTCGCTTGCTAAGCAACCTGGTGATTGCAGTGAACAACATGCGCGCTGGCACTACTCCGAAAGTGACAAAAAATGCATGCCATTTTATTACACTGGTTGTGGGGGTAACAAAAATAACTTCCCATCATTGGAGTCATGCGAGGATCATTGCCCTAAAGAAGTTGGTAAGGAAAACTGCGGCTGACGCTTTAAATGTTTAGCCAAAAAAAATTAATATTTGCATTTGTATTTTTAAGTATTACTATAAGGCATATTATTTGATTTGGGGTTCTGACCAGCACGAATATTTCTCTTGAAAATTAAATTGTTATTTATAGGGTGACAAATTGATATTTGTAACGTGATGTCGATTTGGAAGTGGTTTTTGAGTCGAATACGTACTCAAAACTATTTGGCTGTGAACCGGTTTGAACTTTTTCAAAATTTTTGGACTTTTTCCAATAATTGCTGCTGTAATAATACTGTAAAAATGTTTAAGAAATACATATGATCGACACTTCTCACAAGATTTTTGAAAAACATATTTTTGAAAAATGGTATTGTCTAAATTTTACTGCAAATTACTGCTCACACGTGAATTCTTCCTAAATTGCCTCGAATTTTCTTCACTCTGTAAGAATTTAAAAATCACAGTTCAAAATTTTAAAAAGAAAACGCTTTATTATTAATTGCAATAGAGTAAGTAGTGTTCAGAACTGCAATGAAAGAAAAACTTAAAGGAGGAGTGTTGAGTAAAGTGATATAATTTTCCTATTTTGTTTTTTCATTTTAAATAAACGTAACGACATAAAAAATATCTATACACAAACATACAATTTTTTTAGAAAAAATATATTTTTGAGCTAGTATTTGCGAAACTTCAACACACCTCCTTTTTTTAACTCACTTCACAATTTAATACATCAAAATATAATTATTTTTTATTTTCTGCCCCCTTTGATATATATTAGTTAAGGACCTTTGTGAAATTCCCGCCGAAGTTGGTGAATGTCAGAATTATGCGCCAATGTGGTACTTCGATACAAAAGACGAACGCTGTCGTCAATTCTACTATGGTGGTTGCGGTGGCAACGGCAATAAGTTCCAAACTGAACCTGAATGTTTGCAACGTTGCGAACGCAAACCTGAACCTACACCCGAACCTGTACCAGCACCACCACCAACACAAGAAACAGTACCCACAGATATATGTGCAGAGCCCGCTCTTGTGGGCGATTGTAGAAACTTTACCATTTTGTGGCACTACGATAGCGCTAGCTCCGACTGTCGTCAATTCTACTATGGTGGTTGCGGTGGCAATAATAATCGTTTTGCAACTGCAGAAGAATGTAAAAGTCGCTGTCAAAGAGAAGAAACGATTCAACCACAGGTTCAACAACGCCCTCTTGAACGACAATCACCTGTCGAACAGGAACAGCCGACATCTCAAGGAGATCTTTGCACAAGTGGCGCTGATGTTGGCACATGTGATCAATACGTTATTATGTGGTATTATAATACTACACACAGTCAATGTACGCAATTCTATTATGGTGGTTGTGGAGGAAATGAAAATCGTTTCCCCACTGAAGAAGCGTGTGCTCAACGTTGTCCGCAACAAACTGCAGAGCCACCAGTGTTGCCACCTGATAATAATATTAGACAACCTAGCGAAGAAGAGAAATGCTTCTTACAACCAGATGCAGGTAATTGCGATTCGAATGTCACTCGTTGGTATTATGATAGCTCACAAGGTCTCTGCGATGAGTTTGTATATGGTGGTTGCGGCGGTAATGGAAATAACTTTGAAAATGAAGAAGATTGTTCAGAAAGCTGTCATTCTGTGCAGGATACTTGCATCCTACCACCTGTACGTGGACGTTGCAATGAAAGTCTCACAAGTTGGTATTATGATGCGAATTCAAAGAGCTGCAATGAATTTGAATTTAGCGGTTGCCGCGGCAATAGAAATAACTTCCTAACACAATCTGAGTGCTTGGACTTCTGCTCGAACGAAGCTGGTCCACCTGGTCCTGAACCTGCTGTACCACCGGTAAGTTTTAAAGTCACTCATATGTAAGTCTCACAGAAGTCAAAGAGTAGCCTCTTTTTTACATTTCCATATTATTTATTTTCACCATGCCCTCTTCCCCCTCTATATATAGACCTATTCACTGTGTGATTTACCACCGGCAGAGGGCGAATGCGACAATAAAACCGCTGCATGGTTCTATAATATCGATACAATGTCCTGCACTGTTTTCACATACTCTGGCTGTGGTGGAAATGGCAATCGTTTCGCAAGCAAAGAACAATGCGACCGACAGTGTGGAGAGTTCAGAGGAATTGGTAAGTAACTTAAGATAAATTTAAATTTTTATTTATTAGTTGGCATTTGCAATTTTAACAACACATTTGTGACGTAACAACTAGATGTCTGCAATGAAAAGCCCGAATCTGGTCCATGCAAACAATGGCAAACACGCTTCTATTACGATCGAGATACCCGTACTTGTAATCCATTCACCTATGGTGGTTGTGATGGTACTGGCAATCGATTCATTGACTTTGAAGAGTGTGAAAACGTTTGCGTACTAAGCCAAGAACCACTGACAAATGAAAATAAAGGTAAACTGCAATTAAACGGCATACATTTTTTGATTTTGAAGTTGAATCTAAAGCAACTCTCTCTGTATGAGTAGATATATGCAAACTACCGGTAACACGTGGAAGCTGCAATGAACCTTCAACACAGGAACGTCGCTATTATTATGACGATGAGAGAGGCAATTGCGTCTCATTCATCTATGAGGGTTGCGGTGGCAATCAAAATAACTTCCGTTCCCTAGATTCTTGTATTAATTTCTGCTCAAGTAAGCCCATGCCTGCTCAATGGGCAACTATGTACACACATTTACTTCTGCACCAAAACTTTGCACAACTTTGATTATTTGCCTGCACCTTTTTTTTATAGACGCACCTTTATCAAATTTATTTTATAATTCCCATTTATGTTAAGGCTTCTCTTAGTTAAGTAGTTGCACGTTCATATATATATATATATAAATTATAGTTCGGCACGTAGTATTTGAAATGGGTTTGGGTTTATGGTGGTTATGGATTGTTTTATAAAATGCATAATCTGTAATATCGTGAGTTTCGGTATAAGAAGTAATTTATGAACTCATCATTTCTTATATCCGAAACTCAGCAAAATCTACTTCGCTTCATGGTTTGTAATAAAATGATGTGATATTTTAATGTTTGTATTTTGATTTTCTGCAGATATCGATCAAACGAACGAAATACCGAATGAAATACAACCCGACCGATGTGAACCTTACCTAGAGGAATGCCGTCAAGTACGTTGCCCATATGGTACACGCGAATCCATTACTGCCGATAACTGCACACGCTGTGATTGTGTAAATCCTTGCGAACAATATACCTGCCCAGAAGGTCAACAATGTGCTGTGGATCTGTCAAGTGATGCAACGCAACAATTTGTACCTGTCTGCCGTGATATTAACAAGCCAGGTGTATGTCCCTATATCGCAACAAATAGCACAAATTGTGGCCGCGAATGTTATACTGATGCAAATTGTCGTGGTGATAATAAGTGTTGTGCTGATCCCTGTGGTTTTGTCTGTGTCAGACCAGTGGTACCGACAATTCATACAACACGTCCAACAACACCAACACCAGCTGTCATTTATCCAGGTGAATTTGAGGCCGGCTTAGAGCCGAAAACTGCTAAGGAGTTGGACATTCAATCAGCTGTTGGTGGCATTGCCGTTCTGCGTTGCTTCGCCACAGGCAATCCAGCTCCGAATGTTACTTGGTCGCGTCACAATGTTGTGGTATGTGATATTTTAAAAATGATATAAACTTAATGACAGTGAGACTAGCAGTTTATTCGTTGTCGCAAGCAACTTTTTAGTCACTTGCAACTTTTTAGTCGCATGTAACTTTTTAGCCGCATGGAACTTTTTTGTCACATACCATTTTTTGTTTGTGGACAATAAGGCCGTCACATGGTGGCGTGACTAGTGTCATAGGTACAACTACTATTCACAAGAATAGTCTGAATATGTTCCAAAAAAATTATTGCATAAATAGCATCTTTTGGTAACAAATTGTCAGATTGCTCTTCTAAATTTGTTGTAAAACTTCATTACCGAAAAAATGGTATCCATTTATTTAGTAAATTCAGAAAACTTTCTACATAACACCAAATTACTAATTCTCCAAAATTTCCTAAATTATATCAACCTTTTACAGATTGATACTAATCAGGGACGCTATGTTCTGACCTCAAATGGAGACTTGACAATAGTTCAGGTACGTCAAACTGATACCGGCTCATACGTTTGTGTAGCCACTAATGGACTCGGAGAACCGGTGCTACGTGAAATACAACTGCAAGTAACAGGTATGTAAACGCTAAATTATTGCCTATTGGTGTTTGATATTTTCGTTCAATGTGCATGATGTGTTTATTATTTTTTCTATTTTTTTCCCTCCAACTTTCTTTCTTCATCTAATTTACAATACTTTACAATTAATACAACAAAATGCATGTGTATTTGTGTTTGTTTATGTGTGCCCTTATTAACAATCGCTAACACAATACAGAGCCACAAAATATCAATGCCTACATTTATGGTGATAAGAATGTCACACAAATTGTGGAACTTAATAGACCGGCAGTGGTGCGTTGTCCAGCTGGTGGACATCCTGCACCACATGTTAGTTGGTGGCGTAACAAAAAGCATCTTAGTCTAATTGGTGATGGTTTTGAATTGATGCGTGATTATGCTTTGATGTTCCGCCCCATACGTCTATCTGATTTGGGACCTTACACATGTGAGGCTTATAATGGTCGTGGTCGTCCAATATCAATGAAAGTTACACTTAAAGCATATGGTCCCGCCAGAGCTGTGCATCCTAATGATGCACCATTTATGCAGTATATAATAGACCCTGCCGTTGCACCAAGCACTTTGAGGCCATCTTATCCTTATCGACCAACGCGACCAGCTCTACCACCACCACCGGTGGTGCTTGTAGGACCACCACGCGGTAAGTGCATGATGATTTATTTTTTACGGTACTTAATGGTTGTTGTTAAACTATTTGGTTTGTTACATTGTTATTTAGTAGCAGTGTTGAAATGTGGATGTTACGTGAATATTTCAAAATATTCACAATCTGCCACTAGTTTATATTTAAGTTTGGCATATTTTTCAATGAGTTTGTTGTATTTTTAGTGAGCGCCCAAGCAGTTATATTACGTGATGATCGAAACAGCTATACATTAGGTTCAACTATTATCCTGGATTGTAACGTCGAAGGATATCCTGTGCCAGATGTAATTTGGTCTAAGGATCAAATTCCATTGACAGCAGGTGGTCGCATTCAAATAACTGGTGAGTTATGATAAAATTTACAATCCAAAAGAGTTAAAGCGAAAGTTAAACGAAGGAATGTATACAAAAAGGATAACTGAAACCATACGATGTAAATGGAGTGCGATGAAAAAATAAATATATATGTTAAATATGTAGCCAGAATTCCGGTTTTTAAAACACCACTTAATTGAAAGTCCGCGTATATTTTTCTTTGGCTATTGCTGTCGGTTTCATAACTTTCGTTTTCTTATATAAATAAGAAAAAGAAATTCCTAGTACTAAATTGTAGTAAATTTTGGAAAATTATCACGATCTTTGGTATTGGAAACAGTTTTTCTATATTTAAAATAATAGTTTTTATTTCTCGAACTTTTTCAAGCTTAACATTCTTAATTATAGCATAAGAACTTAAATAGAGTTCACTTAAAATATCCGGTACTCGCCTACATAAGGAATTCCTACTAAAAACTACTAACACCACTAAAACAACTTATTTCTCTCAATTCAATTTTCAGCTGATCCACATCGTCTTGTTATTAACGAGGCAACATTAGCCGATTCGGGCATGTATGGTTGTACAGCGAGAAATTCATTTAGCTATAATACCAGTGAAGAAAGAGTAAACATTGAATGTAGGTCTCAGCATAGCATGTTTTTCCGTAGATTCCACTAACCCATCATTTTTTCTTTCAGCTGCCATACAAGTGCATCCCGATTGCATTGACAATCCTTACTATGCTGTCTGTAATCTCATTGTTGAGGGCAACTACTGCAAGCATCAGTACTATGCTAAGTTCTGTTGTAGATCATGTACACTTGCCGGTCAATTGGGTGGACTTCATCCGAATGCTGTATAAAACACAAAAAAAAAAACCATCCGCTGCAAAGCCCAACATCAAAATATAACGAACTTTATATTCCAAATTTGTTAAGTAAAGCGCATCATAAGTATTTATCACAAATGTATTTGATTGCATGACGATATAATTTTTGCTATTTTTTTTTTGTACTCAAAATTCTAATTCCTCAGGCCGAATTTATAGTTTTTACACGCATAAAGTATTTTCATAAGTGTTAGAAAAAAGGACTCTTTTTCAACTAATCCTTTGAATAATTTGTTCAGTAAAATGTTGCTAAATTAAAAAGAGAACAATGTATTACAATTAAAAATCAGTAGATAGTTTTTAGAAAACTGCATAATTTTAATTTGTTCCTATTTATTGCCCAAGTCAGTTGTAACCTTTTTTTTTTTAAATAAAACATTAATACATAATTGGCGGTGCAAAAGTAATAAAGAGAAAAAAAAAAAAAATCAATAATAAATGTACAATGTATTGAAAAGGAATTTCCTAAATTGATGTCTAATGTAACTAGATATGATAGGAATGAAAATGTAATACGATTATGTAATCAATTTTTGTAAATAAACCAAATGAAATGATTTAAGTTTATAATGAATTTTGTGATTTTTTGCTACTCGTATATCTACAGAGTGATTTTGTCTTTTGAAAATGGGCATGGTGTAAAATGTGAATCCGGATTCTATGCTTTTTGGTGCTTAAAAAAATATATGGAAAAGGACTCAAAGATAAATAACACTAGCCGACTTTTTTTGACATTTTTTTTGCTCCATGAACTTTTTTAATTTTTTATGATGTAATAAGGTCCCCTAAGTACAAAAAAATTGTTGATAGATTTTTCTCACGGTTAGTTTTGTTTTTAAATTTTTTTCAGTGTATTTTCAGTTTATAGGCTCATCCAAATATAAACCGATTTTGTTTGAATAAATTTGAAAAAAAGGTAATACAATTTCCCGCCCCCTCTTTTAGAGGACGGGTTTTCAAAAACTTGGTATTATTTTCTTTTGAAGACTTTCCTTTTTGTAATTAAAGAGTTAAATTGATGTATTTTTAAATATTTATATTTTTAAATTTATTTTTAACTAGATACAAATTTTAATCATATCAATTTTTTCAAATGTGTCAGCTTTTATCTCGTAATCTGTATATTAAAAACAAAACTTTCCTCTACAAGAGTTGTGGGAAATTTTATTACCTTTTTTTTTACACTGAAAATACACTAAAAAAAGTTTTAAAAAAACTAACCGTGAGAAAATTCTATCAAAAATTATTATTACATCATAAAAAATTAAGAAATATCATGGAATATTTTTGGTGTCGGCTAGTGTAATTAACATAAGTCTATGTTTAATTATCATAGGTTTCAGGCGTGCCCGTGTACTGATTTTGTCCATTTACCCATTGAAATTCATGAGCTATGTATGTGTCTATGTACCAGATAGACAGACGGACACTACTCTATTGACTCAAAATCAGGGTTGCCAAGTGGCCGGAATTAATCCGGCTATGCCGAGAGCCCGGCAGGAATTGAAAAACTTTTGAAAAATTCGAGGATTTCGAGGATCTACCTTAGAGGCACACTAGGCCAGTGCCTAGGGCGGCAAGAATTTAGGGGCGGCAAATATGTATTGGGAACTTTAAAATTTTTTTTTAAAATTTATTTTAAGTGGTAATGCATTGGAGATAGTGAGAGTTACACAGGGGGATAAAAGTGGGAATATACCTAACAAAATGTTGGCAAGCAAAAAAAAAAAAAACGAAGGTCCTCACTTTTGATAGCACTGGTATAATCCACATGTTTTGGCGCATTACCAGCAAAAGATTTAGTAATAGATTAACAGAATATTAATTCTGTTATTCGCGGGCCAATGTTTTGTAACTGTAATAAATTCGCTATCGAAACTCAACAAGCTCATTTCACACTACACTTTTGGAACTGTCAATGCTAAGGGTAACTAATTATTATCAATGACAACCCTATGCGAGTGAATCGGGTTCTGTATTCTAAATTGTAATTAATGATATCTAAAGGGTCATAAAGCACTTCATAACTATTCATACAAGAAATCACTTCACATTATTGTGTTACTCAGAAACGTATAATACATTCTCAAAATATGGAAAATGACACTAAGAATTCCAAAGCAAGAAATCATCATCCTAAAATCATATTGATGAACCTACTCAGAGAACTTTCTTCTACAAAAATATTTCGAGTTCAAATCGCTATATATAAATGATTAAAGTGGTTAGCAAAGTCGCTAGTATATTTTTTCTTACTTAAGCTCTTTCAACCTTTCAATATGGCAATGCTGGAAGTTTTTGGAAAATCAATAAACAGCACAAAACAGACAACATTTCAAATTGACGCAAGCGCAATGTCGTAACAAGGGCTAACATCAGCTTTGACAATACAATTTCTTAGAATATTTTTATTTATTAGTATAGTAAATGGCGAAATTCAAACAGCTGGTTAAAAATTTTTGTATAAACAATTGCTAAACAATAACTCAATTGCTTCAAAGTTATGGAAGACAGTGGCATTGATAGTGAAGATAAACTTTCTGCAGCTTTCGATGAACCAAAAAAGGTATAAGTTCCCATACTGAAATTAAAAATACTCCAACTCTTTTAATAACACATAATTTTTCTTTATAGCTTCCCAATGATTACAGCAGCAACAGTTTGGAATTGAAGAAATCACACGATAGCTATGATGTTGCTTTTCGCAATACAGGCATAATAAAAAGCACAAATTCACGTTATATATCAGCTGAAAATCAGTCAGCAGAGAATGAGCACAATTCGATAGCTAAAACCCAACCACCCAACAATACATGTCGCATATTGCAGCGGAAACTTGAACTAAAGGTCGAACGCGCTAAACGAAATTACAGCCAATACCAAGAAGTTTGCGTATGTGGCACATTCACTAATTATTTGTCCAATATTCTTTCAACTTTCAGTTTTTTTTTTTTTTTTGCTTTAGGGTAGGAAAACTCAGGCAGCGAATTTGATACCAATTAGTCGCTTACATATACCGGGTAATTCAGAAAAGAAACCTTTAGTTGATTACAAATCGGATAGCAGGTAAAATTGTTACGCACATGAGTTTGCAGTTAAGGACTTCACATATTGAACTTTAACCTTTGTCGTGTATTTTATTGTTAACATTTTAGTGATGAACCTGATGAAATCTCTTTTTTTTCGGCAAAACCTAAAACGCACAAGAAACTGCGACAATCTGAGCTGTCCGATACGTTTAGCATACAGGAAATGACAATTGAATCCGAACAGGAATCCGATGACAGTGAATCACAGAATCTTGAGTTACTTCCACCGATGACCAAAAAGAAATTAATGGATTATTTAATTAATTGCTTTAATTGTAAAAATTTAAGATCATGAAGTTTGTAAACACGGAATATAGTGCATGTTTAGTATTAAAATTTGTTTTCTATAATGGTTTTGTGCATTGAGGAAATCGAACGATTAAACGAATGAGTTGCGAAAAATCATTTTCGAAATTAGTAAAAAGGATTTGATTAAAAGTTAAGTACAGAAGTACAGGCTTGTTTCATAATGAGGGTATTCATATAAGAGCATAAAAACCTTATAAGCAGTTTTATTCACATAATTTATTTTATTTTGCAACTTCGTAAAAAGGACAAACGGCTTTTAACGTAAATATTATGGTTTTAAAAGCTGTTCGACGCAAGTGTTCATAATAAATGTTTCAATTACAATTCAACTTCAAATGAAAAAATAATGTTTAAGAATAACATATTTTATCTTAAGGTACTTAAATATACTTTTGAAAATAGTAACAACTAAAACTTAATAAACTTTTAACTATGTATGGTATGTACTACATAAATTCACATTTTGTCTGTCTTTCATGGACGCGGAAACTATCCAGCCGATTTTGATGAAATTCTTACTGTATGTTTTTATTTAGGGTGGCCCCAATACAAAAATATTTTAAAATATCATTTTCATACATTGTCTTTTATATTAAGAAGCGCAGCTTAAACTGATAAAAATTTTTTTAATGTGCATACTTTTTAGTGTTTTTTAAATGCCATTATGTTCTAAGAAAGGTTTTTGGAAAGTTTGTTAAGAAAAATAAGCGATGACACGCCCCCCAAAATCAAAATCATATCTCAGATAAATGTAACTTGGTACATACATAAAAGGTTTGGGTAAAAGTAAGTTTCAAAGAAGAAAATGGGCGGGACCACGCCTCCCATATGCGAATAAAACAACATTTTGAATAAATCAGCAACTGTTACGCAGACGAATGAGACTTGGTACATATAATAGACAAAGACTATAACAAATTAAACTCATCGCCCCATCTACCAATAAGGGTATAGCAACGTCTGCCTGCTTGCTTTATGTATGTATGTAAAAGAGTAGGCACAAAAGTAAGCTTTCACTGGAAAAATGGGCTGTTTTGCGTTTACATTCCATCACATACCGGAAAGAGCAGAACAACGTCTGCGGGAACGGCTAGTTTTTTAATAAAAACTAAAAACATAGCTTAAGACAAAAATCAGATCAAAAAAGAACTCGGACATCAACATATGTTTAATGTAGTGGTGTCAATTCGGTAGGGCTGTGGTGGGCATTGCCCCCCCCCCTCCTCCCCAAGGATCTGATACTAGTTATTATTCAATACATCAATTCAATAAAGCCATCTAATAGTTGTGGAATTATAATTTTCGCCCCCCTCCCCCAAGGTTTTGGTTAAGTGACGCCACTAGTTTAGTGTTAGTTATGAATATTATTAAATAAAAAAAAAGCTTCGGTTAATATTTTGTCGGCATGCCTTTGCTATTTTTCGCAGCTTTCAGTCGACTTGGCATTGATTCCACTAACTTCTAGGTCCTTTTTGTTTCTAATGGAAAGAATTGCCAACTGATTTTCCAAGTGGGCCCTTAATGTTTAACACACCTACATATAACTGTTGATTGTGGAGGAGTTTCAAGCGCTTTTAAACAGTAATACATTAGCCATAAACGCACATTAAGGGTGAAGCAAGTCAAGAAAACTCCTTCACTCAGTGCTCTAAAGTAAATTGTTTCTAATATTTTTCAAATTTTGTGCCTGACGTGTACCTTGGACCAATGCATGAAATTTACCTTGAACCGGTCCTTAGTATAACAATTATATGGTTTTTCTGTGTGCGTGAAATTGTGTTTTATGAATGTAATTTTGAAATATTCCTCGAAGCAAAAATGAACAACAGCGAATGCCGATAAATAAAAGCGAGTTAATTAAAAATGCTTCAATGTGGGATCTGCTGCTAACAGTCTTACCTTTTCTGAAGAGAGCTGGATGTAGTGAGTTTTTCTTGTGTGTAAATCGTACTAGTTGATCACGACGAGAATATATCATCGTTATGAAGGATGTTTTCCAGATATTCGCTAAAATGCCACAATTGTGTTGAGCTCAATACAATTATAGATAAGATTGGTGACAGCAGACAACCTTAGCGCAGACTCGAAACGGACTCAAGATAACATAAATTTTCACGTATTGTATTATTCTACATTTGGAATTTCTGTATTGGGCCTTAATCAGGTTAATGATCTTGAGTGCAGCACCTCGTCTGTTCAATTCATCGCAGACGCAATTGTGGTAAAAGTGGTACATACGTATGTATGCAGATTATTCCCTAATAGTATTCATTGGAATAATTTTATATATTCAGTCCAATAAAATTTTTAAAAATAAAAAATCTTTTGTAAAACTTAAAATGTTGTTTCCAAAACATTTTTTATTATAAAAAACTTAAAAAAGTTATTAAACACAAAAAACAACTAATCCTTATTTAATGTCAGACAAACACCTTGCAATACCCAATGGCTCAGATCTTCCGAAGTGGCCAGGTCGGCTTCAAATACCAAACCAACTCCCATAGCATTTCGTCGTAACGATGTGGTATACACTGGGGCACGGAAAGTGTTCTGCAAATAAATGTTTAATTCAAAAAAGATGGTGACAAAATAGAAATAAAGAAATACAGTTATTGCATGCACAGGACAGAAGGACATAAGCAAACCAAGTGAACAAACAAAAATTAAACGACAAAAAAGTGTCGTTCATAGTCTCGTAATTAAGTGCTTCATTATGAAGGAAGCATTAGTTCTTGTCATCAGCAGCAGGTGGCAGCACCCACACCACCACCAGCACCCAAGCAACATTGCTTACCTGTAACTTTAGTCGGTGCACCTCTATTGGCACCACTGATAAAATTGGCAAATCCTCTACAAGGATTTTGGGGTACGAACGCGCCAGTTGATTAATCTCCAAGTCCCAACGAGCACCCTCTATGTACAAGCCGTAGATGTAGCAACCCTATGTTGCAACGTGTGTGTGTGTGTGTTTTCGGTAGCATTTGTTGACATCAACGTCGAGGGTTGAGCAGCAGTTAGTGTTCATTGCGGGTTACGGTTGAGTCAACGATGTGGTCAACGGTACAAAATATGCAAAGAATGAAAAAAAAAAGAAGAAAAGAATATGAGAAAAAAATGCAAAAAATAAAGCAAAAAATATAAACCAACTGCGAATTAAAACAAACAGAATTCTTAATTACGAAATTCTCAATTTGGATACAGACGGCGAGAGAAGACGGTATTGTAGGAGTGTAAGGGAAGGAATTGACATAGTTTTCTATTTACATTTTTAGTATTTCATGTGTAGTTTCATTTTTATCTCACTTGTGTAACGGCTGGAATTGAAGCGCAAAAGGAGAATTGGAAACCATGTAGGATACAACTCTCAATAGATAGCATGAAGTCATTTGTTGGTTAAGTTACAACACCAACCAGAGGCTCTCATATTAGGGTTACCCGTTGAAAGAGCGATTTTTGATTTTCTTGAGAACCCCCCAAAAACTTATTTTTTAATGAGATAAAGAAATAAGTATTCAAGACTAGAGTGTTTAAAATTTCCATGTAAAATGCATGCGAGGAGAAACTACTGGGTATACACATATAGGGGAAGGTGGGGCAAAGTGGTGTGCCTAATGGGTAAATGAAGTTTTAACAAAAAAAAAAAAAATTCGCACAATTAAACATTTAAGTTATTAGTTCGATCTATATTGAAGCTATTAATTTAATTAGGCTCATAATTTTCTCAACAGAGAATGTTTATTATTACGATGCAAAAAAAAAAGTACGTTTCTACCGCTTTACCCCTTGGGCGGGGTAAACGGTGTACGAAGTGCAATACATCAAAAATGATATTTATACATTTGTTTTAAATCGTGGTTTTTGTGTGTGATGAATGACCGTCCAAAAGTTGCAGGACTTTTCTGTTTTTCGAAATACCTGAAAATTGGAACCAAGTGATAAACACTACCGCTTTGCCCCTACCACTCTTCTCCCATGACCTATGTAAACATACCAATTCGTGAAACAAAAACTTATCAACATAAGCAAATCATTGCCCATGGAAATGAATGTCACTGATACAGTAGAATCTCTGTAAGTCGAACTTTCACTTTGATTTCTAAGAAACAATGATGTACATTGACGGTATATCCTTAAAGTTGGTATCATTTTTTTCTTTGAGCTATAGAGGTATTCGTTTCAAATAATCGAGTTGTAAAGGTTGTAAAATCAAACATTGCTATGTTCGAGATGAAGAAGTAAAATTTATTTTTTCGACTTATAGAGGGGCCAGATTTCGAGCAATGGAAGTTTTGGGGCTTGAAAGGAAGGGAACATATAATTTTTTCGAGTTTGGGAGGTTTTCGACTTATCGAGCTTCGAGGTTCCGCTGTATATACTACGACGTGATACTTTGCCTTTTTTTAAATGATTCATATGAAATGAATTTACTGCTTTGATGATTTTTTGAAGTGATAATTCATTTGGAGCATTATTTCAATAGAAAGTGTTACGAAGTTTGTGCTTTGTTTGGATATTCGTGTGAAAATGTCTCTGAAACCTTGTACAGCCGATAATATAGTAGTACTATTTCTCCTAAACACATTAGAAAGCCATTGAATGCAAATAAGTAGATATAAAGAAGAAGTAGATAATTCACAAATTGCAGATGTAGTTTTATTTATTTGGTGTTCCAAAGGGTATAAAATCATTCACAGTAATCATTTCTGGATTCTTTGAAAAGTTACTTTGTAAAAAATGTGCTTTAATAATTGCAATAATCAAAATAACTTTCTTAATAATATATCATTAAGATTGAAGAATATACCCGTAGTAATATTTTTTTACCTCTACACTAATATATAAAGATTCCCTTAAAGGTAAGTATAAGTATAAGGGTTCATAGGGTCTTCCATAGCAAGCTTTTGGATTTTGAAGTGAGCTAATTCAAACTTACAGCTGCTAAAAAACTACACTGAATAAAATTTACCCTACCAGCGCCACTTATAATATCTAGAAATCAAAGAGCTTGACAATTTCTTTTTAATTCGAGTACTTACCGTTGCTGGTCTCTCTTCAACATCATCAGGATCTGTATAGGATGTAACACATGTATACAATGTTGATCTGTCCAAGGGCCAACCATTTTTACGGCATGCCATCTAGCAGATTATATGTATTTGAATTTAAAAAAACATATACTTGATTATTATAAAAATGATATATAATATATTTGCTCTCATAAAGACTAGCAATACGTGTCTTTAAATGCCGTATCTACATATATGAAAAATTGAAGCAAACATTCTATGTATTTCCAGCTCTCTTGCCTCTATGAAAAATATTTGATTAAACTATTGGTTTTAGCGAAAGTGAAAGTGATCTTTATCATTACCTTCTTACTTTATCTTTATACTTGACAAGGACGTGTTATATAGCGTTAATATTTTAAAAGATTTTCAAAATTTTTCATACTTTTCGACCTTTCAACATATTTCGACATTACCTAATTGACATTTTGTCAATTTTTCAACATTTTTCTACATTATTCGACCTCTATCGACTTTTCTTCAAAATTTTCGATATTTCGATACAATTTGATATTTTCAGTTCAATTCGTCTGTTTCAATGCTTTGTAGTTCTATACTTTTTGACAATGCTTAATACTTTTTTTGCAGCAACATAACTAAATATCTATCAAAATCAAAAATAGATTTTGGAAACTGAGATTCCGATTTATTCGGAATGTTATTATTAAATAACATGAATGTAATCTATATAGGTTATATCAAATATTAAACAAAAATTTTTTTCAGCTCACTAATTCCACCCCAAAATAACTTTTTTTTTTTTGCTTCAGTATTACAGCATGTAAGTTCCCACAAAAAAATTGTTTTTATAAATAAAGTACATACTACGTTTAACAATTTAATATTTCACAATTTTTCTTGCGATATCTTACAAAATCAATTGACGATATATATTACTCTTGAACTCTAATGATTGATTTGATTTTTTTGAAAAATCAGTTTTAAGACACGAACAAGACATTCGCTCTCAAACTCATATTGGCACTAAATTCTAATTAACCTATATTATTGAATAATATATCGGTCTACGATTTAGACTTAAACTTTCCCTAAATACTTGCCACCTGAGGCACTGGCCTAGTGTGGGTGTAAGGTAAATCCGGGTCTGGTTATGAAAGTTAAAGACCGTTCATCATATCTTTTAATAAATCCTTCTAAATGAATGCTTTGCCAACAGCATTAAGACTCACCTGTACTAAAGCTGTAAGATAACTTTCAGGTATGTGTAAACCGGATAACCACATGACCAATGGCTCACCAGATATGGACCAATATTTGAATTGTGTTGAACGTTTCTGAAAAGAGGGAAATATAAGAAATAAAAATTATTAATGCAACATGCACAACAACAGCAGCAGCAGCAGCAGCAGCAAGTAATACAAGCAGATTATGTCCAAAATTGATGGACAATGGATGTATGGTCGGCAAAAGCGCTGATTGATTTATGCTCTTCTCAACCTGTCTCGCTCATAAGGATATTTGCACGAGTATGTGTGGACTTATGTACGTTGCATGATTAATGATGTGTTTATCTTTTTTTACGCTCAAAAGGCAATAATTATAGATGAAAGAGGCTATCATTGATTTATATTAAGTTGGGAGTTGAATGCCACACCAACGAGCAAATTTTTTATTTTAATCATCATAAAGGCTTTTGCCAAAGGCCGAAATAGTTCTGCTGCTGCTGTGTGGTAAATTAAGTGAAAATTGATTATCATATTCATGCACATACCTGTAAGTGTTCTAACCAACCACCAAGCTGCTTGCATGTGTCTGGCGCCAGTTTTCGCCATACATTTGGCAACATTCCATTGAATAGCGAATTGGCGATGTTGTCAAGAACATTGTCCATGCCGATTTCACCAGCAATCGCCTAAAGTTGTTTATGAAATTAAAACAAAATAAAAGCGTTCAATAAACAAAACAAAGAGAGGGGAGTGGCTATGGGCGTAAGTCACATAAATTGTAGATTTACATATGCATCTATTGTGTAGGCGTTCTCACACACGCACACATACACACACACAGATGTAAGTATTTGACTATAGTTAAGAGTTATATTGAAATTTGATGCGATATGGCTGACACTGCACCGATAGACGTATGAACGGATGAATCAATGTGGACGGACATTTTGATATGTTAGCGCAAGATATTTTACACATGCATATATTGCATTTATTACTGACGCGTTTGTTTGCATCTCTTGGGTTGCATTTTCAATCATTATTAATGTTGTTCAAAAATGGTCCTTTGATGATTATTTAAGCAAACATTTGCATAAATTTCGCGCTGTATTTTGTGCTGTTGCTGGGCTGGACTGTGAAATAGCACAAAGGATACAAAAGCCAAGTTATATGTAGATGACCGAAGTAACAGTAACGAATACAGTTATGGCCGGGGAGATGTTCATGAACCACATTGCCAGCTGTAGTCTTAACGATGTTGCAGTCATAGACGGTGTCGGTGCCAGTGCCAAAGTTAACGCGGGATCAAAGTTTATTTGCAAAATCATTTTGTAAAATGCGCCAACTGCAGTAGCATGGAATGATGTGCAGTAGCAAAAATTGGTCAAATATTTGTTAAAATTTTTTGTTCATAATGGCATTTCCTTGAATTGATTGCACTAGAACCTTCAGTAAAAATAATGTTGTTAAAAATGAAACACAAATAAAAGGAAAGGTAATTTATTATACAAAATATTAAATTTTTGGAATAAATAAATATTTATTTTATTGCTTAGAAGCGAAAGTTCTTCATAGCTACCCAGTAGACAACGGCAGGAGCAAGCAAAGGGCATTCCTTTGCTTGCTTCTAAAGGCATTCCTTTGACAGAAACAGGCTCTTCCAACTTCTTTCAAATGTAATTCTTTTTTACATGAAACGACTCGTTAAAACAGACCTTCGTAACCAGGCCTAATAGTATGTTCTTCAAGCAAGTCTATATAGACTGCGACAAGAGGCCTTCTTGTAAAAGAGCTCACAGAGAAGTACTTGGAAAAAACGCCAGGGGAAAAACCAAAATTATATTACGTCATGGGACTCCGAATTATACAGCGTCATCACTTGCGTTGATATTTATAATATTTATTTTTTGTGACGTTGCTTAGTTTATAATTGACAATGATTACACAAAACTCTACCACCTTAAAATAACATGAGACAGAAGACCAACCTGGCAGCATGCACACCGTTCTTTACTTCTAGCGAATTCAGATGACAAAAAAGTAATATCGAATCATAAAACATTGCAATATCTGGAATAAAAATACCAAGAAAGCTTTGATATATATGGGGTCCTTCTTTTTTGCCTCTAATATCAAGCCTGATAGTACGTGTGCTGTGGGAATGCATAATAGCCTTCCTACTGTACGTTAATCTAAATTAGGCTTGACCATTTGACCTCCCGCTGGCGCGAGTAATGAAAATTCCAATCATTCATCCCGCCGTGCAGTTGCTGATCTCTATGCGCTGATTCGTTTGTCAAATAAATATGCAAGAGACCCAGTCGGAATCAAACGTCCAAAAACAAAATAAATGTGCGCAAATGAATTGCGCAATGGCCAGTTGAGAAAAATGCAGGTCAAAGACATTATTTCTGCGAAAGTCAATTTTTTTCTAAACTAAAACAACTGCTCTTGTGTGCATCATTGTTGTAAAAAAAAAACTCATATTCATGGCAAAATAGTTTTAATTCTCGGGAAAGTACTTTTTGTTGTTTTGCTCGTTTTTATTGATGAATTTAGAGCTTAAAAATTTGTATGTGTAGCCATGCGACACTTTCGCATTTTTGTATGCAAATATTTATATTTATTTATTTACATCTGTGATACACGAATTTCTACTGGGTATATTTTGCTTTCCTTTGAATTCCTACACACATTTATACACATACTAGCGCGATATTTTTTTTTTGTAAACGTCAGCGTGCTGTCGACCTTTGGGCACCGCGGTTGACATCCTCTAATCTAAATGAACAGTTTCATATAAATTTTTCAATACTAAACTTTGACTGTAGAATTTTTTCAACTCATCACTACTTTGAGGTACATATTACATCCTAAGGCAGCATTTTTTTGTAAGACTTTATTTTTTCATTTAACTTGGCCCATTGTATGTCGTCAGCCTCATCATATGAGATTGCATTGGATGCACTACTTTTGATGAAATTTTTTTTTAGATCGTGTATTTCAATAGTTGTTGTTGTTGTTGTTGTTTTTTCAGCCTTTTACCGTGATTTCGTTTTTTTTCTTTATGATTTTTTTTGTAGCTTCCGAATGCTATTTTGTTTTTTGGCTGCGGTTCATAATCAAATAAATTTTGTGCAAATGTACAAAAATATTAAATGTTTAATTTGTGTTGCCTACTTGTCTGTCCGACGTCTGTCTGTCTGTTTGTCTGTTCGTCTCTCTGAATGTTTGCTTGGCGCTGCCAGTCTTATTGTATGACTATGCAGAGTCGACGTTGACTCATGTTTGTAGGTGGAACAAACGCTGGCCGCTGGTTGATTTTCTTCTGGCAGACAGCCGCTTCGAAGGACAACGAAACAGTGGGATCGTCATCGTAGTCGTTTGCAATTTTTTTCTTTTTTTTTTTTCTCAAAATGACAAGTCAACAAAATAATGTTTATTTATTTTGCCGCCATTGACGTTTCGGCGCGAGCGTTGTATTGCGCGCGTTCAACGTCAGAATCTGTCGAGTTACATAATACGATTTGTAGGTTTGTTTGTTTGATTTTTGGTTGCTGTGCCATTTTTACTGTGATTCTTTTTTTCGCGTCCGTATGCGATGGTCCTTGCCAAAATGCAAATAAATAAACAAACAAACAAATAAACAAATGTCTATGCGCGCGTGTGTGTGTGTGTCTGTTTGCTATGTTTATAATTTAAATTATAGAACTATTTGTATTTGTGTTTGTTTTGTCCTGTTTTTTCGCTTGTTGTTGCTTTTTTTTTTGTTTTGTTGTTTTACTGCTGGCGACTGCAGTTTTAAATTAAACGTCGAAAATCGCGCACATAAATTTGTAGTCAGTTACCGCCTCCTGCCTCTTTTGCCTTGTGATGTACGCAACTGTATCATATCAGTCGGACTCATTCCACTTTCCTCTCTATCCACAGTCATGTGCTAGTGTGTCATATCTCGGTTGTAATAAATTTTTCAAAAAAGTGACGCTTTCAGTTGCGTTACATTAACATAAGTAGTATGGTGTGATTGAGAAATTTGTCCTTGGGTGGTTGGAGTATTACTTGAAACGCCAAGTGTGTGTAAGTTTACTTTTTTTTTAAATGCTTTTTAACGATATTTTTTGCCATGATGCCTTTGTCTGAAAAGTAATAAGGAACTGTCTCTGTATAAGTAATCAAATATAAGTTCAGCATTACCAAGAGAAAGAAACGAATAGTTTTTGTCTTGGATCGGAGGTATTTGTGGGCAGAATTTGAGTAAATTCATTGTGAGTAAAAAATAGTGGGTGCGACATAATTTTGCTCGTTATCACAACTTGTAGTAATTGAAAAAAATGTGTAAAAAGAGCTTCAGCAAAGAAGATTTTAAATCAAAATCAGCATATTAATCTTACACTAACCACTTCAGACAGTATGGAAATAGTTGGAACCAATTTCTTCTGTACTGTAGGAAATTGAATTGATTTATCTCTTACCTTACGCAGCATTTCCAAGGTACTTTTAATGCGTAATACCAGTAAATTGAAACGATCCAATTCTTGTAGCAGCACTACACCCGTAGGTGTGATATTCATTTGTATTTGTTTTTTGACTCGCCATACTTCAAATGATGCCGGTAGCTTTTCCAGGATGTCAGCCGAAACACTATCAATAAAATCATCTCTACTGATGCCGCCAAGTGCATCACCTGCCAGCAAATAAAATTATTAGTTAGTTTTTGTTTTTTATAAAAAGTTGAATAAACTATAATTTATAAAGGAGGTAGGTATATATTTTAAAATAGGGGTATTTGATCGAAGCATTGCACTATGAATTAAGCCACCTGTTAAAAATCCACTTTTTTCGAAATGATAGCAAATATATTGTTTTTTATCATGTTAACATAATGTTTGTAATATAATATATTATGTTTTTTAAACAATATTCAATGCTTGCGCAAGTTCCTGGAAATTAAAACATTAAACCAAAAAGAACATTAGAATACGTGGAGCACCTGATAAGAGGCATATAAAAGATGATTGTGTTACGGCATTCGAAAGTTGTATTGTTGTTCCATAAAAGAAAAGAACAATCCAGGTATTATGTCACAATCATTTGCCATTCAAAATTGAGTTCAAAGTCAAGTTTACTCGTTTTTTTGTTGGTTGTTTTTTCCAATCATCTTACATTTTGGTATTTTATTTAAGACAATAAATCTAAATACAATCGAATAGATTTTTTTTTCTGCCCAAAATTTTTTGAGAAAATTGCTAATAATGTGGAAAATGCATACCTGGAATGAATGACCTTTAATTTTGGCGAAAAATTATTTTATTATTAACATGTCGTTTTAATCATCTTATTACGGGCTCTACTTAGGTGCTGTACAACTTTGAGACATAAGAAAAGGTATATGGGTCATTCTACCTCGTTTTTACATTCAAAATTTAGATTTCTTAAAATCAATTTTTTTTCGACACTTTGTCTAAAAACATTCGATACGCGTTTTTGGAAAAAGTTTTTGAGGACTTATTTTAAAAAATACGAGTTTTTGAAAATCACAAAATTTAAAAATACATGAATTTCGGACGCTTGTATTTCAAAATGTACACGTCAGAGAGAAAAACCGTTTGGGCATAAAAGTTAGCAGTTTATGTCTATTTTCTATTTTTCGAAAATTTTCGTAAAACGGTATGTTTAATTTTATAGATTTTTTTTTTTGAGAGAGAAACTAAAATCTTAGCAATCATTTTGCAATTTAGTTTAGAGTGGGCCGAGATATGAATTTTTCTATGTTTTCACAACAAATATATTGTGTAAAATTATTAACAATGAGGAGCTTTAAAATCATAAATCACTCTAGATTCAACTGCAAACACTTGTCAAAAAACCCTCAACATTTGAAGAAATAAAAAAACTATATTGAGTGTAATAGAAGTGAATCAGACCTTTTTTTTTTGCAAATAATGACATCAAAAATTATTTGTTTGTTAAATTCATACACATTTTTGTTTACTTAGTTATCAGATTCAGTCTCTATCAAAAGACCTTTTGGCATTTCTACTGAAGAATGCTCTATGTAAGAAACTTTTATTCAGTTATATTTCAGCTCCAGGACAACATGACATTCCTGGAGCTATTCTGAGTACTTTAATATAGGGCGCACTCAGACCTCTTTCATACTTTTTTGAGATTTTTCCCATAACTTTTATTTAACTACAACTATTGTGGCTAGCGATGTTGTCAGGACAACTTGACAAAAAGATCAATGAAAAAAAAAGAAAAAATGAACTTAAGTTTGCTTTTTTTAATTCTCAGTTGTTTTTTTTCGTAGAGGTAAATTAATTTAATATTTTCTATTAATTTAAATCAACATATTTGTTAAATTTATTGCAAATTTCTGTCATTTGTTCACGTTCGGTGATAAATGTCCATTGTTTTGACTGTTCTTTGATCTCTAGAGCGCAGTGGTGGATCCATGTAACCGCACGTCATAAAATGGCGAATAAAGGCGCTCGGGCTGCGGTTAAACATGTCCTGCTGATTCCATTTTTGGTGTTCAGTATGCAATTAAGGCACCCATTGCACTGATAGCTTTCTCATATCTCGAAAAACAGAAATCTAATTACTGATTGATATTGAAATTTTTCCATAATGATAAAACAACAACAAAAGTTGTTTGCATCACACGAGTGTAAGCAATGAAATTTTGGAAGCTAATTGTAAAATACAACACGTTACCGATGACCTTGACATTCTTGGAGTTATTCTGAGCACTTTAATATAGGGCGCACTCAGACCTCTTTCATATTTTTTTGAGATTTTTCCCATAACTTTTATTTAACTACAACTATTGTGGCTAGCGATGTTATACATTTTGAGCGTTTTATCGTATTATTTGAGGTGTCTAAGTAAACAAAGATATGGTTTTTAGATTTCACGTTATCTGTCATGTTAGACAGTCGAAGTTAGATCTATTGAGCAATACAGGCTTGTGGAATGCATTTAAATAGTGATTTCGTGAATAAAAACCTTAGAACTTATTATTTTTTAAGCTAAATCAGTGCTACAGTAACGATTGAAGCCCTCAGAGGCAATACCAAGGCTGTTATATCGGAAATAAATTTTTCAAAGAAAAACTATTAATTTCTTTATAGCGTCAGATACAAACTCTTGCTAGAACACCCTCTATATTTTTCGAAATAACAAAACTAAATTGAATGTACTAGAAATGATTCAGACTTTTTTTTTGCGAATAACAACTAAAAAATTGTATATCTGTTAAGTTCATATGCTTTTTTTCCACTGAATTATCAAATTTAGTCTCTATCAAATGATCTTTTTGACATTTCTAGTACACAAGTCCACCGAACGCGATAATTTTTAGCTTTAAAAGGCTGCATGTAAGAAACTTTTCTTCAGTTATATTTCAGCTACAATACCATCAGTACAACTTGACTAAAAGATTAATGAAAAAATGAATTTAAGTTTCCTGTTCTTAATTCTCAGCGCGTTTTATTTCGTGGAGGTATGTTGATTTAATATTTTCTATTTAAATCAAAATACTTTTTAACTTTATTACAAATTTGTATCATGTGTCCATTTTATAACAGCAGTCTCTTGGCAAGAGTCTATCAAACGAAATTACAAGCAAAGTTTCAACATCTGAAGAGACATCAACTGATAATGAGGCCTTGAAAGGAGAAAATTTACGTGAAAAAGTTATAAAGAAATTAGCAACATTATCAGATGAACCCATAAAATTGGGTATAAAAATCATTCAAGATGCCTTTGCAGATAAATCCGACAATGAGGATGTTAACGAATTTCTAACTAGAGTGCTTAGTGATTATCAAGAACTTAGTCCTGAAAAACCTGTCCGAAAAATTAAATTTTTATTTGGATTTAGTACAATATTTGAGCTTTTTAGTGGCCTAGGTCCTATTAACGATACAAGTGAATTAAGAAATAGATATATTGCTATACAAAAGGCACTCGAAAAATATGATGTTAAGGCTGTGGCGAGTGAATGCCAGAATAAGATTGAAGAATTTCTCAATTGGCTTACAACTGAAATTGAAATACGCACACGCCAAAACAGATTGACCTTGGAGGGACAATGGCAGGCGCAGGAATTCAAAGAACTATGTTTGCAATTTAAAGAGGAAACTGATTTTCTAGAAAAAGTACGTATTTTCACGATATTAATGAGAAAATTAAAAGAATAAAGTGAAAAGAAAATTGTGTTTGGAAATACTTTTTATTTAAATTAAATTATAACATAGAAGTTAAGAAAACAAATTTATGACAACTCCTTGTGTAGCTGAAAATTAATTAGTTTATTTAACATTTTGCAAACTTTTTTTATCATTTTCACACTTTCCCACAGTTTTAAAAATTTTTGATTTTTTTTTTTGTCGACATTTTCAACCTTGAAATCAAAAACCGAAATATAATTGGTCTCTTGGTACTTGTAAGTAATAGTCATAGTTATGCATAGTCATCCCTTACTGAAACAACAGTAAAACTACATTGACTGTAATTGAAGTGATTCAGACCTTTTTAGCGAATAATGACATCAAACAGGCCCGTACGCAAGGGGGGGGGTTTGGGGTTCTAACCCCCCCATTGGAAATTTTTTTATATAGACTTTTATTGACAATATGTTCTTACTTAAATGAAAAACCAAAAAGACTTGCGCCTCTTACGAAAAATTGAAAATTTTATGAAAATAAAAAAAATGCACATATGTACATATGGGCGAAAAACACGAAATGGGTGTAATGGATGTCTGTTTACAGTTTGGTCAAATGCAAAGGCTCAACAATTTTTTTGTTCTTCGGAAATTCTTCTCAAGATGAAGTAATTTATTTTCCATCATACGCATCGATATTAAATTGCTCTAATAAAAAGTTATAGGGCGAGAATCTGCAGATATGTCGCCTCCGTAACCTGTCCATTTCCCATTTCAATACACTAACGGTCTGCTCGAGCGACCCCTCGTTCGAAATTTTGCGCGCGGAATTTCTAAAATACTAGTAGTATGCTCGTGCACCTAATTGCCGTGGAGTATAAGTTTACAAAAATTCTCCCACTCCCGCGCTACAGGTTTGAAACTTGTCCATCGATTTTTCTATGTATACATTTGCATGCGATATAACCTGAATAAACAAGACGACAATTGATTTTTGTGAGCTAATAATTGCAAGTGTCAGAACATAATACTACAAAATCGGGTGGGCATCGCAGATATTAAAACAGTCAAATCTTATTACCACATGACAAGAGTTCGCAAAAACGATAAGAAAAAAGAGTGTCGCTACCGTAACCTGCCAGTTTTTGCTTATTCTGCTATTTCTGCGCACGGGCCTGACATGAAACTTTTTTTGGTTTTTAAATTCGTACGCACGTTTACGCCTGAGTTATCAAATTTAGTCACTATCAAATGATCTTTTGACATTTCTACTGAACCAACCCGCCGAAGGCGATAATTTTCAGCTTCAAAAAGGCCTCGTGCAAGAAACTTTTATTCAGTTTCTCTTTCAGCTTCAATACTATCAGTACGACTACAACTACAAAAAGATTAAAGAAAAAATGAATTTAAGTTTCCCGCTTTTAATTCTCAGCGCATTTTATTTCGTCGGGGTAGGTTGATTTAATATTTGAATCAAAATATTTGTTAATTTTATTTGAAATTTCATGTGTCATGTGTTCTTTTTATAACAACAGTCTTTTGGCAAGAGTATATCAAACGAAATTACAAGCAAAGTTTCATCATTTGAAGAGACATCAACTGATAATGAAGCTTTCGAAGGAGAAAATTTACGTGAAAAAGTCATAGAGAAATTAGCAAGTTTATCCGATGAACCCTTAAAGTTGGCTATCAAAATCATTCAAGATGCCTATGAAGATAAATCCGACAATGAGAATGTCAACAGATTTCTAACTGGAGTGCTTAGTGATTATCAAGAGCTTAGTCCTGAAAAACCACTCCGAAAAATTGAATTTTTATTTATATTTAGTGCAGTATTTGAGACGGTTAGTGGCCCGGATCCTATTAACGATACAAGTGAATATAGAAACAGATTTATTGCTATACAAAAGGCACTCGAAAAATATGATGTTAAGGCTGTGGCGAGTGAATGCCAGAAAAAGATTGAAGAATTTCTCAATTGGCTTACAACTGAAGTTGAAATACGCATACGCCAAAACCGATTGACCTTGGAGGGACAACGGCAGGCGCAGGAATTCAAAGAACTATGTTCGCAATTTAAAGAGGAATCTGTTCTTCAAGAAAAAATGCGTATTTTCACGATATTAATGAGTAAATTAAAAGAATAAAGTGAAAAGGAAATTGTGTTTGAAAATACTTTTTATTTAAATTAAATTATAACATAGAAGTTAAGAAAACAAATTTATGACAACTCCTTGTGTAGCTGAAAACTAATTAATTTATTTAACATTTTGCAAACTTTTTTTATCATTTTCACACTTTCCCACAGTTTTAAAAATTTTTGATTTTTTTTTTTGTCGACATTTTCAACCTTGAAATCAAAAACCGAAATATAATTGGTCTCTTGGTACTTGTAAGTAATAGTCATAGTTATGCATAGTCATCCCTTACTGGAAGGTCCTGCGTTTTTGTTAAAACACCCTTTACATTTGAAACAACACTAAAACTACATTGACTGTAATTGAAGTGATTCAGACCTTTTTAGCGAATAATGACATCAAACAGGCCCGTGCGCAAGGGGGCCTCTTACGAAAAATTGAAAATTTTATGAAAATAAAAAAAAATGCACATATGTACATATGGGCTAATATCACGAAATGGGTGTAATGGATGTCTGTGTATAGTTTGGTCAGATGCAAAGGCTCAACAATTTTTTTGTTCTTTGCAAATTTTTCTCAAGATGAAGTAATTTTTTTTCCATCATACGCATCGATATTAAATTGCTCTAATAAAAAGTTATAGGGCGAGAATCTGCAGATATGTCGCCTCCGTAACCTGTCCATTTCCCATTTCAATACACTAACGGTCTGCTCGCGCGACCCCTCGTTCGAAATTTTGTATTGGCGGATCAATTTTGATAATGTTAGGAAATAAAGAGAAAATATAAATAAAATCTATGGTGTCTGAATGTTTTTATGTAAATTAAATTAAGTATAAATAACATCTGAGGTATGGTATATTGATATTCGCAGAAGTTAAAGATTAATCAAATAAGTCTATGAACAAATATTTCACTGTCTTTGATGCCGGCAACAAATAAAATTTTCACTGATAATCCTCACATAATTGCAAGATGAAAAAGTGATTATTTGTGTCGAATATATTTCTCAAAAAAATTCAAAAAATATAACTTTATATAGACTAGCATAGTAATTTTGACACGACTTTTCTTGCCGTGAAGGGGCAAATTTGTCAAAACGATTGTTTCCAACATGGCGTTCAAAGAATCCTCCAATTTTTTTCAATGCTTGTGATCTTGTAAATTTAAATTTGATAGAAAATATTGGAAAATTTAAATTTTTTTTTTTGGTAAATAAAGTAAAAAATACAGTATAAAGTTATGAATGGAATAGCATATCGGGTAAATTATCTCCTCAGCTTTGCTGGACATATGCACCCTTTTTTCGAAATTCTAAGAGCATTTTGCATAAATGCTGCTGAATTTCGTTGCTATAGCGCTAAATTTATTGCCATAAGACTTTGACTTCAAAAAACCAAAAGAAAGAAAGTTGAAAGGCATAAAATCTCATGATCCTGACAGTCAATTCTGATCACCAAAACGTAAAACTACACGATCAGTACATGGATTGTTTCTCGTTCTGTATGGCATGTGGTACCATCTTGTTGAAACAACATATCGTCCACATCCATATCTTGCAATTAAGACAAGAAACAGGATTATCATGTATGAGGCGCCATTACCTGTTATTGTCTAACCAGCCGCCTTATCGAAGAAGAAAGGATGGATGATGCCTCTAGCCTTAGAGCCACACAAAACAGTGACTCCTTTTGGATGCATTAGTTTCTCAATTATCAATAGTTGATTTTCTGAACCACAAATACGACAATTTTTGACGAAGGTGAAGATGACGAAGCGGAAGATGATTTTGTTCGAAAAATCTGCATTCACTTGTTGTTGTTCCATAATCGTTTCAACGAACTCTTTCACTGTTCGTGGTCGGTAGGCTTTAGCTCTTAAGCCAGTTGAACTTTGTAAGCATAAATACGTAGATCTTTCGTAAGAATACGCTGTGCAAAGCTTCTCGAAATATTAAGTTTTTAACCACGCTGCTGTATTGATGTTTCTGGACTCTCAGCAACAACTAAGATGTTTTGTGTTGAACGCATTCTCGCTCTGAATTTTGTAATTAATCTCTTCACAGTTGTTGAAAATAAATCACTATCCCGAGCATATTTTGTACGAAAATTGCGTATTACAGCTGTTAATTCTTCATTAATTTTAAAGTATTGCACAACAATAAAAACGCATTGGTCTTTCGTGTAACGCTCTATTTTCAATAACCCTGAACTTTCAGCTATCACGCTGTCTTTTTTTTTTTCAATGACAAAACTTTCCACACAAATGGCTCTATACTTTGGGACACCCTTCATTATACACTATGAAATGTTAAAGAACATTAAGGGTCGTCCATAAAAGATGTTCGCAAAAATTCTGGAATTTTAACTCCCTCATCTTTGGTTGTGCAGTTTTGTCTGATTCATTAGTATATATATAGTGCGTTCGAAGTTTAGGGAATTCAATCATTTAACATAAATCTAATGGATTATTTTTTATGCTACATCTTATGTGTAGGGGACGAAGAAGGAAGTTTCTTTGGAAATGATGAATAATCCTTGAAACAACTTAAATACTACTTGGCTTAATACAAAAAAACCTAAACGAAATTATCGACTCAATAAGAAAATGCATGAAATCATTATCGATCTCCCCTACTCGCTTATTTTGCTACGCCTTGTATGAGCATAAAACACAAAAGCTTATCTTATAAATGCTCTAGATATTTCAATAGATTTATGTGCGTATCTTAGCAACATTGATGCAAAATTATTACCATTGAATTTAAAATGTAGCAATTAATATTTACATTGGTTTCCCATTTTTTTACAATTTTTCCCCCAAACCTTTTTTGACTTTTTAATTTTATTTTATTTTATTTGAACAAATTGGAAATTAGCAAATTAATTTAAATTTTTTTTTGTTTTTTTTTTTTCGCCAGACAAATGAATATAAAGCAATTGATGCACGGATGTATAGCGATGTGTGTGCTACAATTGCCCAATGGGAAACAGAAGCGTGCAAAAGATGCACTTTCAATGTAGCATTGGAAAATGCTTCGATTTTAACACAGTAACTTCGGGAAAGCGCATCTTTGGGAGCACTTGTGAATGCACTTTTATCGAATCACAATGGATGTTAGATACATTTTTAAAAATATTAACGAAATTTTATTAAAATGACGCATATGTGACCAATTGATTTGCACTTCAATGCCTACCTAACCTAATTCCTTTGGAAGCATTTTACATAATTTGGCCATTGCGTGGCTTATGATTTTGTATTGATTTGTATATGTATATTACCGTTTATTGCACCATTCTGGTCCATTGGTTCTATCCATATTTTAACTGGGTTAAGCATTAAATACACAAAACGCAAAAGAGAGGAGATAATATTCGAAAATAATTATATAATACACATGTCATACATTATTGGCTGTAGCGTAGCGAACAACAGTGACCAGTGGTCAGCCTTGCGCTCGTACTCCACTTTTATTTCATTTTCATTTTTTCGTTTGCTGTGCAAAAATAATAATTATGTATTAAAATTGTTAATGTGTGGCAGTGTGGGTAATAAAGTTAATTGCGAAACCGCAACTAATTAATTAAATTAAATTGTGAAAATGGTCAACGTTTTCGTTGTTGTTTTAGTCGGTGTAATAGTGAGTGTGTCAGTCAGTTAGTCAGTGAGTCAATGCACCAAAAACAACGTACAAACAAAACCAACGGATGCGAAATGAAAAATCAATAGCTTTGAATGGCAGACGCCACCACACAGGAGAGTGCAACACAAAAACATCATCATAATAAAAAAGAAACACGAAAAAAAAACAAAAAAAAAAAAACAACGCAAAAAATTAAATAAAATAAGAGAGATAAAATAAAAGTAAAAATAATTGCTAAGTGAGGAAAAAACTTTCAGTTGCAATGGATGCCAAAATGTTATCAGTGTTGGGTAAAATTAATTTCAACTCAACAGCGATTTATTAAGAAATATAAATGGAAATTATCTATGCCGACAATTAAAGGGATTTGGCTGTAACTAAATTGCCAAATAAAATAATTAACATTTTTACAAAAATTTGCGACAAAATGATCAAAACTTTTGCAGTTATTTCCAAATAAAATCAATTAGAATCTGATATCCTTTTTACTGGACAGTTTTTCTTTTGATAGTTTTCTATCTTCTATCTATCTATTTCTATCTTTTCTATTTTCTAGATTTTCACTTAATGCCGCTAATAAAAAATTAGCTTTTGCGCCCAACGTAACAATGCCTCAAGTTTTGCGGCATTTTGAAATTATTTCATTTGGGCATTATAACATTTCACCAATACCCAGACCCGGATTTAGAAATTTTCCGCCCTTAGGCCGTTCACACAAATTGCCGCCCTTCTTCACTGGTGAATATGGGAAAAAAATTTATTTTTTTTGCTTCTCAACATTAAACTACTTAGTTTAGTTTTTCCCCCCTGTGTAACTCTAACCATCACCAATTCATTATAATGCATTTCCATACTTAAAAATTTTTTCAAAGTTCCCAATATTTGCCGCCCCTAAATACTTGCCGCCTAAGGCACTGGCCTAGTGTGCCTGTAAGGTAAATCCAGGCCTGATTGGATTAGTAATAAAACCCAGAACCTAATCAATCGAAAGATTTTTTAAAAGCTTTCAGGAAAATTTTCCATTAATCAGATTTTCCAGATAATTAGTCAGACGATATAAACACTTCATCTACACTAAGCTTACATAGTTCTCGCGAGAACAGTTATTTTTGGCAATATTCACAGAAAAAATTTAAATTTTTAACATTTTGCGCCCCTCGGAGACAAAGGCCGCCAAATTATGCCTCTGGATACATGTCGCATATATTTTGCCTGTCTTGATTTTTGAGAATTTTGTGACAAATAAAATTTGCGAGATGTTCCTAAATCCTTACTGCTAGTGGTGAATACAAGAAGGCACATTTAGTCATTGTTCCTTTATTTCCGATGGGATTGGAAAAAATCTCAAAAAAAAAACCAAATTTTTTCTAATTTTTTTCAAAACAAACTTAAGTAATGTTCTAAGAAGATTTTCTAAAAGATCGATCCTCTTTAAAAATAGTACTGCAAAAACCCCAATAGATCTACCATTTTTTTTCTAGTAAGCAAATAATTTGCCTGCAGATTTGAAAAATTTACCCAACACTGTATAACATAGCATCCATATACTTAGTTATATACTGCGTAGTGCATTTTATTGTGGGTGAGGTGGTTTCTTGTACCTGTTTGTGGCTGTAGCTCAATTAAATGATTCCATATATTCTTTGCAGCTTGCGTATAGTAACCAATTTCAGCGTTTGGATGTAGTCCGAACACGTCTGGTTTATTGATCATCGGCAGCAAGTCAACGTGAGCTGTTGAATACAAACATACAATCAGCAAGCGAATTAAGTAAAAGTGTGAGAACAGGGATACATGCCAATAAAGTCCTCCTTGAGCACAACTTCCTCATCGGGAATGCAATAATCTGTATTTTCATCCTTATAAAAATGAAACGGTTGAAACGTGTCGAACAAAAAATCACCCATGTATTCGTCCATGTAGATGCGTGTAATCCGGCGATCAAAATCATCGATGATGCGTCCACCGTACATAACCTGAAAATAATTTAATAAAAAGAAGAAAAAAAAGCAAGAATTGCAATTAATTATTTATCTGCAGGTAGTAATAATAATAATAGTGTATGTATATATACTATTGAACATACCTCGCCTATTAAATACTTCAAACTGTTCCATGGCACACGCGCTTCTGTGCCTGTGACTTTACTGAGATACGTACGCAAGATTTCCAAGCAAACATCGAAGTCGGAATCATTAAAGTCGTAGGTAATGTTCCAACCTAATTTATCATACTTACGACGTTCCTGTAAAAACAACAGAGAGAGAGAGAGAAAGAGTCAGAGAAAGAGAAAGCAAAGAGATGTGTAACATTTGAAGTAGCACTGTTGCTTGGTAACTACGCGTACTATGTAAAAAGTTTCAACTGTAAATTTATCCGATAATATCGACATTGTGGAATTGCATTTCAAATTGCTATTTTATTAATGACCCAAGTAATGGTACTTTTTTTATTTTATTTCTTCAAGTGAGCAGACAGACGAAACGTAAAATCAGTAAATATTAATAAGAGAAGAAATTACTCGAGCATCTGTTCAATGGATTTTCTTTAAACTTGAGTTAAGTATTTGTTGAAAAAAGTTTCCCATACGAAGTCATGATTAATTTGTTAAGGCAACAGATGTTGGTTGCTCTTGATGAAAACTACTTAATTTTTTATTCTCTGACAGTATAATTTCTAATTTTAATTTGTTGTTTAATTTTCTCAACTATCATCATTAAGATATGAATGTATTTATTGAATACATGTTTCTTTCAGCAAAAATTTGATGAGGAATCTCTTACCCAATTTTCTTATATGAAACTAAACAACGTTAACTAAACTTTCTATTAATGAAATGTTAAATTTTCTATTTAGAGATGAGCTGAACAGCGTGGTGATTAGTTACCACTAGACTTAGACAACAGCTTAATATTTTGAGGAATCTGTTACTAATCCGGAGGCAGCGTTGAATTTTTCATAGTCATATGGCTTATAATAGAAATCAGCGTCACTCGCTGGAATTGTGGTGAGCCTGGATGTGAGAGGCCGACGAACAAAGTTTATATGTATATGACATAATAACCGTAATAAAATTCCGACTAATATCCAACATAGTAAAAGATCGAAAAAAAACTAAACATCCAAGTTCAAATTAACTTACCTGAACAACAGCATGAAAGAAGGCCAACACATAAACCAAAGGTCTAAAAGCCGTATGAGCACACGACTCGAGACGTTCCTGTCGTAATTTGAAAAAAGTTGAACGCATATTTAATTTAAGACCATTAGGTGGCTCTGTAACGACTATTTGTAGGAAAAAATAATGTACACAGTTTCAAGGAAATCTCTCGTGCTAGAGAAGTTATCAAAAGTTACCCTTTAACGATTTTTGCAATATGCCAATTGGAAATGTTGGTGTTGGATCTGTTGTTATCCATAAGCGAAAATCAGGATGTGGACTATCGATTTTTTCTAGATATTTCTCCAATTGCCGCACAAAACTAATGAGTAGATGTCCATTTTGCAACATTAGCCATTGTCCCTGACGTATGGAATTGTCAAGTAAATTCAAAGCGGCCTAAAATAAAATAACATATCAGCAATGTGGATCTATTCATTTTTGTTCAGTTATTCTGTTTCTCACCTTTTCTTGACCTTGACCTAAAGATATGTAACAAAAGTTACCCAAACCACCACCAAAGAGTTCAGCCAGTTTCATAAGATCATTGGTTGGATCAGAGCCAGCGCTTAAAATAAAGCAAACTGGTATGAAACATGTTGTCTGCTCAAAGATGGTGGCAAAGTTTATCACGGGTGGCGTAACGTAATATTCATCCATTGTGCCAATAATGTACTCATTGATGGAACGAACTATACGATCGACGCGGAAGCAACGTAGGAACATCAATTTCTATGAACAATATTGAAATGAAGGTTGATGATTGATATAAAAAACAAAAACTTCTGTTGGTGAGAGTCGAAATATAGTAAATACTTGCCTGAAACGGACTGCACGTGACGTTAAAGTCTCCTGGACATCCAAATTCTTCTGGATTTTCCAAATCAAACCACTGTTGAAGAAGTTTGAAATAAATGTGTGAGAATATGCAGAAATGTAGGTATGTGAGTACTCACATCCTTCCACTCAGCCACGTTATTACCTATGTGATCTGGTAGCGCTTCAAAAGGATTGGCAAAATCATGTGCCAGTTTCAATATATCATCCCAATTTTTATCGGGTAACCATTTAGCTGGAGAGGGCCGTTCACTTTTCGCCAGAGTCACCGAACCCTTAATGAAGAAGTCCAATTCCAGCTGTGTGAGACGATTTTCACTTTTAGCCAAATTTGTTGCAATTTGAAATGAAAATAATAATTTATGCCGCTCAAAGATGCCGGTGCATCCATAATTGTAAACATTTTCGGTTAATGTTTTAATGATGTTATTCAGTCGTTTTGCCAACACTGTATCCGGTACAGCCTTTCGTAGCGAAAAGCAAAAGACATCGAGATATGCTGCCAGTGCATACTGGTACATGCTGTTTACCGTCGACATATCGGATAAAGCAAAAAAGAGTACTGCACCGCGCTTTGCTACCGGACGATAACCATCACGCAACTTATCAATATCTCGTCCAGTTTCCATTGAAAGCTTCAACTGTTCAGTAACATGAGCAGCTTTTGATTTTGTATTCTCCAGCGTTTCGACTAACTCAACATTATCCAGCATATTGCCAGTGGATGTTGCCAATTCGCGCAGCAATGAATCTTCCAATTGCTGTAGCAGCAGCTTATTCTCACTGGTCTGTGCGATCAATGTTTCACGCTGTTGTTCCAAGTCAGGTCGTTCTGAACGTACCACAACACTTAGTAATTGATCCTCCAGACCAGACTGTGTTACTGTGTAATTGATTACCATTGCCTTAGCATATACCGCAGGATCAAATTTAGGATTTGCAAATTTTGTTGTCAAATACATTCGGAAGTTGGGATCATAGTCAACTTCCTTATCGCCCAAAACGACAAACTTACGCCCGGTAACAACTCGAATGTTCTTTTGCAAGACATTATCGATGACGGGATCAATGTAGTCATCAACGTCTTCAAAAAGCACAGGTATACCATAAAGTATTGACATTTCGAGCTGTTTTACAAAATCTGTATCATTGAATGATAAAATCTTTAAGTGATTACGATATTCTTTCTTTTTTATCCAATGCAGCGCCTGCAATTGTGGATCAATGCAAACTGGAAAGCGTGATGCGCGTATAGTTAGTATACCATTCTGCACGGACAGTTCGTCTGGTGGTAGTCCTTCGGAATTCCAAGTCGATATTTCGACATCGGTTGTTAGACTGTCATCAATGCGAAACGGTAGATCAATGGGTATTTCATGATTATTGACATCATTGAGCCAATCATCAAAGACCATCGCCCTACGAAACTCCCAAGAAAATGCACCAGTATAGGCTAGGAAGGAGGCACATATCAAACACTGTCCAAGCATTGCGATAAGCTGTTTGCCAAAGTTCTCCAAGTCTTTTTCCCAGCGAACTTTTTCGGAATTCAAACCGCTAATAAGTTTATCGGAGGCGATCTGAAAAGTCAGAGCATAGTTTTTTGAAGCTGCTAGTGACATATTTAAATCTATCGATTAATAAAAAAATTTGTGATAACTTAAAAAAAAACATTTGAAATCTCTTTCTACTTCGTAGGAAACAAACAAGAGATTGGAGCAAATTCAAAACATTTTGATATTTCTCACAAGTTTGAAACTAAGTTGTTGCTTATGTTAAGAAACTTCGCTTACAACCTACGAGTTTTTCGTATAGTGGACTTTTAAGCTTTTTACATCAAATTAATGTTTTCCAACATACCAACCGTCGTTCCGCTTGCTGTAGTAACTCTGTTAGCGCCTTCATTTGCTTCATTGACTCTGCGTATTTGTTGTTTAAATCCATTAAAGTCTCTTCCAGCTTAGCGATTTCACTATTCAAACGATGGAGCGTCTTAATTTGTATTTCCTGTTCCTGCACAAGAAACTCTACCTTCTCTTTCTTCGGTTTAACCTCACGGTATACTTCAAAGAACGATATAACAGCCTTCACGAATCTCAGCAACCCACTGCCAGCTACTGAAATTTTTTCCATATCATCAAGATTTTGTGTCTTCATATGAGCACGACAGGCATTAATTTGCTTGCCCGTCAGAGCTTCGCAATCCATTTCCATAAGACTTTTCAAAAACGATACATCTGACATCATGCCTTTCGCTGTTTTCCAATTGATCTCCTTGTAGCCCTTCAAAATGGCAACACATTCACAAACAATCTGCACTGCTGGTGGTGGCGTAGCAAACGAACGGATTTCTGTAATTTGCGCTTTATCCAAATCAGCAAGTGCGCGACGTGCTTCCTCCAAAGCAGGCATTGCCTCAGCCAATGCTTCTTCAGCTTCAGCTTTCTCCACAGCAATCACTTTGCCCTTCTGTTCAACTTCGGTCTTTTTCTCGGAAGCTTCTTCTTTCTTGATATTTGCCTCTTGTGTGAGTGCTTCAATTTCAATTAACATGGCCTCACATTCGGCTGCGGCAATTGCCACATTTTTCTTTTGCTCCGTGACAATCACGCGCAGTTCATCGATTTGCTTGGAAGCTTCATCGATTTTGTGTACACCCTCACGTAGACGATCGCGTTGGATGGTGATGTAATTGTGTTTTTCATCTAAAAAAAAAAGATGTAAGTTCGCCGATAAAGAGTACCTACAAAGGTATATGTTTTTTACCTAAAAGTCTCAAATATGTATTTAAATAATCCAGATAATGCTTTGGCGTCACATAATTATTACGACGCAACTTCTGCGCGTAGTCCTTGGAGTATTCTATCATTGAACCGTGCACATGTACTACATGCAACATGATGTTCTCTCTTTTATTTTGTGGTATCTGTAATGAATTCGGGCAAAGTTCTTTTGTAATTAAGTTTTCTATTTGCATAATTGCTAGGTGTCATACCAATGGATGCTCGGATAGATATAACTGTGCGACTGCAGCCAGTGCTTGCTTTGGCCATGGAAATACCCAATCAATATAAGTGCTACCAATTAGACCAGGGAAGTTACGACAGCGATTTCTCAAAGCATCTCCATCTGGTGACATACATAGAACTACATGCAAATTTTCAGCACAGGTACGTAGGAAATAACTCCAGACCGCATCGCTAGTTAAAGTGAAAATATATTTTACATATGAAAACGAGACAAGCTGCAGCTTGAGATCTCCGATTCTCCGAATTAGGAAAGTTTTAATAAAAAAGCAGCTAAGATGGAGACATCAAGGCCAAGCTACATTGTTCTGACTTATAATGCCTCGTATGCTTGTAATATTAAATATTTGTTATTACCGCGATACGGAATATCCCTCTTGTTCTGCAGCCGATCGACATGAATTAACAATGGCATCTTTCTCTTCATCTGTAAAAAGCGCTGGTACAAGTCCTACGGTCAAAATATTGTTTATCAACTCGAGAAAACCCTCTTCCACAATCTGAAATTATAAATTTTATAAAATAAATTTCGACACTTTAGCCATTCATATTAGGCTACTTACTTGTGACGAGGTAAACAGAAATACCATTTTCTTTCGATCTACTCCAGCCATGGTATACAATTTCTTAAGATCATCACGAAATGTGATCTCATTGTAACCGCGTGAAATTATTATTTCGTAAAAGTCGCATTCTACAAAACAAAAATATTTATAAGTCTAAGATTTATTTATTTCAACTCTAACATACCTGCGGCAAATGATGACAGTCTGGTAATGCTTTTTTTGCCACTTCCTCCCACACCGACTAACAACACATGTCCCCGATGCATACGCAAGGTACGATTCACTCGCGTCAAATGCTCAATACAATCTTCAAATAGAACCAAGCTTAATTTGCCTTTGCGTTCAGAATACTCATCCATAATCTAAATTAAAGAGCAAGTAAGCAAATTCTATCGAATGGAAACTCTACTTGCCATACCTCAGTAAACAAATGGAAAATCGCATCATAATCCAAGAGATCCTCATAAAAACGTGGCTCAGACTCATTAACTGCATTACGGAAATCGCCAAAGAGCACAGGATCACGTAAAACATAATCGGCCAACGTTATAATTGGCAATGGTTCATCGGGTGAAAGAGCATTATAGAGATCTTCTTGAGCAGCAGCTGTAAATTAATATGAGTGAGTCAAGGTCAGACAAATATGGATGTTTGTTGACGAGCTAAGATGGAAACACATTTTTTTTCAATCTCTCTGCTTATTATTTATCTGATATCCTTTTTCCAAAATTGTTTCTACTGGAAAACGTTGTCATGGCAATTTCCTTAATCTTCACTCAATTCCAAATCTTGGTGTTTAAACAAAGTGTTTGTAATTAACTTTTAATACACACCACCCTTACACCCCTTGAAATCTGCATTAATCGCATTTTAAATATTGTTTGTTTTTGGCATTACTCAGAAATCTTGACTCCCCTCTAAACTTTGGCAACATCAACAAATTCAAAAGTTAAATGATTGTCTAGGGTAAAGCAGTAGTAGCAGTAGCAGTTAAAAGTGGAAACATACACACACGCACCCAAATGCGTATCTTGAAAGCCCATATGTCTACGTCAAATCTTCCCTGTCTTCAGTTTTCAGTTACTTTGGTAGCGTTGTATAAATTTGCCACTTAATCAGCTTCATCTGCTCACATTAGCTCAACTCATAAGCCAACAAAACAGGAGCAGCCAGTCGTCCGCCTTTCACTGTCATATTAAGCTTCCCCTTACAAGTTTGCCAGCCACTCTCTCCCTCACCCCTCGCTCTTTTTAACTTACCTGCAGCTACAGCTTCTGGATCGACAAATCCATGCTCTTCTTCAAAGGTTGGTGGGAAGTTTTCGCGTATCTCATTCTCCACGTGTTTCCTCATCAAATTGATATCCTACATTAGGAAATGTTCGGTTGGTTATTTACGTCAGAGATACAAATGGAAATGTATTTGAAAAATACGGGAATACGTATTACGTAAAGCGGAATGTGTAATTGATTGTAATCTCTAAATGTTGTTGTCTTTTCTGTTGCTGTAATTACACTGAAAGTTAATTCAGTCACTTGTTGTAGATTCGCGATATGTTTTGAATTTGGTAGGTTCAGGACTATATGAAGAGAACTGGTTACATTCCAATGTGCCACACGGATCCGTTTCGGATTCGTTTGGGATCTGCTTCTTCGTATTTTTTATCCAAGACGGATTCCGTTTCTGATACGATTCGAATCCGAAATCGGATACGATTCGAATCCGAAATCGTGTATGATTCGCCTCCAAACAGCGGGAAGGATTGTCCGCGGTCTCGGATCTGTTTTGAACTCAGAACGGATTTCATATAAGGATCGGTTTCGGATTCGTTTTTAGTTAAATATACATACAAATATGAGCGGATATGAAAAAAGATATAAAGGCTATATCTAATAGATTGAATTTTTTTTTCTTTTTTTGTTAAAAACGAATCCGAAACGGATCCTTATATGAAGCCCGTTCCGAGTTCGAAACGGATCCGACAACGCGGACGATCCTTCCCGCTGTTTGGAGGCGAATCACCCACGATTTCGGATTCGAATCGTATCAGAAACGGAATCCGGAACGGATCCGTTTTATTTACAAAAATGACATCGGAACGGATCTGACAAAACGGATTCCGCTTTTTCAAGAGGAATTTCATACGAAAACGAATTCGAAAAGGATCCGTTTTATTAACAAAAAACCAATCCGAAACGGATCCGTATATGAAGTCTGTTCCGAATTCGAAACGAATCCGACAAAGCGGACGATCCTTCCGGCTGTTTGGATGCGAATCGCCCACGATTTCGGATTGGAATCGGATCTGAAACGAAATCCAGAACGGATCCGTTTTATTTACAAAAAACGAATCCGGATCCATTTTGTTCACCAAAAAGGAGTCCGGAACCGATCCGTATAAGAAGTCTGTTCCGAGTCCATAACGGATCCGTTTTAGTTAAAAAAACGATTCCGTAGCATATCTGTTTATGAAGTCTCCAGATCCATAACGGATCCGTTTTAGCTAAGAAAAACGAGTCCGGCTCGCATCCGTTTTATTTAAAAAAAAACGAGTCCGTAACGGATCCGTTTTAGCTAAAAAAACGATTTCGTAACGGATTCATTTATTTAATGCGTTCCGGATCTGTAACGGATCCGTTTTAGTTAAAAAATCGAGTCCGGCTCGCATCCGTTCTATTTAAAAAACGAGTCCGTAACGGATACATTTTAGTTTTAAAAAAATCGAGTCCGTAACGAATCCGTTTTAGCTAAAAAAACGATTTCGTAACGGATCCATTTATGAAGTCCGTTCCGGTTCCGTAACAGATCCCCATCCGTTTTTGTGCACATTGGGATGATGAAGAAAATGCAAAAACTCGAACCATTCACTCTCAGACCAAAATAAAGAATTTATTTGCAAAACTGAGTTAAAAATTTATTCTGACTATTAATTTAACACATAAAATCAACAACACGGCACTGGTCCTGGTCAGTTGATTTTGAGACTGTTTCATTAGTTTGATTCCATAAAATTGTTAAATATAAATACAGTCTCGAAAATTGTCGAAAAATCATTTGATTCTTCCGATTTTTGTTCATTTACTTTTCGGTATTTATTGGCTTTTTGGATACTATCGATATGTTTTGATATTTTTAATGTTTTTTCAACTCTTCCGACTACTATTGACTCCTTCTTATCGTTATGTTCCATTTTTTTAATGTTTTTCGATATTTTTCAACTTTCATAGACTTTTTCGATACGATTTTCGACATAAGATTTTGATTCTATAGTATATATCGAACTTTTTTTTTAAGTATTCGACACTTTTCGATGTTTTTCAATACGATCCGAAACTATTCGACTTTTTCATTGTTTTTCGATATCTACTATTAGAAATTTTTGAATTTCTCACGTTTTAAGTTTGGTCAAATTTTTCTCTATTTCTATTCAATTCCATCCGACTTTTACGACTAAATTTTTCGATGACCTATATCTTCTACACACTTTTATTTAAAAATAAAATTTAGACTTTAGACTGGAAAGATCTCATGATGGGTATGGGAATACAAATTACTATAGAATTGTAAATCATTTTATGAAAAGAGTTCTATGTTGAAACAAAAATTACAAAAGTTTCGTAATTTTTTTCTCTGTGCATCATTTTATATTCATCCATCTATATATGTATGTATCTGCCTGTGCACGCCTGTATGTATGTTTCTATGTGTATATGTATACAACTGCTTATCTGCGTATCTGTCGATTGCTCGAAGCACCAGTTTGTTTGCTATAACGCGCCGATTCCGATGGTTGTAATTTGTCTGTCCTTTTGTTAATTTGCGTTTGCAATTCCGATGTTTGCTTAAAAATCGAACAACTCTCAAATCGAAATCAAATTTAAAATGAAGTCAATTTGAATGCGACATCAATCAAGCGATTCAAAGAGACAAAAAAAAAAAACAAAAACAAAAATAAAAACGAAATCAAATGAAATAAAATTTCCAAGGCGTAACTTGAGTGTAGACAATGATGGTTGTATGGGAAAGGGAAATCAGGTCGAGGAGAATGGATTATACGTATACTTACGTTGTGTGAAATTAATCGATCGCAAATAATTCTTGTAAATTCATTGCGCCAAACTCGCACCAACTCACGCGGCTCCTTGAAGAAATTCGAACGAATTAACAACATACCAGCAAATATCCTCGAGAGGTCCTTCAAATTAAATATGTAATGGAATTTCGATGGCGTCGGTGGCAGTTCCACAATGACAATCTTTGAAAAGGGAGGAGAGAGAGAGAGAGAGAGAAAAAAGATTAAGTCAACAAAATAAAAACCAATTTAAAAAAATACTTAGATTTATGAAATTGGAACTTGTGGTAAGGATTTTGTATTTATTCAACTTCCAATTACCACGGGGGTTGTTCAAACTCTTCTCTACTCGTACGAGTACTGTATTTAAGTGCGAAACTTCACACACGGTACACAAATCAAATTTATCTCAATTTCCAATATGTATTCAAATGTGTCCTATCCTGTTACCTCCTCATCTTCTGTTCTTCCTGCTCTGCTCAGCTCTGCACCACCATCCGGCGGTTGCCAAACGTACATTTAACATAATCATTATCATCTTCGAGACTTGCAGCAGCAAGTGCATGAAGAACGACTTGGTGTACTGTGCAAATAACTCATTTCACTCCATTTCGCAATGCATTAATATCTTCAACACCAAAACTCGAACTGAGCACACGACGACCAAAATGAACCAGAAGTGAAGCATCGAATGAAGTTGTTAGGTATGGGGTATCAATGGAGTACGGTAGCACCATCAAGCAGTTAGCATTTAGCGAAACCCTTGGAGCGCCATCTCTTATGAGGACATGCACAGTGCAGGTGGAAGTAAATCATTTTTGGCTCCAACGCCTGCAGAGCAGCACGAAGAAAGTAATAAAGACATTGCACAGTGATTTGTTCGATGGAGAATGATAGACTTCTTATAACTAAACAAAAAGCTAGTAAGGGTGTTAGCTTTGGCCTCGCAAAAAATTCAATGCCCTACATCGTGTTAACAATAAAAGTGCGCTAAGGTCTAAAATTTTTATTAAATAGAAACTGTTCCATCGCGCTACGTGCCAGCTAGTTTGACAAAACGTAACTACATTGAATTTGACAACTTTTCCTTAAATATGTAGGGTTTTTAGGGTTTTGAAGCTTACTCTTGTATGGGAGGTGTTACGCCATTTTGTCGAAATTTGCCAAAGTTTTGTCTAGTACTAGACCGAAGTATTTCTGGCTTTTATGTGAAATAACCTGAAATAAATCTCACAGTAAATCGTTTTGAAATATTTGCTTGCATGGAATGTGCCACGCCCTCTGGTCGAAATTCGCCAAATTTTTGTCTAAGTTTTTCCTAGTATTTGCAAGAAATTTGGTTCAACTAAGTCAAATAACTCCTTCATTGAAGCGATCTGATTTTATGGGCGGTAGGCGTGTCCGTGAACCATATCGTCCATTTCCAATCTGAAGAGACTTGCAGCTTGTTTAAAGATGTACATAGTTTGTGCGCCAAATGTCATTTAATTATCTTGCTTGGTTTTCTTTAATCGTGAATTGGACTGACATATAGATGCACAGACAGACAGACAGAAAGATAGGCGGACAATCGTCTTAAGTATTGATGGTGGTCAAGAATATATATATCTACTAGCTGACCCGGTGAACTTTGTACCACCTAAAATTGATCCCTCTCCCTATCAGATGTATGTATATGTTTGTATGATTGGCCGTTCTTCGTGAAAATTATATTTTAACAATATTTTTGTATGAGTACCACCCTAAATATGCACCCTAAGCAAAAGTTTTGTAACTTAAGTTATGCTTACTATAAAAGCCACGTGGTGTAAATTCCATGTGAATCGATTTAGTGGTCTTTGTGAAAAGGCTATTTTAAAATATGTTTGTATGAGGGCCACCCAAAATATGCACCCTACATAAAATAGCTTAATATAAAAGACAGCTGGTGTAAAAGCCATGTGAATCAATTGAGTGGTCTTTGTGAAAATGCTATTTTTAAAATATTTTTGTATGAGGGCCACCCTAAATATGCATCTTAAATTAAAGTTTTATAACCTTAGCTATTCCACTTAACATAAAAGACACGTGGTGTAAATTCCATGTGAATCGATTTAGTAGTCTTTGTGAAAATGCTATTTTTAAAATATTTTTGTATGAGGGCCACCCTAAATTGCCAATATAGGGGTATGATTTGTAAGTCGCCACCCAAACGCATACAAAAAAAAATATTTCAAATCGGTCCAGCCGTTTAGAAGGAGTTCAGTGACATACACACGTACAGTATTTACATATATATTTTGTATGAGGGCCACTCTAAATTGCGCATATAGAAAAATTCATTCAAATCGGTCCAGCCGTGTAGGAGGAATTGAGTTATATACACACGTACAGTAGAATTATATATATAAAGATGTATATCTATGCGATACAAACGGAATGACAAGGATCCTCTTAGATATAACGTTGCTTGCTAACTGCATAAAATGTTCAAATAAATGCAGTATAGATACACCGATTTTTTGGCTACTGGGTATGGGCTTATTTTCAGCTCTTCACAGTTATCGGGTTGTTTTAAAGGAAATAAAATGTTGAACGCAATAAACAAAAAGGATTCGTCAAACTTCCGCTTACCATTCACTGTGTTGTAAGTTGTGTGCAGCGCGACAAATGCATTTTTATCTACGAGCAATGAAATGCGATAATATTTTAATGTCAACAATTGTTAAAAGTACCATAAACTAATGCAATTTCAACCACAGCAAAACGATCTAAGAGACAAGAACAGAGCAACCAAGACAGAGAAGACACAGCAACAACGATGAAGATACTTTTACTATGAGTATGAGTAGATAGTGCAACAGGAGCATTCAACCATAAATTCTAAAGCTGCAACTTTTCCTACTTTGCAAATGGCAGCCGAACGAAAGAAAAAAAAGAAAACACAGATCCATAGCTGTTGTTGCCCATTCCACTGGGTCCTCGGACCGAAATGCATAATCGAATTTTCTCTCATCTTTCAGCATATAAAACGAAATGCGTTTCGATGCCAAGCGATACGATGCGATGCTCTAAGATGTTAAGCCAGTGCTGCTGAAAAAAAAAAAAAAAAAAAATCAGTAGAGTTGGTTACTTCCTAAGTGTTGGGCGTTGCTGCTATAATATCCTCATGACCAGCAGTTGTACCTACGTACTTAAAGACAGCGCGCTCAACCGATCGAAGAAAGACAGCTTTGGGCAGCGGCGCTATATTTATTACATGTGCACCATCTTTGTCGCCCTAGTGGCAATGTACTGCGTCGAAAAAAATGTTATCTTGATAGAAGTAGGACTCTATTTAATAGCCACTACAAGGACGAAGACAAGTTAGTAATATGGGTAGTTTGAAAAAAAAAAAAAAAAACATTTTGATTCTGCAAAATGTGACTGTGAGATAAAATAGGATGATTAAATTCTGACAATATAACGCCTCTATAAAACTATATACATAATTATTATAAAATAAGATTATATGAACACAGCTAGCAGAAGAGCTTCTTGGAGATGCATGGATGGGACATCTAACATAATTGATTACAAACAAATACAAATTGATGATAATGCCATAATGCCAGTGTGAAAAGAATTTAGTTAAAAACGCGATACAAAAAAGTATGAAATGAAGAACGAATCGTTTTTAACGGCAATGAGGAAGGCTTCACCATTTTATTTAGAAACTTGCATCAATTAATACGCTAAGTACAACAAGCTCCTACAATTATGCAACATTTATTCTAAAATAAAAGAAATTTTTTTAAAAAGTTTTTACAATTATTTTTCGCTACACCCCAATTGGCAATCAAAAAAAAAAAAAAAAAAAAAGATAAGAAAAAAATAGCCTCCAACTAAGGATGCTGCACATTTTACACTCATTGAATAATTTCGATTGTGAATATACGTCGATGAATGGCGTCGATGAACCGGCAAAGAGCAGCGATTATGAAAAATTTGCGATATTTGCATATGTAAATCGATAACAATAAATTCTCAAAGGAATAAAAATTTTTCAAACTTGTGACAACAAAAAACCCAATGAAAGAAGATGACGACGACGACGAAGAAAAAGTGTCGTCCAACAACATGAATAACAATTTGAGTGCTATTCCCACAGAAGGCACTACCACTTCTTGTTTTTTTTTTTTTTTCTTCTCTCTGTAACATAAATAAAATGGAGATAAAGAGAAATGAATCTCTGTGTCTTTTATGACACTACCTACTAACCTTAAATAACCGTAGTGTCATCTGCACAATGATATCGGCAATCATGAGCAGTTTTTCACTAAATCCACCGCTAAATTTCAAATGACCCTTAAAAATCGATGCGTAAATATTAAACAAAGACTCATCATTTGGAAAGGCGATATTGTAGACAGAGAACATTGATATAAATCTGGGATCAACTTCGTTGCGTCCACCGCCGGCACAACCCATTGCAGCATAGAAAGTTATGTCCTTAAATTTTTTCCAATTTAAATCTTTGTCGCGGTCAAACATGCCGCCACGTTCAAAAAATAATTTCAACAATGCTATAGGCTGTTGGGTGCCATATCTGTAAATAAAGAAAATAGTAATAGATAATAATTCTTCATTCAGTCAATAGTTAGAAAAAAAAAAATTCCAATTGAAATTTTGATTTTGAAGCAAATTCCCATCAAAAGTAATTTTAACTCAAAGGCCGCTTTCAAACTTTCAAACGTCGCAATATGAAATCTCCAAGTTGAGATTTGTTAGCTGGCGCACAAAAATTAATCAACTTTGAATCGTTTGAAAATATCAAGCCTACTAACATTGTAATATGCAAACCAATATAGTGAGATATGTTGCTTTTCCTCAAAATCGTGTGCATCACCACAATATTGGTTGACGTGTGGCCGCTGGGCCCCAAATAAAAATGAAGAAGAAGCAAGACAACTTACTCGTCCACTTGTGGCATGTTCATATCATCAACAAAACATGCAATTTTCTTTCCAATTGGCGGTCCAAAAGTGTCCTTTGTACGTTTCTCAACGGATGACTCTAACGTACGTTGAACATCCAATGATGAGGTTCTTGACGAGAAATTTATATTCAAAATGATCTGAAAAATAGCGGAAAAAATTAATAATAGCACTTTTTTCAAATGTGACCAGAATGAACATTGCGTTTGCAACATTGCGTTTTCACTTACATTCGAATCTGGATTTAAACTTCGCAAATATTGTGAAATCATTGCAGTCTTTGATGTACCAGCTTCGCCTACCAGCAGCACGGGACGCTTGATCTATTGTTTCAAGTAAATAAATTAAACAAATGGATATACAAAGTTAGTACGAAACACACATATGTATATATGTATTAATTGCATAATAAAATCCTTTTCAAAATCATTTAAATAGACATAGTGTCACTTAGGTCATTAGATTGTAAGTATGAATATTCTGAGTGTTCTTTGTTTGATGTGAAAATATCGGTAGCATTAGGCATTTTTGCTTACGATGGCTGCACTCAGCGGAAGTTTAAGGCCAAGAGGGGTGGGGCTGCCTGGTTTTTATCAATTCATTTTATACTTGGTGAGCAAAAAAAAGGTTGTAATTTCATAGAAACCTTCCTGGGCGCATGATCAACAATTTAAAAAGTTTCATTGTAATCGGATGAATGGTATAAGAGCTTACCCGGAACATGCATATGTTCATTGTTTTTAATATATATACGAACGAAAAATAGTGTCAAAATATTTAATGCAACAACACGTTCGTGTTATGTTTAAAGTCAAATTTTCTTTGTGCACTAATTCGTATGCATAAGAGAAGAAACAAATAAACGGCAATACATACATCACTCATTAGAGATAAAGTCTTATCCGTTCTTGTACTGTCGACAGTTGGCACAAGAATTTCGCTGAACTTCATTATCGGATCATGCACATACGGCTCCACTATCCATTCCCATGCAGTCCAACTTTCAGCTTTTCTATTCCAAAAATATTCATATAATAATTTTGAGCCTGGAACTTGTCCGCCCATGGCTGGTTTTTCGTGGGTATCAGTGATTGAGGCAAATCCAGATATGCGTTTCATAAATTCATCAAAAATGGGTTGATCATGTTCGATAAGACAAGCGCCTAGGGAATCATAAACGCACTAAAATAGAAAGCAAAAGAGTTATACAAATTTTTTGGTATCCGATCAATACGAATATAGAGGTACACTCAATTTGCAAAAAAAAATAATAAATGAGCATTTTGTCAATTTAATTCACCTGTATGAAACTACATTCCAATGTATCTCGGTCATAATCCACTGCTACAGATTCCTCTTTTGAAGGGTCTTCCGAGGGGACAAATAATGGGCATAGTGCATCAAACATGCTACAAAATTGCACAACCATATTGAGTTCAGTTTGATGAATAACCAATTTAAGTGGGTTGCCTTGTGTGGTGCCATCAACACCCTCAAGTATGAATGAAATTGCTGGCTGAATTAGCTTTTCGAAAAAGTCCTGCGGATGAGAAAAGCGTTAAAAAATACACGCGTACGCAATAACAATTGAATGCAGTCAGTATTTGTTTATCCAGCACAATGGAACTGGCATAGAACTCATATTTTAGAAAAGTATTCACACTCACCGCCAGTATTTCGCGTTCAACCTCGGGTCGCGTGAGTATCCAACGTTGCCAGTAGGGACTATAACGTAAATTCTTGGGATCAACATAAACCATACCGGCGCGTGACACAGTTGCAGGTGATGCATACCATAAATTTCCGACCTAGTGGCGATGCAAAAAATAAAAGAGTAGAGATAAAGCGTATGGTAAAAGACAATAAAAAAAAAATCTCAAAGTGCTAATACAAGCAGCTAAAAAACGAGTAAAATACAGTGTTTGTTTGAAACGCCTACAGCTCAAATTGAATTCGAGAAGCACCTATTACAAATCGATTTATCATATGGCTGAGTTACATCTCTTTTTGCAGTCATGCTGTCAAGATGTGCAACATTGCTGAGGTGACACTAAAGATGAAGCAGACTGGCTTCTAACAGTGGGCAATTTAATTCAAAAATGAGTTAGTTGAACGTCGGAAGTAGTACATACTATAACGACTTAGCATAAAACATATGGAGCTTTTTCCGATAAAGTCATAAAATTAGATCATTCGTTGTTCAATAAACTATAATTTTAAGTTTACAACTATATTTTTATAATTCGCGAAATTTTTTTTAAACTATTATTATTCAAAAATTTCTTTTCATTTGAAATACGACTCAGTTTATGGGTTATTTTTCATTTTGAAATATAAGTAATGTAAAAAATTTCAATACTTTAAACTTTCTGCAAAGATTTGACCTATTTTAATGACGATATTCTGTTTTTGCACCACTGTGCATTGTTGCAGTTGAAATAGACTGGTTAAAGTGCCATTTGTTATTTTTGCTTCACCTTGAGTTTGTCGTCACCTTGACAGAAAATAAACTTAAACGAAAGGCTTAAGACCTACATAAAAGAAAATACAAAATGACAGAAAAGACAATGGAGCGACTGCACCCAGATTGGATTGAATAAATGCACACAGGCAGCAGCACCGTCATTCATTTGTTACTCACCTCAAACAGAAGCGCGCAATAGCTTTCCAATCTAATGCGTTCGCCATTCGCTAACGTTAGCAGCTTATTATCATCCATGACGGAGTTCATGTTCTCAATCCAAAGCGCATCAACGTCACCATCAAAGCAGACATATCGTCTTTCCTGTGGGAATGCATTAGGTAGATTATATTAGTGACATTTGTACACCCACTCCATAAGTTTTGTAAAAAGGTAGAGCATGGCCTAGTACTTAGAGGAAACATGACTTAAGGATTTTGAGAGCTTTTTACCAAATGAAAAAACAAATGCCTAAGAAGTTTATCTTGAAGTCTGCAGGAGTTCACTTTGCATATTATTTTCGCATACTAATACTAATACTAATACTAATACTAATACTAATACTAATACTAATACTAATACTAATACTAATACTAATACTAATACTAATACTAATACCAATTGAAATAAAAGTACATCAGTACTAGAAAGGACTTACACATACATACATATGTATATTGATTTAATATTGTGTCTGACCGACATAAGGACTTCCATAAGCTTTTCATTCGGAACTAAGCAGCAAAAACCGTTATAGCAGTGATGAATAGAATGGATGATAGTGGATTTTACATTGCAACATTTTTGCACTGCGCTCAGTATGATGTAATCCTGAATGGATTGAACAAATGATGCGATGCGCAGTCGCCTTAAGGGTTCAGCGGCGCATTTGGCGAGAGTGCTCGTATCCGTATGACGATTGTGTAAACACATAATTTCATGAGGCAGCAGCAATGGGATTTGTTAGCGAGCAAAGTCAGATTTTCACATGGATGCGGCTGCATCAGATACAGTAATACTGCAATAAAAACTAACGCTGCTTTGAGACCGGCAAATAAAGGTTTGTTAATCTAACAAGCGAACTCTCGTAGCGCTTTCAAAAGCAACAAAGGAATTTTTCATTATTTCATGGCGCAATATTTATGCAGTTCTTTGGAATTTTTGCTTAACAAATTTTTAATTAAACCACTTCCATAAAAGCACAAAATATATTTGCTTATTTAGGCAATATTTTGAAATAAGGCAATGTTTGGAAATCTTTTTTTCAGAAAATCAAACAAGTTGTAAAGATATTTGGCGCCGCTGGGTTGCTTATAATAATGTGCTAATCATCACAAGGATATACAACAAGAACTTTGGTATTAATATCAATTTCGTCTTTTGCCAACATATTTTGTTCATACTTTTTTTTTCAATTAGGAGAATTTTAAACCATCTGATTTGTAAAAGTTAAATGATTCTGTATTTTTTGTTTTAACTTTTAAATGTAAGCAGGGCTTTTAATTGTGGAATAACCTTTTCAAGTGATATATTAGATTGATCTATGGTTTCTATTATATCGCTAATATAACAGCAGTTTCTAGTATGTTCAAGACATTTGAGAGCCCTTTAGGGATCAATGACCTTGGGTCGTCCATATGAACGTTCGCAAAAAACTCTACAATTTTAATTCCCTCCCTTCTGGTTGTCCTCTTTTGTCTGATTTCGCTAACGACAACTCAACTTATTAATTTCGCAGCTAAAAAATCTGTACAAATAAGACTGAAAATTATATGTATATTTTAAGTTAGCGTACTAAAAAGATGCTATATTAAGTTTTCACTTAAATCACAAAGAAATTAAAATATTTACAAAAAAAAAAAAAACTCATAATTCGTCAAAATTTCAAAATTTTCATTACAAATGATTTACGTTCAATTTGTATTGCGCAGTAACTCAAACTCATATTTTAACAATTATCTCATTGCATTTCAATTTCAGCATTTGCAATAAATTTATATGAAAAGCAAACTCAAACTCAATTACATAGGTCAGCTCTTTCAATTTCATATTTTTGCATTGTTGAAAATCTAAGCATATTTTTAGTGCACAAATGCAAACAACGTTTTGGTTAATTAATTCGCAATAATATTACGCTGTTGTAAGCCATGTTATCTCTTAACATAAATTGAATTTTAAATCAACAACAACCATCTCCAGCGCCAGGCTGCTCAATGAAAACCCATACTCACCTCGCGTTCCAATGGACGATTCATCTCTCGAAAAACATTCGAAAACAATCCATCAATCCAATCCCGAGTATCCATATCTAGATAACCATACAGTTCAATTACTGAGCATGCCTGCATCCGCATCCGTCGCATCCAACATGGAAAATAACAAAATAAAGTGAATTAAAAATAGAAAGTGGAATTCAACAAAATAACAAGAGCGACTGCACGACCAAACAAACGAAACTCGACGAAATGTGAATACCGGAAACACCACATCAAATTATATAAAAATGAAATATACATATTGCATCAAAATGTATGCGAGAATTTACAAAGTGTACGAGTGGTAAAAAAACGTAACAAAGCGAATCCAAAATAAAAATAATAATGAGTGAGTGATAAAAATAAAATGGATTATAAAAGAATTCCATCTGTTCCGGTTTTGCTCGGTTGATTATAGTGACTGACGAATTACAACACCCATTTAGTTAAACTTTGTTTTAAATATATCAATTAGCTAGAAAAGTTATCCATTCTGTCTTAGACTTAGCATTCAAAAATCTGTTAAAAATTAAACATAAACATAAATTATGATTTCGACACTTAAGTGCTAAATATGTCGAAATACTTCAGCAATACGAATTTTGCAACATCTGTCAATAAGAAAGTGTCAGTTTCTGCACAATATGAGTGGGCGATCAGATCGAAACATATCCCTTTTTCCACTGTTCGTTTTTTGATCGTCTTACACGCGATAAGACTGTTGAATCCCACGAACATTTAGTGTCAAAAATTTTCATTGAATTTCTTTATAGCACTATAATTTTTATATTTTGTAGAAAAGAAAAGTAGTGAAATTTTGAAGGTTTACTTTTCAATGTATATACCAAATTGCAGTTCATATTAAAATCCATTCATTACTTTAAGCAATTGGCATGGACATAAAAACAGACATGCTCCCAGACATTGTTTTGTATCATATGTACTATGTTGTGATACAATGTATCGCACATACATCACAAATATTGTGTGAAAGAGCAAAAGTAACGGCAACTAATTTGTTTTTCGTCCACTTTATGGCTTCGACATGCTTAATTTTGTATGCATTTTGAATGGATAGATGAGTACTTTAGTGAAGGATACTCGTTGTAATCCTTGATGTGCTGCACCACGGTAGCATAAAATAACTGAAGCCATGTTGGCAATATATGTATGTATGAGTTCATTCTTTTAACCAAAGGAAAATAATTCATTGATCCTACAAAGGAGCAGTCAATTGAACTAAAAGGATCTATATAAATTGTTTTATTAAAATTATTTATTGTTTCGCGAGCTCATATTGAGATGATGAAATGACACGACAAATTACACAGTGCAACAACAATGAATACAGAAATATAGTGAAAACAAATTTTTTTGGACTTTAACAATCAATTTTTTAAAACTCAAGTCTTTACAAAAAAATGTGCTCTTGTTACTTCGATTGGTAGCTTTTCTTTATATGAATAAAGTTTGCGAGTGCAGATGAAATAATTTATATTGTTTGCATAACAATCTGTGGCGATAAGGCGTGATAGCTTAAGTCGTTCTGTGATGACAAAAGAAAACAGCGGTTCAAAGTTTAATGATTTTTAGTCAACTTAAGCGGGAGAAAAGTGCACTGTGCAACGTAATTAAAATCATCACCAGCGTTATAGAATTTTTATTTTTTATTGGTAAAAGATATTCGTATTTTTTTTTAGTTTTTTTGAACGCGTCAGAGTATTTCATTATTTACTGCACTCAATTAACTTTGTAACAAATTTTTAGTTTAACTTTTCATTTTGGCTTGGATGGATTTAAATAATAGCAGTTAGTACCCGCTGTAATTGTTTTAATTGCACTTAAGTGTCTCATATCCTCTCTAAATATTCACGTACGTGTCGTGTGTTTTTTGACCAACTATCTACGTGTCGCATGGCTAAATTAAGAGATGATTTCACACCGACCATACAGTGGACGCACGAACAAGTCACACGGTAATAAAGCACACCATGTGTGTGTGTGTGGGTGTATATATCAGTATATAGGTAAAGTGGGCAAATAAAAGTAAAGGCATAAAACTAAGGACAATATAAAATGAAAGCTAACAAAAGAAGAGTTATAAAAATACTTGCCACATTAAACGTTCACTCACCTTGGGGTTAAGTGTGGTACACTTTGTGGGCAGACCCATGTAGGTCTGTGCCTTAATTAGTGTATTTATGACGACAGTCTTTCCGCCACCTGTTGGTCCAACCAGCATCGTTGAATGTCGGGTCATCATGGTTTCATACATTTGCACTACTTTATCCTCCTGCACAGCACGACAGCACGATAGAGAGGGAGAAATTATATTTTTGTTATTATTTTTATTCCTGTCAAATAACCACAAATCAGTGTATGTGCACTATTTGATCAAAGTTGTTCAACAAAAAAAAAAAAAAATAAAAATAAAAATAATAATGAAGAAACCGATAGAAATGTCAAAATGCTCTTAAGAAAGAAGTCTTCCAATGTCCTTCGGCCTTGCAATTTAAAAGGTGTCAAAGTGTCAACGTCTGTGATGTACAAAAAGTGAAAAGAGATAGATTGGCATCACAGGATATTTGGATTTTAAAATGGCAACAAATTTATGAGCAAACAAAGTAAGGACATTTCAAAGCACGGAAATAACTTTGACGATGAGTTTGCTTTTTACGACTAGGTAAGGCGAACAAGCACAGAGCAAGGATAATTTTAGTGAAAGATGACATTAAATACAAAGATTTATTTTTTATACTCATCCCAATGACAGCAAGTATGTACGTTGTAAGTGTTTTCAGTCTGCAAAGTTTGTGTTAAAATTTTATGATTTTTAGTAAGCGCTTGCGGTCATTTAAGTGAAATAAAATTTTTTAATGCTTTCTAGGTAATTCTATTTGGAATGAGAAATCTGTACATACCTGATCGGCAAGTAAAACATAGCCATCGTTTACAAGTATGTGTCGTACGGCTGCGTTAAAATCTGGATAACCTACGCGTGGGCAATCAACTCCAGGGAATAAATCCTATAAAAAATTAAAGAGATAATTATATTAATTAATTTATATTCTTAGTAGGAAGCTTAAAGATATTGTTAACACAAAACTTGTAATCTAAGTGTCTGTGCCATATATAAAAGGTGTTGTTCAGGATGGTCTCTGAACAGCTTGTTCGACTTGTTTCAACCTTTTTAGCAACCATTGGAGATTGCAATAGCTGCGTATGACACTCAGCACTTAAAAATTTGTATGTTTCTCTATTTGTAGTTGTACGCAATAACGGAGGTCCTATAAAATATTTATAAACAAAAAAATATTGAAAAAAAACCTTTGTTTACTTATTTTTCCCCATATTATCGTAGGTGAGGGTAAAAAAGTGTCCCACTTGCATTTAGCAAAATAACGAAAAATGGGCCATTCCCGTGTATTTTCATTAGATTTTTTTCGCGATACAAGAAAATATCATTTCACAGAGTTGCCAAATATATGTAATCACATTTAAAAATTTTTTATTGCAGGACAAAATAATTGTTTTCAGCAAAACTTCAACTGTTGTACTATGTGTACGTGTATAGTTTGGTTGCACTATCTTAAATTACACAATCGTTACAACGTTTAATGGGTGTTGCCACGCCTTTTATTTAACATGTGTCATTTTTTTCCCCGATTCAAAGCTGAAATATTGCTAGAATTTGTACAAAATTTGGTTGTGTTATCTTAAAAAATCATTACAGTACAGCATTTTCAATGTTTTTTCGTCTGAAGGTTGCCACGCCCATTTGACATATATACGACAGATTCTAAATCAAAGCTTTTTCGATTTGTGAAATTTGGTTTTATTGCTTTCCGAAATTCCTTCTGCACATCGTTTTCAAGTTTTTGTTTGTACAAGAGATGCCACGCCCTTCTGCCAAAAATTTAAAAATTTTTTGTGAAATGGTAAACCGAATCCTTTTTTTTGTATTAATGTGGAATTTGTTTTCATTACGTTAAATATAGCGTTTGGAAGTTGTTGCTTATAGGGGAGGTTCCACGTTCTCTTGTCGAAATTCAATACCTATTTTGTCAAAAGTTTGTCCAAGTTAACCTTAGAATTTGTGAGGAATTTGGTTATACTACGCCAAATAAGTTTTTCAAGAGTGTGGGCGGTAGGCATGTCCGTGAATTAATTTCACCCACTTTCAATCCTAAGAAGCTTGTTTGAAAGTGTAGTCTGCGTAGCGAATTTCATTCAATAATCTTGCTTGGCCTTCTCGTAATCGTTATTTTCACAGGCACACATACAGAGAGACATCTAAATTGGATTAGGTGGTGCCGTTGATCAAGAATACATACGTTTTTCAATCCCTGCCACACCCCCTTCTATGCGATACAGACGGATTGATAATGTGACTATACACTGAGTGTAGGTTATAAAAAAAGCTTACTTATCTGGCAGTGTTTCGAAATTGAATATGTTCAATCGTTTGGTACGAGTACTAACACTTTGCTTCCTGAACTATCGCATGTATTCTGCAGTATGCACTATAATAACTTTTCCGACCTAAAATGATAGTGGGTCTAGTTTGATTTAAAAAATTTAATTTACTGAGCACTAAGGGGACGTCCATTAGTTACGTGTGCTAAAATAGGAGGGAGGGGGTCCGGTAAAATCTCTCCAAAGGGAGGGGGGGAGGGTTCCGAATTTTCAAAAAAACACCTCACGTAATTAATGGACGTCCACTTACACTCTAGATAAATGATTTTGCGCATCCGGATTTTGAGATATTATGAGAAATGTCGCTGCCTTGATGCGTATTTGAAAATATATCAAAATTACAGGAAATCGCTTTGATGATTTTTTGTGATATTTGAAATTATCGATTTTTTTATTGTAAAAACTATCTAATTTAAATTTTTTACATTTAAATGCAACTATGCACTCTCCAGATTTCAATGTTTCTACAAAAGTGTCCTTGCATATTAAAGAAACACACTAAAATAACTAAAACGTGCATAAACGCATAAAATTGTGTGTGAGTGCCTTGAAGCGAATGTGTTGCATGAAATTCATTCAACTAACTTACCTTAATAAGGCCCAAAAACAAAGGCACATCTTCAAAGACAAACTTTGGAAAGTTCATATCACGTAGTACGCGCATTAGAACAACCGCCTCTGGCAGATCCTCTGAAGCTCTCTTCATAACACCAGCCATGCGAAGAACTGAATTCAACGAACGTAATCCCCAGTCATAGTGACATTGCTTGGATAGTTGTTCTTTTGCCAAACTATAGAGAACTGTCATTTTCTTTGCTAAAACCTGAAATAATAATTATGAGTACGATGCTTTTGAATTTTGTGACTTCGAGTAAAGTTTCTGTAAGGAGAGTGGGGGGGGGGAGAGATGCAAATAAACTCAACATGTTGCATTGTGTTACGATTAAGTGCTCCAGCATATTGGTTAAGAATGTAAGGCCATGGCAATGACATTTGTAAATGTAATGACAAAGTTTGTTGCTTTGTAAAATTTTGTGATTGACATAACGAAAAGTGAAATGAGATGAGATTGATTATATTGTACTGTAACGAATTGTACTCACTTTTGCGGTAAGGAAACCATCGGAGAATAATGAAATCAAGCAGATTAATTCCAAATCTGGTTTTATACACGTCACTGGACGGAATAAAGCCTTAACCGATTCGGGCAGTTCTGTGCGCCCAGCATAACCAGGATTCATGGTAACGAAGACACCCACCTTCTTGTCAAGATTTATTTCGCTTCCCTCAAACTGTAAATATAAACGATATATTAAATTCCATACCAGAAAAGCAATTAAACGCTAGAGAGAAAATATCTGACTGCATACAAAACCATAATAAACAAAATGCCAACGCATTGTAAACTAACAAATCAGATAGTCAAATAGAAACAAATATCCAACAACAACAATACTTACAAAAATTCTGGACATTTTCCTAATCAAACCATTGCGTATTGTTTGTAATTGTGTCGAAATGACACTCAGCACTGAGATGTCAATACGATTGAATTCATCAAAGCAACCCCAGGCACCGCACTGTGATAAGCCCGACAATATGGTACCGACAGCACGAAAATCCATACCCTCACCACAGTTGGTGACCACGCATAACAGTGCCATTGCCTTGGCTAAATCCTTGGTGGTCTCAGTTTTGCCTGTGCCAGCCGGACCAGCAGGTGCACCACCCAAATTCATCAGTAGCGCTTGTGTAATTGTCAGATAGATACGATCTGTCAGCGGTGTAATTACAAGTCGTCCATTGAGTCCCATGTATTCGTAGCCATAATCAAATTGTCCAGAGCATTGAATGACATAAAGATTGTCAAACCATTTTAGCCAATAGAAACGCAATTGACTTTCCCAGCTGAATTCACCGGAATCGAGTACGTTGTCGCGTACAAAAGCTTCGATTATATCACGTGCATGAACATCGATGGTGGTGACCGTCTTAAATTTTAGTCGATCATTGCGCGTTAGATTGGAACGTACTTTAAGTACAAGTTCTTCAATTTGATAGTTTTGTTTTTCGAGGAAATCTTTCATGGCACGAAGATTATTATGATTTTGTGCTTGATCGAATGCTTCTTCGACTTCAGCTGTCCACCATACTTGACTGGCAGCCAAACTGACCATGCCTTGATAATTCATTATCCAGTTGGGTCTTAATTACAAAGAAAGGAGTAGGGATTATAATTAATTAATTATTGAATGAATTAAATGGAGATATAATAAAAATGTTTAATTTGACTAAACAAATATTATGTTCGCCAAGTTTAACATAATTTTGTAAATTAGCTTGGTTCCCAGTAAAATCATCATAGTTTTTATAAGACAAAATACATGGTCCGAACCCCTATGCTCTGAAATCTAACAAAATGATAGTATTCGACATTGCAATTTCGACAGAAAAATTAGTTCAGGTTCATTTTAAGGTAAAATTGTATTTTTACCGAAATTTGGAAAGCATGCTCGGAGTTCACCACTGAACTAATGTTGGTTCTTATTCAAATTTGAGAAGAAAAACGTATGCCGGAAGGCAGTCTCTTAAGAACCTTGACTTAACGCTATGCCAGAATAGCAGGAGCCGCATACTGTAAATCTTATCAAAGGTCTTGACGAATATCCTTCTTACCAGAGCCATCATGCCTCTGGAGTCACTCTTCCTAAAACAAAAGGCAGATTTTCGTTCGAACGGATAGTGTTTTGAACAAATTCGCATTTACATATCGTGGAGCAGATAATTCAGCGGCAGACCTTCAAATGCACGAGATGATTAAGTAACAATAATAAAAAGGCGCTGATAGAAACGGTAATAAAACGAATCAGTGCACTTTTATCCGAAATTTTGTGATACTACAAAAAAAATCAATAATTATTTGATATAAGTACCTTGATATTTCGAGATCAGTGCCATAATCGAATATGGCCTTTTTCGAAAGATATCTATTGGAGCGTCTCATTTCGTCCAGAACATCATTCATCCAATTCTCCACACGGCCCACAGCACGCACTACAAAAACGAAAGAATTAAAAAAAGTGAAAATTAAAAGAAAAAGACCAGAAATAAAATCAAAGAAGCCGACAATAAAAATATAATTGACCGCAGTCAATGTTCCAGAACGCCAGTTAAAAGCAACAAAGCGTAAAAATTATTTGCAATAAGTACAGATATTGATACTGGCAATGAGTTGCTGATGATGCAGTCACTTTCATAACCGAGTAGATTAAAGAAAAAGTACATAGAGAGAGGGGAGCAATGAAAGTTGCAATGACATTTTGTCGCGCTTTCTTACCACAATTAATTAAGAGATATAAAAGAAAGTCCCGACCCCCCTTCCACTTGTACAAATAAAGCGATTTCATTGCATAGTTGTGAACTTTTTGGCGCATCCAGCTCTTTAAGGCTAATAAGCCAATCAGACCCCAATAAAATGGAGAAAGTTTCAACTGTTGTTTTTGTAGAATATTAAAATTTCTTTTTGGTCATTATTACTCACCAGTTGTACGAAATTCCATAATTTCACCCTCGCTGGATATCATGGCTGTGACGATACTTACGTCGGCGGCATCTTTGGAAAATCGCAGAGATTTTATGTTGTCATACATCTGTGTGAACATTTGTGGCGGTGAGTGAGTGCAACGAGCAAAGAATAAAAAGAAATTGAGCGTTGTAAATATAAAAGTAAAGCACCGAAACAAAAATAAAAAAAAGTCAAAGCAAAAGCGATGAAAATCAATAATGAAATACAATATCTTCCAGGAAATTCATAAAATTTCTCAAATAAAAAAAAAAATCAAAATAAAACCAAAGTCAAAAAGCGACCAAAGCCAGAATAATCTACTAAGAGGAAGTCTGTATTTGGGAGTAAAAGTTTGAGTATTTATTATTATTGCTTGCAGGTGGACGTGCAGTGGGTGTTAGTCCACTCCCACATCGAATAGGACCATTAATCTGTATTGTAGCAACTACACAACAAACACTCAAACTTTGGACGTCACACATCAGCGGGTGTCACACACATCAACTTATGCTACTTTATTCATTAGGGTGGTATTTTGTTTTTTTTTTTCTCAAATTTACATGACAACTTTTTAATACGTGCATATGATATATAATCTAGCCACAAAAAACATTCTGAATGTAAGAAAATATAATTTTTGCTTAAAATGTGGAAAATCATCTTGAATTATCATATATTGAAACACCTACAGTGGCATTTTTTATATAACTTATTGGTCTTTAAAAACGTTAGTAGATGAATGGTTTGGTTTAAATATTTGGAAAGATACCGGCCTTCAGACCTTCCATAAATCATCAGCGTTAATTGATTTTTGTGGTTCAATAGTTAATTCAATTCCAAGAAAATTACTCTGTACAAAAAGTTCACAAAAGTCAGACTTGTCAGATCGATAATTTTCAAAATATAGATACTTAAAATACACTAATTTCAAACCCGTATTACATTTGCAATTGTTTGAGTTCGTATACACGTGTATTTGTTAAGATTCGTGTAATACGTGTTTAACATGAGGGGCGTGCTGATTCTGCAAGGACTGGTCCAAAATGAAGAGTGGAAAAGAATTACAACTCCATGACACAAGTTGAAGTGAAGAATGGATTTTGAAGTCAGGGAAGTTTCCAAAACCCAATGATTGTTTTTTGGCTAGTTTAGTAGAAAGATTTTTAATGCAATAATTTATTGGAAATGGTTGAACTTTAAAAGTCATTATGGGTTCCCACCTCACCCATTCCCGGATTTATCTTAGGGCGGCAAATATTGGTAACTTTGAAGTTTTTTTTTGTAATTTTTTAAATTTATTTACACAGGGAGCAAAAAGTGCAAAAACTGGGATTGTGTGGGCTAAATTACGTGTAAAAAAAAATGTCCTCACTTTTGGTATTAAAATGTTTTATTTTGTATATTTACTAGTGAAGAGGTGCGGCAATTTCTGACTGGCCTAAGGGCGGCAGATTTCTAAATCCGGGCCTGACCTCACCTCTTAAGTGAAGTGTTTTGGCGCCTTTTATAAAAAGAAAATCCAATACATGCGAAAAGATCAAAGATCGTTTTTGTATTTTGGAAGTCATTGGGAGCACTGGCTCTCCAAGCGGGTTCTTTAGCCGCTTGCATGGAAAATTTCTTATGTGAAGCAAATGATTAAAAAGGGTTGATAATAAATTATGGAAGTCAATGGAGTGTGTTCCTAAGAAGGAGTTTGACCCATTTTATGAAAAAGTTTTAACAATACAAAGTGTTGGGAAAGATCGAAAATTGATTTTGTAAGTTGCATTATCTGTTTTGTCATTGTAGTTGTCACTATGCTTTAGGAATGTGTGTACATTTAGGATATGGTTTTCTGAGTTAAATAAAATTATTTTATTAAAAAAATGTCTAAATATGATAAGAAGATAGGTTATAGTTTCTATGCATATGCTCTCTCCTAAAATCGGAGTTAAATAGGATATGTATCATTTGTTTATTTTTGTAAGGATTTAGAGAGTAACAAATTAATAAGAAAGTATTACCCACTTTTTTGTTGTATACACTTTCATATAAAAAAAGCCACACCTACCTTGAGCGACATATATGGTATGTGTACTATGCATCTAAAAATTTGTCATTTAAGTTTGAAAGCAATAATAAGTTTAATCAAAAAATTAAACACCCTAATAGACACACAGGTTTACATAATGATACCTTAAGTTAAGCCATGCCCAATACTGTAAAACTTGGTTTCATGGAATTGATTTCCAAAAATTACTTAACCGGTAAATGAAGCGTAAGAGACTTTTTATTTGCACGTGAATTGTCGCCTTCGACGAAAAATAAAATTTTTATAATGTCTTAACGTTTTAAGATTTTATTAGTGTAGGTAGAAAATTATTTTTGGTCCAGTGGCAGATCCTATATTTGACCTGGCAGTGAGAGATTCATATTAAAAAATGAGTTCTTATGCTATTGAACGAAAAGAATAATGCTAATCTTCATTAAGCTGTATTACAGTCTAGTCATCTTTTGTTCAGGATTTCATCAGGAAGTCCTCCGCAACTGGTATCTTATATTATACTAGCATCTATTGCACTTTTCATTTATTATATAGCTTAATTCTTTTTAAAAATGGCGGTTGCCACCACCAAGGAGCATAACTTTTTTGTTTCTTACACAAATAATCTACTTTAAAAGTCATTAATTACCTTTATCATATGATTTTGTACGGCTGTAGGATCGCTACTGCCCAGAATCGATAGCAGTTCATCAGTAGAGATGAAGTAAAATCTTGGAAATATACGACGTTTTGATTCAAGATACTCATTCAATGACTTCTGACAATTTTCTAAGCCCATGCCAAGACTTTGAATTTCATTTAAACGTCCAGGCACTGTACATAATGGCACTACGAGAGGATTTTTATAACAATCAATCATAATCTGAAATGAAACGACAAATTTTTACAACACATTAAATCCATTTTTTTTTTTTTTCAATAAGAGTTAAATGAAAAATCGAACAGACTCTATTCCTATACGCGCAAGAGTTGACAGTTTTCAACCTTACGAAGGCTTACTATTTCTCTTCTTCTTAGTATTCCAGTATGTAATTGAATATCTTTGTATTTTTCCAAAAGTCTAAAACATTTTACATGTTTATTATGTTTGCCTTTAAGTAATAGGTCGCCATGAAGGCGACGCTGTCGTCACAAACTTAACGTAATGTCAAATCCAATATCGTAACGGCACAAACAAATTGTATATTGAAATTAAAGCTAAACTCAGTCGAAGAATAAGATAACATACCGCCGTCGTCTTGTACATACCCTACGATACGATTTATCAATATCATCGAATTTTTTTGCTTCGTCAGGTAATTGGGCTCGTATATCACCGCCGATAAAAATGCCCTCCAAATACAGCCATTTGCGTTGTACGACCTGCCATTCGTCTATGATTTCACCGACCAATGCCAAATTGCGCTCCCACTTATTGACTGTTTCCAAGAAAGGACCAATGAATCTGAGAAACGAAAAAGAAATAAAATTACGGTAAAAGAAATCATACAAACAAACAATGGAGATGAAGTGCAACCGTGAACAAGTGAACAGTAAAGTACAAGCAGATGAAAACACTAAAGAAAAAATATACATATACACGAGTATATACATATGTATGTAAGAGTAACAATAAAAGGAATAACTTAAAAGGCCAAAATTAAGTGAACTATTGACTCGTAGCAGCTATTCGCATAAAAAAGTACAAGTATCCTTTGAATGAAATTAAGAAAAGATTACGCGGGTAGTCACAGTACCTACTACCTACCATTTTTTATTGTTGAAAGTTTTTTATTGTTCGATTTTTTTTTTTTTTTTTTGTCCTTTCTTTGTAAACTTACTGCGATGCGCCCATTGACTGGAGATTCATTGAATTATCCTCAAGGACTTGAGTTATTTCGTCCGTTGCGCCGAGCGTATAGCCGCGCTCCTCAGTGCCTTTGAAATGTTTGTGCGTTTTGAATGCCATCGTTGCCCAAGTGTCTTCGACAGCTCTTACGCCGCGTTCGATGGCCAACTCCTTGATTGCATTATTCAGAATTTGCTCAGCGATTTCCTGTTTGGTTAGTGAAAATGTGTACATAGTAAAATTAAGCAAAGAGAATATAATGAAATGGCATTGGAGGATTAAGGATAAAACTTTTGTGACTGCATTTTACTGTGCGGCAATTGTGCAATATTTCGAAATCTTTTTCAATATGTACGCTAAACATAGGGTACATTCGTTTTGTCATTTCGCTTATAAATCATAGGGAAGGACTAGGTGGGTAAAGGAAAATATATATGGACATCTCCAGAGTCAAAAATTAGATTTAAATATCCAAAAAAAGTTGATGTGATAAAGTTTTAGGTGGGTATGCAGTAGATAGAGGAGGTTCCGGAAATAATAACACTATATAGGAGTAACACTCCCTGTGTTGAGTTCTCTAATGAGTACCTAATTGGTATAAGCAATTCCAATGCAATTTAATAAATCGATGACAGTATTTATTGAAATGCTGTTGGTCATAAATCATAACCCATGAGAGATAGAGAACATTGACATGATCTCAATTCAAAGCAAGATGCACTACTTAATAAAGAGAAAGGTTTTTTTTTGTGGAAAATATCGAAAAAAAGTTAGAATACCGTGGTAGCAATATTTGTACTTACCTGATACTTATGCAACTGCATGCTGAACATGTTCTCCAGTGTAAAACGTGCTGGTGCCATATCAAAATATATTCCAGTCTTATCCATTAGTTGTAGCCAATGGCGTTCTCGTAGCGCTTCATTCTTCAAACTGACCATCAGTGGTACCGTATTCTTGAACTGCTTCATTTGCAATTCCAACATTTGTCCAACGGGCAACGTACGCACCTGTTAAAACACAAAGGGGGAGTGATGATGAGTATGGGGCGATATTTGTAGACCAATGCACAAAATTAAGCACACAGAGAAATATATAAATTTGAGATAAACATAATGACAGAAGTCGCTTCATTAGAAGCTGGCGTTGAGCAAACAGCGCTGCAGTTTGACCAACAGCTGCCGGCTGCTTCTTTGGCTGCCTGCCCGCCAGCCTGCATATACTATATGGTAGCTATGAAACGAAGGCCGAAAATCTGTTGAAACAATATTAGCTCTCGCCGAATGTGGTTTTCCAGCTTAATTCGTGTGAATTATTGCAAAAAGCGACCGATACACTGCTGCATAGTGCAAATGAAAAAGCCGCCTATGTGTCGACCCCCTTGAGTTGTCTGAATACTCCTGCCGGTTGTTCCAGATGTCAGACAGTTGTACATTTGTGTAGTTGTTTGGTTGCTGCATATGCAAACGATCTGGTTATGGTACGTACAATTTAGATTTGGTTTGTGAAATAAATTTCAATTCTACACGACGGACAGCAAAAAAATTGCGATAGTTGATTTTGATAATGAAGTAACCAGATATGCGAAATAATTTGTCAAATAAATTTAAAATAACAATTACACTAGTCTACACAAAAAAAGGTCAGGTTTATCATGCACTTTTTACGATGTATTTTGAAGCGTAGATGCCAAAAATGCCAACCATTTTTCTTTTTCTCTTAAGAATCGTTTTCGAGATATCCCCAAAAACCCGGTTTTTTGGCACATTTTTCATTTATTTGCCCATATCTTCATAAATTTTTTTTCGACTCAAATACAAAGTGCACCATTCTAAAGATATTTTTGTCTTTTTTGTAATGATATAAATCCAAAAGTGCTTTTAAATTTAGACTTGGTCTTTTGAGAACGGTGCATATGTTTCCATTTTTAATTTTTTAATTATAACTCTAAAACTATCCATTTTCGACGTTTCCACTTCGATTGGAGAAAAAAAAATTTCCGAAATGGGACAAAAACGGTCTTTTCCAGGATCCGGAGGTACTCCAAGTGATGTTCAAAATTCACTTTCGACCTTTCCCTATCGATTGGAGCAAAAAAAAAATTATTCATAAATGGGTCAAAAAACGGATCTTTCCAGGGTCCCGAGGTACTCCAAGTGATGTTCAAAATCCATTTTCAACCTTTCCCCATCGATTGGAGCAAAAAATAATTTTCCGAAAATGGGTTAAAAACGGTCCTTTCTAGGGTCCGCAGATACTCCAATTGATGTCCAGAGTCCATTTTTGACCTTTCCCCATCGATTGGAACAGATAAATTTTTTTCCGAAAATGGGTCAAAACAGGTACTCATTTTCGGGTCAAAAACGGTTCTTTCCAGGGTCACGAGCCTCCCAAAGGGATGTCCAAGGGCCATTTTCGAACTTTCCCTATCGATTGGAGCAAAAAAAAAATATGTTTTTCTTGACACAGTTCAACTTAAGTGCCTCACTGCTGACTGCATGTGAGTGAGCTTCTCAGGCATTCACATTCATGAGACTAGAGCTATTTAGCAGCTCACATTCATGAGCAGCATGCTATCTACGCATTCACTATTAGTGAGCGCAACTCAGATTCACACTCATTATTGCATGCAATATGCACACTCACGTCACATATTTTTGGAAGTGGCTCATAACCCTCAGTGAGCTACTCACTGCAGTTCTCTGGTTTGGACCATGAGGATTGAAAGTGGCTGCACTTGCCCATCGCTGATCTAAAGTATTGCCCTTAAAGCTGAAAATACAAAAGGCAGACGTGCAAGTCTCTGCTTTTTAAAAATCGAGTATATTTACTGATATTTCTGAAAAACTTAAAAAAACATCTGGTAACCTTAATCAACAACGTGCGTTAGTTGCACACAAAAATTGTCACTGTTAGCAGCGCTAACAGGAAATTTTCTCGTTGTTAGAAAGGATTTTTTGTTACAACAACCAGTTTGGTTTGGGTGTCGGTCCATTTTGACCATAGTCGCTGCTGTATGGGCGGGCGTGACCATTTTGTAACTGAAATTAATTTTTCCATTTTAAGAGCGCGCAAAACATTTGCGTGCGGACTGTAAATGCAAACAGAGCGTGACGTGTCGTGTTGTGCTGTGTGTCAGCCTGTCAGATCGCCTGTCATTGTTGGCCGCAACTATTTTAATTATTTTAATTTTGTTCTAAATTGATTTACACATTTAGTACAACAAAATACTGTGTTGTTGCTGCTGGAATTCTGTGAAATGCATAAATTGTAAAGTCATGAGTATGAGAAGGGCCTTTTTATTTAAATTTTCATTTAAAACGCGCTATATCTGTTAACAGGCATTTGTGTGGTAAAATCGAGTCTTTGAAATTACAATATTTGGTATGATGAATATTAAGTTACACGTATACTCAAAATCAATATACTTATGTGCTGGACAGTTATTTTATACCATATATTTTGAAAAATACTGAATAGAATAAACTTTTGATTTTTTCTAATTTTAAATCTCCTCAATGCTTATTCTCTTAATTTGGTTACAAATTTCAATGAAGCTTTTTTTTTTTCTATTGCACAATAGAAAAATCTTTACACCAAAACAAAAATTTGCAACGCCAAACTGTTTTGCATTTTCAAAAAGTGTTGAATCAGACAGAATCAGCTAAGAACTTGTTAACCAAGTAAATAAATCAATTTGTCATAATCAGTTCAAGTGAAAATTGAGTTGCTTTTCGCAATCTTCTGACTTTTGGCAGGATAATCGCAAAAGCCAGAAAAAATTGCCTACCTGCTGCTGTGATAGACATACATATAAACGTACACCTAACAAAAAACTAAATAGCAACTATACTTGAAGGCAGTAGACAGACAGTCAGGCAAAGTACTTCCGGCACAACACTTGACGCAAGTTTTGCTTTAAGCATCTTTCAGCACCCTGCAAGAGCTCAACTAAGCAATCCACCAAACGACCAACAGTCGACAACCGACCGAACCACCAGCACCGAACGTCCATCCATCCATCCATTCAACAAACTAATTACAAAACTTTCATTGCCCAAAATTACTTACCGGCTTTGGAAGTTTGCGAAATTCTTTCAAATAACTTTCGACGCCATCAGTAAGAATTGTTGGATCCAAATCTGCCCACAGCGTCTTGGACCAGGCTTCACGACCCGACTTCTGACTTTTATACAATTTATAAATCTATGGCGAGTGAGCAAAAGAGAGAGAGAGAGAGATTAGCGAAAAAAATGAATAAAATAGATATAAATTTGTGCAGTATGTACGTTGTTTATTTCAAATTTGCTGTTTCAACTTAGGCCGCGCAGCATCGCATCGCATCGTATCGCACCGCACTGCTGTCAAGACAAATAAATTAATTAAAAATTTTGACTTGATTGTTTGATGTTTGGTTTTAAAGAAAGTCAGCGGGAGAAGGCAGGCGGCAGTGCGTAGCGAAACGGAACTGTTGTCAGACAGTCTATAAAATAAAAGTAACACTGCCTGCTATGGCATGAGTAGTAGCATGTACTCGTAATCTTACCAATTGCATGCCTTCGTAATCGGTTTTAATTCGAGCAAATTCATTGTAGTCGGCCATTGGCATATCGAAAAGTTTTTCAGCATTTGCTGTTGTGTTGTTCGCAGAATAGTAGAAAGTTTTGGAGTTATGGCGGCATAGGATCATCATCGTCAGCATCGTCATCATCGTCATCATACGAAAGAAAAACATTTGTTAAGAATTACGGACGATAAGAAGAAAAACTTTTATTGTTCGTTAGCAAATAAATGCAAATATGTACGCCGAACTAAGTGAAGGGGAAAGAGTAGGCTGCTGTATGGAAATTAATTTTGCAGTTTTTATTGTTAGCCGCTTTTTTTTTTGATGAATTTATTTTGGGGTTCTTGCGTATTTTGCGTTGATGCAAATACTATGCCACCTGAGTTCTATGAGGTTTATTCATGTTGAAAATGGTTCACACCTTAATTGCAATTTTCTACAGACTGCATTTTAAAGGTTGTGATCAAAATTTTTGGAAAACTTTGTGTAATCCCTAAATTAAGTTTTCTTTTTTCCGTATCTATTTTTATTTACTAAAAACAAGCAATTTTTATTTTTACATTTTATTTTCAATCACTTCTTATGACGTTTAATTGTTTGCATAATACTTTTTGATATATTGAAAGTGGAATAAATTTTGTAAGTTTATAGTTTCTTTTCTTACGCTAAAAAAATTGAAAAAAACGTTTTTTAACAATTTTTTGTCGTGTGCCAAAGTGATGACTTTAAAACTGAATTTTGATAGTAGGAAAATGTTTTTATTGGTAAACCCGTGGCGAATGTCGAAATGAGTAAATGTCCACCAACAAGAAAAAATTTTGCTTTAAATTAATTGTTACTAGAATTCGCTCACTCGATGAAATTCAATCATTAAAGTGAAAATATAAAAGAGCTCAGTACCATTTTACTTGATTAATTTTCAACGCTCCCAAAAGAAAAATCCCTATTTCTTCTTCAGAGCTCAATCTATCTACGTACCGAAACTCATCAAAACCCATCCGCTCATTAAGAAAAAAAAATTTTTTCCGGGCTTAATCAGAGATAGATTAAACCCTGAAATTTAATTCAAATCGGTCCATTAGTTCATACGTAAAAAGTAGTATTCTGTTAAGGACGTGACACCGCCCACAAAAACCAAATATCTCTAATCAAAAATCAATCTATCTGTATACCAAATTTTATCAAAATCGGCTTATTAATTTAGCCGTGGAAACGTATTTTCTTGTAAGAGGTGTGGCACCGCCTACCTACAAAAATTAAACGAATATGTTGTGTTATGGTAGTTAAAAAGTGATGGAACCGTTTTGCCTTCGCCAAATTATATACCAATGTATATATAGGACGTTTCACGTCAAGCGGATCACTTTCGGGGCCAAAAATTGGCTGGACCGATCAAGACGTACGAGGTCTTAAAATGTTTGTCTCATGAAAATCTTCTAAAAGCCGTGTGACCCGTTAAGAAATTCAAAATGGCGGATCCAATATGGCGGCCGGAAGCCGGAGAAAAGTCGAGTGTCCAGACAAAAAAGCTTGTAAAAATAAAAAATCTCAACCGATTTGCAACAAATTTGTTATACTGAAGTTTTTGGGGTCGCCAATTGTGAATCTGGAGTAAGTGATTTCAAGACCCCTGTATATTAAATTCGGTGCACATCGGTTAACTTTCGAAAATTTCGACCGCCATATTGAATCCGGCATCTTGATTTTGTAAAATTTGATCTTGTATTCGTGTTCAGTGATTCTTAAGATCCTCGTATACCAAAATTGGTACAAATCGGTTGACTTTCGAAAACTTTGTGCGCCATATTGGATCCGCCATCTTGATTTTGTAAAAATTGATCTCGGATTCGTGATCAGTGATCATTAAGACTCCCGTGTACAAATCGGTTTACTTTCTAAAAATTCGGCCACCATATTGGATTTTTGAGCGCCATATTGGATACGCCATTATGAATTCTGTCAATCTTCCACGCCAGCTTTTTAGGAGCTACAATTTGAGCCAAGAAACGGTCCAGTTCGGTCCGGTCGGTTGATCGGTCCAGCCAATTTTTGGCCCCAAAGGTGATCCGCTTTACGTGAAACGTTCCATATGTATAAGGTAACTCTCTCAAAATGTAGATTCAATAAAAAGTTAGTTTTATAACGGTCTCTGCTTTCTGAGAAAACCAATTCGATTTAATATAACATATGAATATTCAGTAATCAAATATTTATTTCAATCAAACTTAGTTTGTTTGGAGCAAATGATGGCAAATTTTTGTTGAAACTTTACTTGTTTGATTCAAATAAAAATTTATACATTTGTTATTTTCAATCGAATTGTTTTCTCAGTGTACTTATTTGTTACACGTGTGATTTTAATTTAAAAACATATCTTTCAATTTACGTACCCAATTCAATTCGACGTTCCTCAAATTGATTTAATTTTGTTCCATAAGGATCCATCAAGCGCATGCCCTTATCGAGGTCAGCACCCACATTTCCTGGTCCATTCTCATCAAAGTCTCTTATGAATTCTTCCAACTATTTTTGTAATAATAAATACAAAATTTTTCGAGACTACTTTATGGTGTATACAATGAAGACCAAATTTTAGGTATAACAAACTTTTTCCTTCAAGTTCTGTTTGAAAAAACACTTATCTCAAGGTTGCGATTGGAAATAATGTTAAGTCATGTTGAGTTTGAAAAAACAAAACCATTGGTGAGATTGACTTTCATTCAAGTTAATACGCTAATCAATGGATAATCTCTGTGACACGGCATTATCGCACAAAAAGAAATCATGTAATCATTCAAATGTTTCAAACAAGGTAGAGAATAAATTTTGCTAAAACATGGTGAAAGTTTTTCTGACTCGAAATAAAGCAAACCTTCTTTCTTTTTGATTCTATAGGCTGAGAACTTAAGAAAAACCATCAACTTTGTAGAAACCGTAAACAAAACAGAAGGATATCGAGGTTTTTTTAATTATTGCAAGCACAGAGCGAGAGAATCTTACTCTGGAAATTTATGGAATGCAAACGAATTAAATTTTGGTCAGATACAGTAGTTAAAGCTAGGTGTCTGTCCTTTACCTCAGCATATTATGACGAAGCACAACGGAGGCTTTGATAACCTAAATGATAAAGGACAGTTCAAAAGAAAAGCCAGAGTAACATAAAAATGAACCGAACAGTGTTCAGTATAATAGTCATATGTTAAAATTGTGTCATAAGTTTTCGATCCTAAAAGCTTGCCCCCAAGTTTATCTTAAGATTTTCAAAATATCTGCAGTCAATTTCTTGGTCGCATTATCGCTCACAACTGAGCTCGTAAGTTCGTTCAGCGCGAAATTGACGCAGTAACTTAATGGTCATAATAAACACTTGGAATTAATTCGTTTTATGGAGTGGACAACGCTGAATTGTTCTTTGGCCAGCGGAAGAGTATGGCAACGTCAATTTAGCCAAGACCAACTGTGTTACCATTGTGTTGCTTCACGCTGCTGTTGATGCTGCTGCTGCTGCTGCCAATGCCATTGCTTACTAAAATATAATTGACAATAATGGCTGCAGAAAATCCAATTAAATCCCCATTGAAAGGAAGTAATAACGGAAACAAAGCAAAAGCGGAATAGAATTGCAAATAAAAATGGGAAAACGAGTTTTATTCATGGTTATAATAGAATCATTGTACACACACCACACAGTTCAGAATGAATGAGAGAGAGAGAGAGAAAGAGAGCAAGCGAAGATGACTTTAAAGAGCTGCGGCAAGTGATAGGATGTTGAGAGATAAGTGTCTTGGAAAACGCGTGAATACTCATGCCACCAGCCGAATAAATTAGATTTGACTTAATGTCCTGGCTTACGAAAAAATAATTGAAAGCTGAAAAAAATGTTTTTTTCGCAACACCCCATTCGATGACATTGACTTACCTCATCGCAGAAAGAGTTTATCTCAATAGATGTCATATCGGCGAATTTCTGTTTAATTGGCTGCAATTTGTCGGATCTATAGAGCGAAGAGCGAAACAGGCGGGCCCAGCGCTTCTCCAAATGATGCGCCAGCAACATATCATCGAAGCCGAACTGCAGAGCAATCATTAGCGATGATAAACCAACCAACCCATGCACATCCAGAGGCACACATTGTAGTGACAGCAGTGCAGCAGCGAGTGCATTGTCGTAAAAAGGACCATGCAGTAAAAAGGAAGCGTCAGCCAGCCAGCAGCAAGAAAATGCAGCACCATACAAATTGTTACATGAAATAAAAGAAGAGAAAATTAAAAAGATAACAAAAAGAATAAAAGAAACAATTAAGTTATATATAAAATGAAAAACAAGGACAGTGCATCGTAATGTCAGGAAGCGCATTCCGCTGCAATTTAGTCTAATTAAAGTTAAACATCACAGTTGTCCTGTCATGCAGTCGCAGTTGTGCTTAGGAAGAATAACAATCCTGATGTGGAATATAGTGTGTAAGTTTTACGCAAAAATGAAAACACGGCCATGGAATTATTGCTTTAATTAAAAGTTGCTCTTTAAGTGCTAATTTTACTGAAACTAAACGCCCTACATCAGTGATGGCATTTTCGGTACATTTGTACTTTTTTCAGTACATTCGCCTATAATAAATTTCGACTATTTCTAAAAATAATCAGGAAAAAGGAAAGGAAAAAGTACATTTTTAATAAAAATTTAAGACTTATCCTGACTTAACGCGGTGAAGGGTATCTAGTATTTGGCGAGGCTAAAGATAACAAATTTTTTACGTTGAGTCATTACTGCTATGCATAAGAAATTGTTTTTCCGTTGTCCATAACTATTATTTCTCAATGGATTCTTTTTACGTTGATTCATAACCATTGTCAATTATTATACAATGGTGGTCCCGAGTCCCAAAAATGCCCGATTTTTGTCGAATTTTGGTAATTTTTTTTATACACCAATCGAAGGAAAGAGTTCGAAAATGGATTTTGACCATCATCAGAGGTGGTTCCGAGTTCCAAAAATGCCCGATTTCGGTCCATTTTCAAAAAAAAAAGTAAAACACCAATCGATGGACATACATACATAGGTCGAAAATGGATTTTGAACATCATTTGGAGAATTTCCGGACCCTAGAAAGGACCGTTTTTGACCCATTTTCGGAAGTCTGGAAAGTTCGAAAAATAATTTTGGACATCACTTTGGTTGGCTCTGGACCTTGGAAAGTACTGTTTTCAACATTTTTGGTGCTTTCCAAGGTCCGGAGCCGCTCTAAGGTATGTCTAAAAGCCATTGCCGACAATTTCTTATCGGGTGGAGCAAAAAAAATTTTAGGGTGGTTAATAAAATTTTCTTTTGCATTTTTTAAAAATATTCCTTAAAATTGGGCAATTTTTTCAATCACAAAAAACCAAATAATATTTATTTTGGGTCCCTGGTTTCAACAGATGAAATTGTAAAAATTTCCAATTTTTATTGAAAATGAATCCTTTTTTATTGATTTGTGACAATATTTTATAAAAATCTTGGTATAACTCTTTAATTTGGCAAACATGAAAATACCCAATATTCATGTTTAATTTATATTACAATTTTAGCAGCATAAATACTCGGGGTATTTACACATATTCTCGAATGTATGGTGCAACTTAGGGACTTCGTTTGAAAATCCACTCAACAACGCATTTACAGAGTCGCAACCATAATATGCACTCGAACATAAATTTTCATTCATTTATTAATTAATATGAAATGCAAGTTAATTCCACATGTCCATCTGAAACATGCTGTGCCGGACTTAGGGTGTTTCGGAATGGAATCAGGCCTAAGCGGAACATTTTAGCAGCGGTCAATTTTGAATAGAATTGAATATTTTTTCAGATGTGTAAACATCTGAACTGGTGGCAACGAAGTAAGAAAAAAAAATATAAAAATATCTTTGCTGGAGAAAATTTACAGAAAATTAACGACCAAAGTTAGTGTTCTATGAAGTCACGCCTTACATTATTCCTACATATTGTATTTCCGGCTGCTATTGACTTTTTGGATATTTTACGATTTTATTTTTCATGCAAGAGAAATTTCTTTGCAACGGGCACCAAATATTTCTAGGCCTAAACTTTACAAAGTTTAAGCACAGCCCTGACAACATGCCGTTGCCAACTAAATAGAAAGTGCTTTACCTCTCCAACTACAACTACTAAAATTATAACAAAAATAACATCAATATGCGAATGTATGTGGCCAACGAAAATGGACTTTGAATCTCATATTCAACTTTTTTTTAGAAACATTTTGTGGTGTGCAGGATAAAAAGTAAAAAATAACCGACCAACCGACCATAGACCAATGTATGGGTTGCAATATGACAGCGACTGAGGGCGGGCGGTGAGAGTACGCAACGACTTTAAAAGGATTTGCTAAAATCCTCATTTGAATATACAAATAGCAGAAGTATTAGTCGGTTGGCCACAGCAACAGCAAAAGCACCAGCATCATCATCAGTAGTAACACCAGGACCAGCACCAGCACCAGCAATAACATGCAGAGTCGAAACACTGAGAAGTTGTTACTGTTGTATTGCAAACTTGTGTAGCCATCAATGGACAACTGTGGCTCCGGCTACTCTCAGCCCAGCCAGTCCGTCAGCCAGTTAGTCATTCAACTCGCCCATAACATAATGTTTAATGTTGAATGTTGTAACTAAAGCAAACTAAAGTATGTAAATTCATACAAATGCGAGCAGACAGACGGACAGTTGGAGAATGGCTTCTTTTCGGTTCGTTTCAAATACTGGTCCAACTTTTAACTGCTGAGCTTTACAGTCTTCTTGTATTGCATCGTACACTTGAAGAAAGTAGGTCAGTTTATTATTTCAAAATTTCGGTTAGTAACAGTTTGTTCATGCTAATGAATCTCAAGTCGTCGGTACCATAGTTAAATGCAGATAGTAGGCTGCGAAGTAAGAAACCCTTATTGCGGTTTTGCTCAGTGTAATATCCTTGCCACTCACTCCGCACGCACAGTGGGAAGCATTAAACGCATTCATTTTATTTTTGAGTTATGCTGATGCTGCCAACTGTAGCTACTTTACATAAAAAGCCAGTGAGACTGTTGAGGATTTTTACAAAATGCCAAAAATGATGTGGTACCATTTTTTGAATGACTTGTTCAAGTCTCTTATTTTCGCATAGATTGAATTTTAGAGCACCACGCACAACAGTGTTGGGCTGAATATTTTCCAAGCAATAAATTCGTAAAAATATTGACACGAAACTTTTGTGGATGCCATGTTGATTTTGTATAATTTGAATGGAAATAAATCGTCCTTTAGATGAAAATTAAGAGTTGGGCATATTTTGTTATATCATTTATTAAAAATTTTAGATCAATTTGTTCTTTTATATTCGATGATTTTTCCAAGAACTTTTTTTTAGTTTTTGAATGATTTTTCTATTAATTGTTCGAACTATTTTTGCAATATATATTAATGCGAATTTTCTTCGAAAAAAACTAGGTACTTGCCCAAAATGGCAAAGTTATTCGATAAAGCTTTCCTTTTGTAAGACACAAAGACCCATCAAGCACTTTCTGACTAGAATTATTTTAAAAAAATATACTTTGTCTTATGTTTCATAAGTTTTAAAATGGCAAAAAAATTGAAACCAGCGAAATTGAACGTGCAAAAAATTCAAGTTCTCTCTGGACCTCTATCTAGGTCCAGTTCCTTTCATTTTGACTTGTTTATTTATTTTCTTGTAGAGTTGCATTAGAAAGTGAGTACAAGAAAAAAAAGTAAATGAACTTTGGTAAAACTGTTACAAAAACACTCTTAACTTCTATGGAATATTTTCTTGAAGAAAATTTCATTTGGAGCACTTGCTACACTTTGCAGGGCTTTCTAAGAACCTTACTTATTGTAAAAAGTCGTCTACCTTCTACCTTCTAAGATGAAGCTTTCTGCCACTTTTGCAAGATAACTACCATAGTTTCAATAGCGAAGGGACCGTGAAATTTCAGGAAACACTGCGCCTTGTATAGCTTCGTAAAGCATTCTTCCATGTTTTTTTTCAAGGAAAACTCAACAAATAAATGACAGTTTTGTCGTTCATTCAACGTATTGAAGAAATCTTTGATTATATTGTCTAATAAAGTAACAATGGAATGTACAAAATATTACTCCGTAGTATTGAGTTGGCTGCTCTAGAAACTCTCCAGCGTTTTTGGTGTTCTAAAGTAGTGCTTTCAAAAAAAAAAAAATGAATGAAGAACCAGACCACTTACAAGCGCAGAGAAGTATTTGTGTCTGTTTTGCAGAAAAAAAGCTCGTAAACTATGAAATTTAAGCGTATTATGGCTTTATTGGACTGGAAATTTTCAGTCAGCGTCAGTCAACTGAAATAATTGAGTTCAAATAAAATATAAATTTATCGGTCCGAAATGTAACAAAGTGTATTGCGAATACCTATTGCACAAGAGATAGAATAAAGAAAACGAAATCTCCAAATATCTAAGCTAAGTTTCCATCAGATATTTTAAAATTAAAGCTCTTCAAGATTCCAACAACAGCGAACGAATATAACAAGGTGCTGATTGTTGATCAGATATGTTACCTTACTTGGTAGAATACGTAAATAAACAAAATTATAGGGTCGGGTTACCGTCAGGCCCAGATATACATTACAGGCACACTAGACCAGTGCCTCAGAACGCAAGTATTTAGGGGCGGCAAATATTGGGAACTTTGAAAATTTTTTTAAGTGTGGTAATGCATTGGTAATGGTTAGAGTTACAAGGGGGAAAAAAGTCTAAAAAAAAAAGCAAAAAAAAAAAAATAAAAAAAAGGTCCTCACTTTTCCCATATTCACCAGTGGAAAAGGCCAGAGGGCGGCAAATTTCTAAATCCGGGCTTGGTTACCATAGAAAATATAAAACATATTCTTCGTGGCTTATCAGAATAGAAAATAACTTATAATTATTTTACAGTGAAACAAATTATACAAAACGTAGAACAAACATGACACAAAGACACACAAAAAAAAAATTGGTTTGCTTTGTTTCAGTTTTTGCTTGGGCTACCAACAAATCGGCTCAAAGGTCACTGATGATTTCCATTTGGCAATAAATGAAACTAGTATGACTAGCAACTTTCATTCTTGAATTTTCTTCGCTAAAGCCAATTCCTGTTCGAATTATATTCAAGAGTATAAATTCAGTATGTACCTCTAATTTTGTCAGCCTCGAACTCAAAATCTCGAACTACTCGAGTGCTTTCTCAAGATCAGCTTTAACAAAAATCCCTCAGTAAAAACACAATATAGCAAAAATATTTTTAACGAAGATACATAATCTGTTTAAAGTAGACATTTGATCCTTTTTACATATTTTTTTTTTGGCGTAATATAAACATTATTAATTGAGAAATTATCCAATACTCACGATTAATGTTATCGCGACCATAATAACGATTAAAGTAACAACGAAAAAAGTTTTATCCTTAGACGCTAAGCAGGATATTGACTTTTATTTGAAACAGAAACATTACGACTATAGGAAAACTATTTTATTCTCAAATTTCTTTTTCATTGAAAGAGTGAATCAAGATTAAAATAGTAAACACCAAATATAAGCTATAACTTTTGAGCTTAAGAAGATTTTCTCCAAACCACATTCTTTCCTATTTCATATATGTAAGTAAGAAAATATAAATATCCCAACAAATCGGTACATTCTATTAAGGTTTTGTCATTTTTTTAACTTCATTTACTGTAACCAAAAAAAAAATTAGCTCAACACTGTTGCATGACAGATGATTACTTCTGGCTACTCCTGACCAAAGAAACCTTTCAAAAGTCTTATTGCAACCGGTATGATGAGCACAGCACAGTAACAGTAGTAATTTTCAGCTACGGAAAAGGAAGTTCATATTCTAAAGTATGGAATTATTATGCTATAAATTATGGTTGCTACTAAATAAAATGTGTTCTTTAAGTTTCCGTACGTGGAGAAGCAACATTTACTCACCTTAATGTTATGCTCACTGAGAATTGTGTATGTTTCCTGCATTTCATGGATTTTCAACTCTGCGGTTAAACTTTTTGTTTGTATTGTTGCAATTGTTTGCATAACCAATTTAAAGTCGCTTAGTTCTTTAGTGCTTTGGTTGAGATTTCGACTTAATTCCTGTCAATAGAGAGAGAGAGAGAGAGAAGTGGAGAGGGTAGAGTATAAGTCAATGCATGTTAACATGAGTAAATTTTTCGACAAAATTGCTAAAGTTGCAAGTTATTGCAAACTAATTCAGCAACTACTACAACAACACTATTGAATGCAGGCAACAATTTGATGCTGCTACGACTTTTGAAGAGTTTATTGCACATAATCGAAAATGTTTCAAAGTCTACATACTCAGAAGTATAAGTAGTTTTTGCAAAGTTTCATTCGTTGGCGAATATTTAGCGATTATAAATTGAGCATTAGAATATAAAAGTTTTAATACAATGCCATGTATTAAATTTTTAAAGTCCCAATTTTGAATTCCAATTTAATTGAGTTAAATTTTCGTGATTTGTCAATTTCAATTCAAACGAAACTCAATCGAAAACTAATCCTACATTAATGTAAATATCTAAATTCTATTAAGATGTATTCGTTTAACTTTATATGTATGTGTGTATATTGTATACTGACAAAGATTTCCTGCCGCATCACCGTCATGTTGTAACGTGTCTTGCTGGCCAGCAAATCGCCCAGCGTGTTGCGCCATTGTGCCGCATGTTCCGAGATAATGTGAAGCAGCGGTTTCAAATTTATGCGAATACATTGCACATCTCGATATGTTGGCGACTGATGTAGCTCCTGTATGACATTTGCATAAAATGTAAATTTCTCATCCAGTTTCACCAGTGATACACCACGATTTACAAATTTGTCGCAAACTGCTACTTTATCGTATGCCCAAAGATTATAGTATTTTCGGTATCTGGAAATTAGCAGAGAGAAAAATACAACAATATAAAAGGAACCAAAAAGAAAAAAACAAATTAGGGGATAGAAAAATATTTTGATAGCGAGTGAGTACCCCTCGAAAAAATACATAAAAATAGCAAAACATACAAAGTTTTATAAAATAAATATGTAATAAAGTAACAGTCAAAAGAATGTAGCGAACGATAAATGGTAAGGCTCCCACGCTAATCCCAATTGGAAATTTTCATGTCATTTAGTTATTATCAAAATTAACCAGCTGCATACAGTCGTTCAGTTCGAAAAAAACTTTATAGTTAAGAAGCCAGTGAACCTTTTAGGTATATGATGTTCATATGTTATGTTGTTCACATTAATGCAAATTAGAAAAACCAAGAGTTAAGAGAAGATAGTGCTGCATTTTTTAGAGAAACAAATTATGGAATTGGAAAAAGCTTCTCAAAAACGTTTGCCTTCGAAGAGTGGCGTCAATTCGGTAGGACTGGGGAGGGCATTGGCCCCCCTCCCCAAGGATTTGATACTAGGTATTATGAAATACAATAATTCAATAAAACCATTTAATAGTGGTGGAAGTGACGTTCCTGCCTTCGAAATAGCAGCGCTGGAAATGTCTGCTTCTCTATTTGTATATTTTATATAAGTAAAAGAAACAGTAGACTGATATGAAAAACCTTATATATAATTCCATAGTAATCTGCTAAACTCAAGCAGCAGATACCACATTTCCAACTGGGTTAGTAACATACCAGTCACTTAGACCTATGCAGATAAAAGAAGGGTAGGTTCGCCACACAAGTGTCTACTTCTTCAAGTACGCTGCTCATATTTGGTAAATTTATTGTGAGTATGGTAGTTAATGGCAAATGCTTTTTATTGACTGACTGCTCGTTAAAAAAATTTGAATAGAAAAACGCTTAAGTTCAGCAGCATGTCATAGCTGAATTTCCATTTCTTATGGAAAATCGGCAAGCTTGGCATTTTTCAATATTAACGTAATCAGTACGTAATTGAAACCATATGCATGTATGTATGTATGTACCTCAATACAAAACCTTTGGCTTCGTCAACAATTTTACTGGCTAGTTCTTGAATTTTTAATATTAAAGTAGCGATGTCCTTCATCTAATTGGGATAGTGGAGAAAAATAAAATTTCCAGTTAGTAACAGTAAATAAAAACTATTGATTGAAGGCAGTCTCACTTTGAGCACATCTTCAAAAAACGAAAAATGATACTTTGTTCCAAAATCATCATCAACGGGTGGACACAATAAGCATGTACCATCCATCCAGCGTGTAAACATTTTTATGCTGAAAATATAATTAATAGCGAGTAATCACTAGAGAACTAAGCTCCTTCACACTTACCGCGATAGAAAGTCCTTGGCCGATTGTACCATAATGTTTTGCAGCTCAGATGCTGAAGGCTCCAATACAATTTCAGACATCAAGAGAATAGAATTTACTTCAAACATTGGCTGTTCGCTCATCATACGCTCCAAATAACAGTTGAGATTTTTATAAGTATTGCTGCAAGAACAAGCAGAAAAGTCTTTGTAATATATATGTATACACTTTGGGGCGGAATGAAAAAGTAAATTTTATGCAATCCACCCTAAGACACATCTATTGTATTTTTGCACAAAAGTTCTTGCAACCTACTGTATAATGCACTTAAATGTCTCCTGCTCCCAAAACACATAGTATTCGCGCATTTTATCTGAACGTCCCGTAAAAGTTCCCAACACTAAACTCTCCAATTTAACTAACACTGGTCCAAGTGAATCGTACAATTGCTTCATATGTGCGCCTTTAGCATTACGTGACGATTCCAAACGTTCAAAGTATCCTTCACAATTATAAATATTGGTGCCACATTCAGTGCTGACTCTTGTTGGTTCGTGCGCTGATTTATTTTCAAGACGCACAATCTCGACTTGTGTTCCATCGGAATTAAAAGTTTTTGTATCTGTGTGAAATTCTTCAACTTTGAAAACAGGTTGTTGTTGTTCTTGTTCCTCAATTTCGAATAAATTAAAATTTTGTATTTTTTCGATACGACTTTTTATATCGATGCGAATGTAATTGATTTGTGATACAATCGATATAAGTTTTCGCAATAGAATATTAATGGTATCACAAAATTTCAATATATTAAACGATTGCCAAGTGTAACGACCAATACCGGCCTGTATGGCCACTTCAGTTTCATATAAATGATCACGTAGAAAGTTCACCTAGAAATTGAGGGAAGAGTTTTTTAATTAAAAGAAGAAAGTGTGAGATATTTTGTAAGTAATCTCAAAAATTAATTTGTATTTTGAGTCAAAAATAGTCTTTAACTACAATAAATCAGCTTATTTATTGAGATAGCGAAATCGGAACCAACTACATTTAAAAGATTTCCAATTCTCAAAAATTCATTTACCATAAAACTTAGCCTCGTTTCAATGTCAAAGTCATCAAAATTTATAGACTCCGCTGCTACATAGTTTCAGTTTTATCAGACCATGGAAATAGTGTTTAAAATTGTGTTTTGGCTTTCTTCAAAGGACCTTAGTCCTTGAATTTTAAGTTTCTTATTTGACTCATCTTTTACGACTTTTCAACATTTTGCGTGGCATCTTTCATCGAAGCAAAAACTTCAAGCTCTTCTTCCTAATGACTCCAACACAAAAGCACCAGTCAAGCGAAAAGTTACTAAATTAAATATATAGGCGAGGCACCTCCCACAGAAGAGTATGCTTTAATAGTATTTTCCATGAAACAGAAAGTGGATGAGGTTGGGAAAGCACCTCTAATTAAAGTTAAAGCTTCAAATCTTCATGTTAACTAACAGACTGTTAAAAACTTTGTACAACGATGCAAAACAGCAAAGGCATATTATAAGACAACAAATATTTTGAACTTAATTTAATTTTGTATTTTTAATCAAACAATCATCGGTCTCCATCGGTCTACTTTTATTTATATGCTGTTTTACTTTCACACAATAGACTGACCTGACTATGCTGTTTTTCCTTGTTGCCACAGATATGTCGCATATAATACTGATAAGCTGTCTAAAATTATTAGATTGGTTTAAAGTTTGCTTAAAGTCCTTAGTATAAATAAAATATTTTTTTCAAATATTCAATCCAAAACGACACATTTGATGATATGTAGCGACGCAGAGATAATAACGATGCTACCGCCATCGAAAAGTTTCAACAATAAAATAATAAATCAATAAAATGGGGACCATTTTCATGAAGTGAACAATGCATATTTGATTGCCTGATTGAGAGTGGATTCGACACTCAATTCAATGTGCAGTATCTGTCCCCTCATACTCCCCTCATCCACCACCACCACATCTAACACACTAATACTGTCTTCATTCAGAGCCCTAAAAGAGCAATAAATTGCACAAGAGAAATATAAAAAAATAAATAATATAAAGAGTTGAAAGAAAAACAAACATTTGGAAGTAACTGACTGAAGCAGCAGAGGCAGAACATCTAAAGTCGTTCAGGTGTACCCAGAGATTACTTTTCGTTTCTTTTTGTGAAGCCATTAAGTTGAGTAACACGCCATATGCCCGCGCAAACACACTAATATATTGGCTTACATACACACACACACACACACATTCGCATACAAACGCACAAATGCATACGCACAGTTATATCTTTATAAAAAATGCGCATTTATTCAAGTAGAAATGCCAACTTCCGGTTAATTTATTACGGTACACAACGAAATGCGAAAAATACAACATAAAAAATATACAAACATCGGTGTGCTTAATAGCACTCATATACAAACGCACATAAACGCACGCAAACACACACACACACACACACGAGCAAAAGAACTTACCTCCGAAAGTGAAAGCTTATCAATAATCGCATTATATCTATTGATAACCTCCGAAACGGCCTCATAGTCATTGAAAAAATATTCCTTCTTCATAATTGCAGTCCGCAACACTGACGGCAGCTCAAAGCCGAAATGTTCAAACTGTTGCCCCTCGAACATGACTTCGAAGACCTCTGTAACAAAAAAAAATAAGAAAAAGTGATATTTAATTTTGAAGCCGAGCAATATGTTATTTTTAATTTGGCCAACAGCATTAGACTTTGCAAGTCAGAAGAAACCTTAAGTTATTCCGAATTACACTAGTCGAAAATATTTTGCAATGTTTTGTCAGGACATTATTGCAAAAATAAAGGAAATATTGCAAGTTTTAGAAATATTTATCGAAAAATATGTAGCTTCAATTACGATAATCAAGATGCTGCTGTCAAAACTTTGGTTTATTGAAGCAGTTTCTGTAAATGTCCTGAGTTACTTTGAAGTTCAAAATTTTCAAGGATAGAAAAAATGTATAATATTTTATTTCGTTGCATAAAACATCGTGAGTTACCCCAAAATTTCGAAAATGCACCCGAACATGAAGTCTAAAGTGGATGTGCTCAAGACTAAAAGCTGGATGTTTGATGAAAAGATACATATTCCTTCGTTAGCTTTCCAATTTTTTTCGTTTTTAATACTGCTCGATATATAGGAAATATAATGGCAAAGATTAAATTCACTACTGGATGGAATGTTTCTTAATATCTGAAAGTACGGAACGGATCTGGAACGGACTTGTCTTATGTGTAAACTTCAGTGCAAATGATAGTTTAAGATGATTTCAAGCTTTTTGGCAACCCTTCATGAGTTCGGCTACACTGTGGAACAAAATTTTTTTTGCAAAAGTCTACTCAAATCTGACGCTGCGGGGTGAAAATATAGGCCAAAAAAAAAAACCATTTGGCTCAGTTTGTTCAAGTTGGCTCAAATTTTCGAGAAATGAACATTTGAATTTTGCACCTAGATTCATTTGGTTTTTTCGATATATCTCGTAAGCAAACTGAGTTTTATTGCATCTGGTGCTGAGGTTTTGTTCGTTTCTTCAATATTTACTACTTTCAATAACAAATTATACCTTTTGGATGTATTTTCGGTAATTTAGAGCACAAAATTCCCAATAAAAGTAAAATTTTTTTCGGTTAGAAAGGGTTAATGTCAAAAATGTTTGTTTAAATGTTATATCAATTTAAAGGGAATAAATTGAGCTTTATAAATATGTTAATAAAACTGTAGAGTAATAACGAATTTTTTTGGAAAAAATCGGTTTTTTGAAAAAAAATCGGTCCGAATTGCATAAAAGTCGTAATATCTCGAAAATTACGAGCCGGATTGTAGGTTATTATATTTCCTTTCATATGAATTATAAGTCAAATATTTTCTTATGCGCTTTTGAATTCTTAGAATGAATATTGCATCAAGAAGTGACGCCCGGATCAGGTTTCGAAGATATAGCCTTCGGAAGTTGTGGATATGCTTTTTTTAAAAATCTATATATGTAAGTCAGAATCACCTACATTGATTTCCAAAATATTGCTGTCATATGAAAGGAAATATAATAAGCTACAATATTGATTCAAAAATTTTTGTAATTCGGCTCGTTGTTTTCGAGATATTACGACTTTTATGCAATTCGGATCGATTTTTTTCAAAAACCCGATATTTTTCCAAAAAAAAATTTTTTTACTCTACAGTTTTATTGACATACATATTTATAAAGCTCAATTTATCCCCTTTAAAATGATATAACAGTTGAACAAAAATTTTTGACATTAACCCTTTCTAACTGAAAAAAAATTTTTTTTTATTGGGAATTTTGTGCTCTAAATTGCCGAATTGCTGTAATGAAACGTAGAGTTTGGGAACTGGTAAGGATTCATAGTATAATTTTAAACACTAAAATGTGTAACGTCCTAGGTTATAGAACTGATAACTGAAACTTTAGATGAAATAACAAAAACTCTATCGACTAGTGTACATAACGATTAATCGTTTCTCATTTGCACCTGATATTGAAGCTGTTGGAAATGCGAAGGACTACGTCTAGACTTTGGCAAAATTATGCATAAATTTGTATTTGATTATTTCACTTGAGTATGCTGTATTTGCCTTGAAGGCAGTGTGAGCAGATAGACACACAGCTCTTAGTAATACCATATTTTACTGAAAAACTTAAATAAAATGCAATTTTGAAGTTTAATTTTTACTCACCGCGTGAAAGATTCACTGTAAATTGCATTTCGTATTCGATTAAGACGCGCTCGCCAATCAACTCACGCCATGTTGGAAGACCATGCTGGCTGTTAGCGCGTACCAATACTGCAATAAATTTGAAGAACAAAAAAAGGAATGAAAAAAAAAATTTAATTTCAGCAACACATCTATGGATAATCAGTTTCAAATTGAACTTACGAAGTAGAGCTTTACTAAAGTGCTTGCAATTCAAATTTATTACGCTTACCCTAATAGAGTGGCCAAATTTCACCGCAGGCCGAAATTGCCTTCGATTGCTTACAAAAATGACAATTGAACTAAAATCCTACTTCAAAGAATTTTGCGTTGGCATTTTTATGTCCCATCTCATGCCAACCCCCCCACCCACCACTTCATGTTGATGGCAAGTAAAAATTGAAATTTCTTTTACGAAATATTTCTCAGAAACAATGCGCTGCGATATTTTGCTAAATAGCCAAATACTCGTAAATTTTGTCCCTAACATTTGCCTAAATATTTCAACAATCAGCGTAAAAAATGCGCAAGAGAGTAGGAGTTGGCAATAAAAATTTTAATAAAACAAAATCTATTCACTTAAAATGAATTTAAAAATAATATTAACATAAATTGGATTGAAATTTTTATTTGTGTCATGCTGCGGTTCCTTGTAAGTGCGCTAAAGAATTTCTGTCCGAACATAATTGGGCAAGCGGAGATGACCCCGAATATTATGTATGTGAGAAAGACTAGATTCTCAAAATTTTAGAAAATAAGAAATTTCATATTCGGATTCAGCAGATATATAATCTCTGTGCACGCAGAAATGTTTCAACAGTATTGGTAGTCAGAATCGGAATTATTGAACGCCGCGCCGAAAGTTGCATAGAAAGTGTTCAAGTTTCAAGCAACTTCGTAATTTTTACGAAAAAATGTTCTTTTTGAAAAAGTACTAAGGAGCGCATTTAACATTTTACTGATCCTCAATCTGGACGTGATTTTTAATATTTTCCATAAAAGGAAATTGCTGATTTTTCATTTGTTAAGAACTTTTAGCGTTATCCTAGTTATCATAATAGATCATTCAATGGCCTACGTGAGTGAATCTTAGTTGGTCTATCTATGGCAAACGTAATAATTTACTTACATTCACATTGTTTAATGCAAAATTTATCCTTTTCTGTATGTTTTTTGGTACGCATCAATCTAAGGTATTCGGTTGCCTTCTGGACTTGAATATTTCCCTGCGGCGGTCGATTGACTAACCACTGAATCAGCGTTGCGAAAACGGTAAATTTTGATATTCGTCTCATAAATCCTCCAGTATTAGCACCGCCGGTTGCGTCTGCACTTTCACCTTGATCCTTATCTTCATCCTTCAATGCTTCACTTCCCTGCAAAATGCATACAAACGATATACAAATGCAATGTGTACTCGTACCAGAACTTTTTAATGACTAATTTTTTTGTGTTATGAATTGTAAACTCACAACTTGCAAAATTAAATACTTTTGAATTCAAAATATATTCGAAAACTCTTGTGTAAGTTTTCAACATAATAAATTAACTTTAACTAAAAAACAAGGGCCATCGAATCTATTTATAAGTTACATATAGCAGTTACTTCAAGACTGACATATGTAGCTCAAAAACGTGATTTTTGAGATAATGATGCAGAATGATTCGCCATTTCATGTTTTATTTTGTGTGAAAAATTCAAAAAGATATCTTATAAACTTAGCTTATTTAGGCATAAGTCATGAAGCAAGTGAGCGGATATGTATCTACATTAGAACGGTTTAAAACAAAAACCTTTTGTTTTTCACAATGTGTCAGCGAATTATTGGTTATTGAAGGTGAGAAGTGAGGACCTTTTTTTTTATTGCTCGCCAAAATCTTTTTTTTTGCGTAGAGGCGGAAATTTTCGCAATCCGGCCCTGGCGATGACGAGTAAATTCCGAAACTTGGATCATTTGCGGAAAATAACTTGCGTTCCGTAATTATTGATGATTGAAATTGTTTGAACAAATTTTACTACTACTTAAAAAGTTTGCTGTAAAGCCGATTTTTGCCATCTTCTTGGAAGAAAATCGGCTCTGTAGAAAATTAGTAATAAACTCATTACAGTTGAGGAGCGTCGGGACAAAAACCGTTAAATGATATTTTCACTTTTTTTTTTTCGTTAATGATCTCAATTGATCTTTCTCTATCGTCAATGCTGCTCGAAAATTGATAAATCCGCTCCAAATCTTTCCGCAAAATACCCAGATCTGAACATGAACCCATAAATATGCCAATCGTTTCAAACGAAGATGACGATCGGAACAAAGACCGAAATATCCTTAGCATCTCTCATTGTTGACTCTTCGGATTCTGTCAAAAACTGTCATATCCATAGGTTTAACATGGAGGAATGCGAGCCAATATCTACACCATTAGATATATGTAGATCAAAAACTTTCTAAAGAGCTTTGCCCAAGAGACTAAGAAGATGAAGAGCGTATGCGAATTGTGCCATATCAAGAAGCAATTGGTGCAGTGCCAAGACCAGATTTTGCATTTGCGGTTGGTTTGGTCAAAAACCGATATGTTCATTTTGTTTTTTTTTTTTATATCTCAACAAGTAACGTGCACACGAATGCAGAATTTAGGTTTCCAAACAGTGATTCCATCATCAATAAATGAACTTGAACCATGAATATTTTTTCAATTTCCCATAAAAAGCACGAAAGCGATTTATCGGTTTTTGTTCCGATGCTCCCCAGTTGCTAAATTTTTGTTATTCATTACGCTTTTAGGTGACTGAAAAAGAGCGAGAGACATTTCCACATTTCTGAATTTGTAATTTTTTTTAAATCAATAAAATGTGGTCAGTGCTCCAAGGAAAGAGTGATGAGTTCTAAGGACCTATTACAACTGTGAACGACTTCATCTTGCAAAATCATACTGAATGTGACTGTTACAGACGTATTTATACCAAACGAATGTTGGGCGGATCACAGATCGCTAGACATTATCAATTATTTTTGCATAGGGTGATCCTTCGGATCAAATCAACAGCTGCGAACTGAAAAGTGCATTACAAACAAATAAAATAATAAAAATTAAGTTTCTGATTAATTGCTTCATAAAAGCAAATGTAATGCTTACCTTTGAAAACTGTATTGAGATATGGTACACGGAGAGAAAAGACAGCAGCATTTTAATTTTTATAAAAAGTGTTTCCTCTTTTATAAGATATTGCGGTAAAAAATAAGAACCGCATTGGAAAAATTCTTATACAATCGGATTTGAAACTATTTAATGTACTGAAAATGAAAATATTTTGTATTAGAGATAGGCTCGGATTTAGAAATTTGCCGCCCCTAGGCAGTTTCAAAAATTGCCGCCCCCCTCAAAGCTTCTTCAATGGTGAAATAATTTTGTACGAAAAGTTTTTCAATCAATAAAATGCATCTTTTATTGTTTTCCAACACATACAATATTTTTGGTATTCTTGAGATTTTTTTAATGATTTCTGCGTAAGAGCTAGATTTATATTTCAATGCCATATATATTTTTTAATATAAATTTATGATCATTTTGATCTATAAGTCCGCTGGTGAATTAACCGAATTAATAAATGACAACAATACCATCTAGATCTAGATTATGAGCTCTGGAAGTTTCTTCTTCAACTGATTCGGAATTTGTTTTCTTTGACTTCTTCATTTTTCTGTCGCCCGTTCGCGATACTTAGCCCAAGCTGAATCTTTTACGGTTATCACTCATGACAAAACGCAGCGTTGAATGCTAATTATAAACTGTTTACAATGTTGGTACACGTGCCAACGAAATAGGCGGGAAATACAATTCCCACGAATAAAAAATGATATCAAAATTTCCGCCAATATTTGCCGCTCTTTAATTCTTACCGCCCTAGGCACGTGTCTACTTTGCCTGTTTGTAAATCCGGGCCAGTTGTTAAAAGCGATAGATTTTCTAATAAATTTTGTTTGTTTTCGACACTTGTCGCATAAAAAGTTCCCAAAAATTGACAATTAGCAGTATAAAAAACTTCAATATCAAAATTCACGATAAAAATTTGGAAAGCTCTTATAATAATCAGCAAATTTGAGGAAGCTGGTTCGTTTGTGGATAGTAAGCTAATACGTCGTCGTAGCTCAATCGAGAACATAGCAGCAGTGAGTCAAATTACTACTAAAGTCCCAATTACATCAACTTGCCATAGTTCACAAGAATTATGCAGGAGTTTGAAGAGGCTTCCTAAAACAAATTATTACTGACGTCAGAACTCCCACCAGTAGACCATATTAAGCGAAAAAAGTTTACTTAGCAGTGTTCCTCTAACAGTGTGTACAACCAAAAACGGCGGAATTTTTTAAGTTTCCTACAATTTTTTTTAACCTTAGAGCACCTTGTAAATTACTTGAATATATTTAAAATGATTGACGATTTTATTGGTTGAATAACTCAAATGCACGCTATTGAGCTTTAATAAAATTTTTGTTCAGATTTCGCTATGTACCCGATATAGAGAAAAGTTAATCAAGAAATTGACGTATGAAATTCATTATTGGCTCCCGAAGCAAAACATTATATAAAAATAATAAGGTAATTTGTATGTAATTCTCAAAAACAAACATAAGGAAATAAAGCTTCGAGAGAACTTTGTATTTATTTACAAAGTTGCGATCTGTTGAAAATAAAAATATTGCAAATAACGATTTGGAAATCGAAGTATGATATTTATTTATATATATATAGTATAGAAGAATTTTGAATTTAAATCGGGTGAGTGTATACAGTGCAATAACTTTCACAGCGTCTAAGTTCAGCGAAATATTAAAAATCGTTTATTCTTACACAGATCGAAAAAATAGCATCACATACAATGTTGATGTTATAGTACATACCCTTCTCAGTTTAAGTGTTTCCAAAGAATCCGATATATAGCTCACTTAAATAGAAATCAAAAATTATAAGCTGATATAAAATAAATACTAATGCCATTACTTACTGGTCTCTTTGTTGCATATTTGCATTGTTAAAATATTTTTATGCATTACAGCATTCACCAGATATGTAGCCTTTGTAGAATATATTCGATGAAGCTCCTTTTCGTAAGTGAACATTTTGTTGACCAACTCGAAATAGGTCTTAAATGCATTACGTTTTAAGTAACTGTTCTTAAGCATCGGTTCATTTTCCATCTAAAAATAGAATATGAAAATACAGGGATCATTATCAAAATTTTCTAGTACCACACGTAATCGATGAAATTTACGTTAGTAATTTTTTACCGCATGGATTAAAAAAAAAAGAAAACATTTCAGAGAGCAAAATTACTTCGCTTATTATGTATGAGGTTTTCTGGCATCAAAAGTAGCCCGATTTTCATTTATCTCGACTTTGAGACAAAAACTATCAAAAAACCATCTCGGACACCCAGTTTTTTACAAAACGCAACAAGTTTTTTTTTGTTTTTTCATATAAACTGGGGATGGCCAACTGAGGTGCCCAAAAGACGACAGCGCGCTGACGTTTACAATAAACATTTCGCGCTAATATGTGTATAAATTTGTGTAGGAATTCCAACGAAAAAAAACTTGAGTATAAATGTGTTTTGTCTTTTCCACGTAAAGAAAACATTACCCAGTAGGAATTCGTGCATCACTGATGTAACTAAATAAATAAACTGCGAAAGCATCGCATGGCTACACAAAAAATTATTAAACTCAAAATTCCTCAATAAAAACAAAAAGTACTTTTCCGAGAATTAAAACTATTTTTCCATGAACATGAGTTTTTTTTTCCAATAATGATGTACTCAATAGCCGTTGTTTTCAGTCTTTCATTTTTTTACAAGTCAATAATAAATGCGTAAAAAATTGCCTTTCGCAGAAATAATGTCTATGACCTGAAATTTTCATAACAGGCATTGCGCAACTCTTTTGCGCACATTTGTTTTGTTTTTGCACATTTGATTCCGACTGGGTCTCTTGCATATTTATTTTTCAAACGAACCAGCGCATAAAAATCAGCAACTGCACGGCGGGACGAATGATGGCACGTTTCATAGCTCGTGAATGCGGGAGGGTAAATGGCCAACTCTACTCTAGCTCATTCTTCTGTCTCTCTATACGAATCTAGCATACCAATTACTTAAGGCTTATCACCTAAAATTGTTAGTTTTTATAAAACCATGCTGTTGTGGATAGGAGAAACTTCCGTAAGTATTTGGAGATGATGTATAGATTGTTAGTGACTGAATGTGTAGCAACAACAAAAAAAAATTTCATATAATGCGCATTTCCGATACTTTACAAAACAGCTGACGTCAAATAAAAACGTTTCAGAAAAAAAAACTTGATAATACCAAAGGAATTTTTTTTTTAATAAAACGGGAGAGCAAAACGAGATAAAAGAAAAACCGCCTGTTTTGACGCCAGTGTGAAAGCTTTGTGAATTGATAATTAGTGCCAGTGGCGCACTATCAACAAATGTTCTGCCTTAAAAAAAATTCACACAAATTAAATTGAATGAAATTATGAATTTTATATTATTTGCAAATCTCAGTGAATACTGAGAATCATTTTGGCGGCTTCCAAGCCTATATGCCCTCACAGTTACGGCTTGGGATAAAAGAGCATAGTTGAAGTTCGGAAACCAGTGTTTTGAATGGCGCGATCACTCAATTTGTGGAGTCTTTTGAAGTTACAAACTTGGTGAGGTGTTACGAAACTCTAGGACTTGAAAATTGAAAAATGTCTGTTTTTATGAGGAAATAACCTTTACGGAAAAACCAAGCAAGGCAATATAATGACATTCAGTACAATGGCTACATATAGCTCGTGGAATATGACTACTTGTGTTGTATTCAAAAGTGAAGATTAGTTATCAAGAACATATTTACTTTTTTATATCTGCCATCGACAATTCTACGAGTTATAAAGAGAAAGAACCATATGTAGGGCATAAAATATATTAGGGAACTTAGACACATTTTGAAGTGCCCATCTCAATCTTTTTTTATAAGTAATTTTTATAAAGTAATTGAATTTTGTTGTTAAGTTCGCCTAAAACGATAACTAGATTATTTCATAGCTCCGTAGCTTTTTTATGAATTCCCATTAAGCTTTCTGTGAAAAAAATAAAATTTGTTAGCTGTTTCATCCGCTTTTTCAAAAAATTGCTTGTCATTCACCACTGAAATCCACGTAATAAAAATCCTTTTTAATGTCAATTCAAATAAATGTAATCAAAATTAATGAAAGAAAAAACAAAAAAAATAAAATTTCAAAATTTTCTACCGCTTCTACAATTCGATGTAAAATCATTTGAAAATTAATGCAAAAGCTGCAACGGTACATACCTTTTTAAATGCAAGCACAGATATTTTAAGTCTGCTGCTCAAAAGCCGCGACCATTGGATGGCGCCAATTTTCGCGGGCTGATGTTTGCCAATAGGTGGAGTTTTTCGATTATTCTGAAACGATAAAAAATGAAACAAAACACATCGTTTTAGTTAAATGCAGATATAGGAATAACAAATATGTTTACAAAAAAAAAAAAAAAAAAGGAACAAACTCAGTTTAAAAAAAGTAGCACAGAATAATACCTTTGTGCATTTAAACGAATCGCTTATACAGCTCAGTAAGAAAATATCAGTTACTAACAAAAGAAATGACAATGGATACGCCGAACTATATGGAGGCAAACCGTTCGTTTTTTTCTATTTCACTAAATTTTTAACGCTGAAAACTTACCATATATTCATATTCCACCGAATTTATTTCGGTCACAAAGAAACGCAACACATTCTCATGTTTCGTCGAGATAAATTCCGATAATGCTGGAATCGTATCAATATCATTAATATCACGTATCAAAGCCAAGCCCAAATCAGAAGAACGCAGCGAAAGTATACTCTTGTCAATGACTGAACGTGCCTCCGATTCGATTATATGTAAGCGACTAGTAAACTGTGACAATGTATGCTCCCAATTTTCCCAATTGCCTGGTCGAAAAATATCATAATCCACAGCGCTAAGCATTTCATCGAGCGAACGATAAACCTTCTTCATAAGATCATCGACAATAGAGGGATCAGTGATGAGGGCCTTCAAGCGATAACCAAAAAGATTTTCATACTGTATGAAGACACGACCAATATACGCAATATCCTTGCTAATGCGACTTATATGATCGACTTCATTGAAGAGCATGCTACGATCGAATTCCCAACGTGAGCCGGCCCCAGAGCTTTCGATATGAGCACGACTCACCATGTAGGCTTTTTTCCAACACAGCAATAGATTGGCGCAACTGGTTGCGGTTTCGTAAGTGAATTTTGCTGAATGCCTGCAAAGGGAGAATGAAATAGAAATTGTGGAGTGTAAGTTTTGTTATTTTTTTCCACTACCACTCTACATACTGATAATATCGGGTTCAAAATTTTGTGAATGCATTTGAATTTGTAACAACTAAACCGTTAGAAAAATACAATTGAAAAACGAAACAAGTGAAATAAAAATAGCTAAAAATTTACATAAAACTGCTATGGTTTGATTGTAAATGAAAATGTGTAAACTTTTTTTTCTTGTAGCAATTTGCACTTGGCAAAAAATACGTTTGCTATACTTCGTAGTGATATTGGTAAATGTGTAAATTGTATGAATGCCGTTGCGCCAAATAACATTTAATTTCTGTAGAACTCAATGAGATAAACAATAATTATTTAATAAACACGCTATGTGCATTTTTTGAACGTACTAGCAGTGTAAAAACTTAGATATCGAATGTCTCGAAAAAATATTCGACTGAAAGCAAAATTCATAAAAGTTTTACAAGAACTTGTGGCCATTGTCGTCCTAGAAACTAAAATGTTATTCTATATTCCTAACAGGAGTGTCACTTAACCAATACCTTGGGGCAAGAATTATAATTCCACCACTGTTAAATGGCTTTATTGAATTGTTGTATTGAATAATACCAAGTCTCAGATCCTTGGGCGGGGCAATGCCCTCCCCAGCCTTACCGAATTGACGCCACTGACTCCTAAGCATGAAAAGCATATTCAAAAAAATACTCTCAGTAACTCGAAAATTAACCAAGAAAACACGAAAATCAGATTCATTCTAGGCTTCTTACAGCCGCACAGTGAATTTTTGTGGCCATAAATAGGAAGAACTTGAAAGTGCTAGGGATTGAAAATTTTTTTAGGCAATCGTCAGAGAATACTTAGGGACTGAAAAAAAAACTATAAAAGTTTTAAATTTGTTTAGAGTTTAGTGATACAGTCGGCTCAAAGTTGAACTTTGCAGACCAAAAATGTTCTATGAAACTTTTTATAAAAGCGATTGTTTGATAAAGTTAACTTGTTTGAAACAAAATGCTATAATGTAGCATTTTGCCGGAAACTTTCCACTTTACAAAAATCAATTTAAGTTTCTTTTATCGTCTTTACCATTTATGAATTGTACGGATTTTTCAAAAATTATATTGAAAAATGATAAAAGTGGAAAATTGGCAAACTTTGACAGAAAAAAAGGATTTCGAAACTTTTTTAATATCCAAAAAAAAAAAAATCCAAGATTTCAGCCGCTTTTTTTCAGAACTTTTTTTTATATGATTATTTTTCTACTGCAACATTTAAAGGAAAAAATATTTTTATTTCTTCATATTTCGCATCGCTTAACAATAATTTTATTGATTGTAAAAGGTTACAGTGTGAATTAAGTTGCTTAGATTTTGAAAGAAGATCCTTTAAGTAGAAGGGAACTGAAAAGGGCTATTTTTTCTCAATCTATCCCCCTTCGGGTTCGCCTTTTTTATACCTGAATATAACGTAGTGAAGGTATGGCAGATGCAGCATATCGGGCTTGAGTCCGATTATGAAAACTTTTATTATTATTATTTTTTTATTATTTTTTTTTTTATTATTTTTATTCTTATTATATATTTTCCTGTAAAAATAAATATAAATTTCAAGACTCTAACGCTATTATAGTCTAAGAGCTAGCAGCCACTTTAAGCAACATACTCGCATAAGGCTAAAATTTTGTGTATGTATATGTAATTTAGTTCTAGTAAAATAAGAAAATCAAAATCTGGCAGCATTGGAGCGGTTGCGAAGATACACCCTAAAAATTTCAAAATTTTAAGAACAAATATTATAGCTTATAGCTTTCATATCTATATTTTGGACATCCCTTCTGCCGTTCTCCAGTTATAATGATTTTTTCAAAAATATTTTGTGTATCGAAACGTTTAGGGTGTACCTTCGCGAACGCGCCAATTCTGCCAGATATTGATTTTCTTATCTTACTAGTACTAAATTACATATACACAAAATCTTAGTTGTGTTTGTATAATTTTTTATGAACAGTTTGCATTTTGAAAATTTTAGGGTGTACCTTCGCAACAACGATAAAGCTGCCAGATTTTGATTTTCTTATTTAACTAGTACTAAATCAATCATAGATAAAATTTTAGCTTTGCACTTAATATTTCATTAAAGTGGCTGCCAGCTCTCATACTATTAGATACTACTGTTTATGACCACCTTTTTTGATTTTTCTCTAATAACTTGAAAACTATAAAAGATATCGCAAAATTAGTAATTTTTTTGAAATCAGCATTACCAAGTTAAAAGGAATTGATACCCGTTTTGAAAAAAGGTCTCGACCACATCCCAACTTTGTATGGGCGGTAGGCGTGTCCTTGAACCGATTTTTTTCATATTCATAAGTTTTTGTTGTTTTAACCCAAAAAACGTCTGTGCCAATTTTCAAGACTCTTTTTCAAGACTTTTTTTAGAAAAGGTGAAAAGATCAAAATAAAAATGGTGGGTACAACCTAAGGGCGCTTTGTGTGAATGATTATTTGTTGATTTTCAAACAAAAATTTTTTCTCTAGCCCAAGATTGACATTTAAAATGTGGCATAACTCTAAGAAAGCGACGAAACTGCATGTAGAGATTTTCAGTATTCGGGCTAAATTTTTGAGAAAAATGCCATACTTTTTTTTTCCTTTTTCATAGACTGTTTTAGTAACTTTTCGTAAGACGCATTGAGCCTCAAAATATAAAATTGTGACAAAATCTGTTTTTTTTTTAATTGATTCGTTTTTTCGAATTAAGGTTGAAAACAGTTAAAAAACAGTAATATATTTAATACTAAGTCTTGAATCATGGCAAAACGAACTTAATGTTTCTGTCAGTAATACAAAGCGCCATCATCTCATAAGTGTCAAATTGAAATTAAATGCTTAAATAGTAAGCCTTTTCAAAGATAGTAGCAAAAATAAATAATTGTATTCATTTTATTTGGTTTTTTGTTATTAAATACATACCGAAAAATTTTTTCCAAACAAACAATCTGCTTGACTTTCTCGACGAAAACATTAGAAATTTCGCATAACAGAACCTGCATTCTGTCATCTCGACAATAGTAACCGGACATTGTCCAAATGTGTCGAAGACCAACCATAACATTGGGGATGAGTAGTGTTGTTCGCTTGAAGCTTTCATACGAACGTATTTTCTGCACAGTGAAGCAAGAAAAACTGATGCCAAAGAAAAAAAAAAGACCAAGAAATGAAAAGAAATACTACCTCGAGGTATTCTGTGATTGTTGAAATATAATCAGAATTTTCCTTTGCCATTTTGAATTGCTCCTGTATGACCAATATGAATTCATCCCATTCCGGTATAGTGCTGGAGTTGGCGGCTCTCAAGTTATCTGTCAAGAAGAAAATGAATTCCGGTTAGGTGAGGTATTGTGTGATTGCATAAATATTGGATTTATTTTTTCATGACGAGCTATAAAAAAAGCCGATGTACATGGACAAAAGAATGTGACACAATAGTCACTGCGATGAAATGCTGCGCTTCAGGAGTATAAAATACTTCAACAGTTTTGCTTCAATAGTGAAGAAAAATAAAAAGTTTTCTTTTTACAACAGCAGACATATGGGTAAGGGTGATGTGAAAAAGAACATATTTCGTATCAAAAATTGATTGAAATATATTGATAATATTTCGGCGTCTATTTTTAAATAAAATACCACAACAACTTCTCTCGAATTCAAAGAATGAAAAAGTTTGTTGCCCAAATCTTTCTTAAGAGTTTTTAGTACTTTAGGTTACAAATATTCTGAATATCCTAACAAATTTTGAATCTTTAAAAAACTATATGAGTTTATTAAAAACTTTAACAGATTTTCGGAAACATTATGACATTTTTGCATCTCTCTATTGCGCTAGCATCAAACCTTCTTTTGTCAACGATGACTTACCTAGCACTGCAACCACAAAATCCGATTTAAGTTGCTCCAGAATGCTGTACAATTGAATTTCTTTATGATGCCACAGACGATACTCGGCCATGGGAGTAAATTCATCCAAAGGCTGCACAGTGTTTTCAGTTTTCATGTCAATGCCAACATTTCACAAATCAGGAAAAAAATTAAATTTAAATCGCATAACAAAGATGCAGGATTGCAGAATTGTTGTTGTAATTGGCATTGGGCGTAGAAGAAAAATATAAGAAAATGATACAAAAATCCGTTTATAACAGACAATGAACGCATATTGTACCCACCTTCTCTTTAAGCGTTTTTAAAACCTTTCTCAAATAGTACATCCAACCATTGAGTACATCCTCCAATTGCTCCTGTGTATAAACTGCAATATTGTCAACTTTTTTCGGATCAATGAGAACTTTAACTTTAGACTCTTCATATTCGACATCTTCCTGTCCAGGTGCATTATATGCTGTGGGTAAATTGAATGCCCATACAATATGGCTGGTCACCCAATTGACTTCCGACTCAAAATCTTTTAATTCGTTTAATAGCATTTCCTGATGTGGTGGTAATTTCTCCACAGCCAATTCATCCTCTTCACGTCGCTGAGCGACTTTTTCTTCAGTTGCTTTTAGTAGTCTCGCCCAACGTTCTGCAATTGTGAGTTTCTCGACGCGTTGTTCTTCTGCATGGATGAAAAATTGTTTTTACATTTTCTCATACAAATTATATGGAATGGTTATAGGGTGCTTTTATATTGGATTTATTTATTAAATTTAAGAAGTTTCAACAAGCAGCAGAATTCATTGTAATTATAATATCTAGGCGCAACAACTCTTAAGAGGCCTCAACTTGGCTTATTTTTTACCAAATCTAATAATAACTTGTAGATTAAAATCGATGCGATGCTCCGAAATTGGAAACAAACTCCGAATGATTGCTAAAGAATAAGTCCATTTTTCAAATTTTCCTTTCATACTTGATATTATATATCGTAGTAAAATGACTTAAGTCCATTTGAAGGATCGCAGTTTCTAATGCAAAGTATTTTTAATTTTTTTCAATAATTTCAAGACATTAGGCAGGAGATAAATATGATACAGTACAAGTTTTTTTCTAAAAAGTTGTAATATGGGTGTTTTCGAAACAATGGTTTCAATCGAAAACCCGTTTACTATAAAAAAAATCGAAGATGGTACAAGAATAAATAACATAATTTCAGAATTGGCTACCAAGTTGAAATCAAATGGCAACCCTGGTCACCTTAGTCAGTTATAAATAAGAGCAAGGTTAGTCTAGCCTGACGTGACCAGATACTTTTGAGCAAAACGCGGAGCAGGAAAAAGTTGATGGAACTTTTTTTAAGATTCTTTTGTTTTAACTGGAAAAAATTGTATGTAACATGGATACTTAAAAAAAAGGTCCTTACTTTCAAATCCCGAAAACAGTAGCAAATCAGATATCTCCATTTATTTTTAAGGAAAATCATATATTGACTATTTCCAAATCAAGCTTGCATTCTGCATACTTTTATTTTACCTTTATTTTCGTATTAACTTTTTATCATTGAAAATATATGAAAACATTGTACGCACATATAGCTTTTTCGCTGACTGTACTTCTGTCGGCTTTGAATGTTTTGTTTGCTTGACTCTGTCAGCGAAAAAGTTAAATATGCGTACAATGTTTTTATATCTTTCCCATGATAAAAAGTTATTACGAAAATAACGGTAAAACAAAAGTACGCAGAATGCAAGCACGATTTGCAGCAAGTAATTTGGAATGCTGCTTTTGTTATTTGCTTTGAAAATAGTACCGTAGAGTAGCTTGGCAATGATGAAAAACAAAAAAATTGACATTTCGATTTTGAAAAAAAAATCTCGACCTCAAATATGTTTTAACAAGCATTAAACTCATGTCATTCCTCTCTCATATTAATACAAATCCACAATAAAATTTTAAGCATAAAAAATTAAGGTTTTTGAGAAAATCAGCCTTTTTTTTTCATAAAAAGCGCTATAACTCCGTCAATTTTCAACAATTTTCAAAATTTCTTGAAGATTCTGACAGAAAATCAGAAGTGCTATTAGAATATATTATTTTGATTTAAATGAAAACCCGACTATTTTGAAAAAATTTTCAGTGGTTTTTCAAGCTCTGACACTAAAATTTTAAATGGTCGTAGCTTCGTAAAAATTGGTTCCCTTAACCAATTCCGCAATTTGAAGTCACTTTTACCGCATGGTTTCAAATGGATTTGGTCTCCAGTTATTTGTATGTATTAGTTTTTGTATTTCCTAAAAAATAAAGGTTCTCACTCACCGAAAACCCTAGCAAAATGAGTCTTATATTTTCAATGAAAACGCGGAATGCGTGGAGCAAAATATCAAAAACGCGGACTTGCTCCGCGAAAAGCGGATCATATGGCCACGTTAGTCTAGCCCTATATAGCTCTTTTCTAGCCTCACATACGTAGAAGCATAATTTTTTGAAAATTCCTATTGACTTAAGCTGCGTAGGAGGGCTGAACCCTCAGTGAAAATTCGTTGTGTTTGGTTATAAACTAAATATTTCAAAATATCAAGAATGATATCGACTTAGGTTTATACATGTAACATGTTGCCGGCCAAACTAGTAACAGTTAAGCCTAAAAATATGCAATAAAATTGGTTGGAAAAACTATAGGACGTAAGCCCTGAACCGCGGCCGAAGGCTTTTAGCACCCACTTACTTTCATGCAGAAGTACTGTGGTAAGCAAAGTAAGACAATAACGACTTATCATATCTTTGTATGCTTGGCAAGTAGGCAGCCTTCGGTCAGGACTTATTTGCATCGTAAATGTTTGCCCGTTTTCGCTAGCTGCGTAGATACTCTACACATAATTTATGCTGAGTGGGCAGCCTTCGACCGCAGCTCAGGATTCACATCCTCCAATATGTCCAACACCGTCTTCGCAAGCCACAGTGTTTTTGCATTAAATTAAATTACATACACTCAGACATACAAATAAACTAGTTTGGCCTAGGTGATACTAGTTTATCCTAAAAACTAGTTTGCCCGTTAACATATACACTAAAACTGTGGAGATAAACAGCAACCGTTTGCATTCAGAAGCGATGTTGATATAAAATCATTTGTCGCATCGAAAATAAGAATTTTGTGGTAACTATCTTTTTAATAAATCTGACTGACATAAAATCAATACGCGTTACCCTGTATAATCACACGTTCGCTTAAGTGTACGAATTGGATTTGCCAACCGACCGCTGATTTCTAACGGCCGATAACTGCGATGGCGAAAGAATTTGTTTTTTTTTTTTACAGTTCCGTTGACACGTTCGCAGTACTCACCCATATCTTCTTCTGACGACAATTCAGTTAATGAATCTTTCTTTTCACCTTCCTCTTCCTCCTCCTCTTCATCCTCTTCCCTTCTTTTATTCTCATTCTCCTGAGCTGCCAGTTTTGCTGCTTTTGCCGCTTCTGCCTTTTTTACTGCTGCCGCTCGTAACTCGGCCAATTTATCCAATTTCCTTTGTTGTTGTTGTTGTTGTTGTTGTTGTTGGCGTTAGGAAGGTACGATTGTTAGTTTTTGTTGTTTGTTTTTATGGGACAATCCAATAATAATTATTGTTTAATCAAAACAAAAAGCAACAATAGCAACAACAACAACAACAACAAATGTACAAAAATACAAGAAAAAGGTTCCGCTAACCACAAAACAAAGCGAGTGCGCGATGGTGCTGCAAATTCGAATAAAAGACAACTAAAAAATTTTAAATGGCGCACAAACGGGGGACGCAGCAAAAAAAAAAAGTGGAAATTAACACAAATGTAATGAAAAGCTGTAGATAAGCAACCGAGAGTAAACGAAAACAAACCAAATGAAAATGGGATTTTCAAAAAAAAAATTGGGCGTCCGAATCAGTTAAATTCATTCGAAAAAGTCGAATTTTCGATGGCATTGCACAGTGATTTGGTTGCTTTGCTTTTAAGTTGATATTTTTAAAATTAAAATTTTAGTTGAATGGAAAGAAGTTGAATTGGTAACAGATAACTCTCTCCTATAATACGGTGCATAGGTTCCTAGACTTCACATCCTGTATCGTTTATCGCAATTACATAGTAATTATCGATTGGCAAGACAATTTATTCCCATTCATGAAACTTAGGAAACTATTTTATTTGCTTCAATTATAGGTCCAATTACATATGTATATAGCAGGCATTTTACTAAAGGAATATACAGGAAAATTAAATTTAGTAGAACAGAAATTTTACCAAATGATTCCGTCATTAAATTTTCACAAAATTAGAGATTGATTATTCTGTAATTTCCAAAAAAATGTGGAATCGGAGTATATGTATACCTCGAGGAAAAGCTTTCGTTTAGTTAATTGCTTAATGATCGCAGCTCTTCCCATAATTCAGAAACGGCTGAATCCTTTAATGTTCCAATTCATTACAATCTGCCGATTCCTGTGTCTCCGAATAGATTTTTTCATTTGGAAAGTTTTTATTTGGAAAATTTTCATTTGGGTATATTTTTATAATGAGAGGCGAGGTGCTATTGTCTAGAAAAAAAAAAAAATACTCGGGAAAAGTAGGAACTAAGACTCGAATTTGCCATGTCAAAGGCGCTTAAAAATTTCAATATCCACTCAAATACTCCTCATGGAATAGAGTAGAATAGAATAAAACAGAGTTGAGTAGAACACAATATGGAAGATTAGATGAAAAGAAGTAGAATAGGTTAGAGTACCTACAGTTAAGTGAAAAAAAGACGCGTGTAAGAGCATGTAAGCCAGAGTCAGGCATTCTGCCACCCACGTGCAACTGCGGCAAAGTTCAAGCAGAGGCAACGTGTATGTATCCTCGTCATGTACGTTGCGAAATACGATTCAACACGACTCGATTACGTTCGGTTGTTATTTTGTATATTATATTGTGTATCACGCATACATTGACATGTTTTGGTAACATGAATCTGTGTAGGTTTTCTTGACGCTGTTGTAAACTCATTTCCTCCAGTTCTCAAAGCACTGTTTTATCACATTTTTTATATCAAAAAGTCAAACAGTGGCATTTAAAGCGTCCACAGAGCCATTGCACTGTGGACTTGCGTGCCTTGCACAGAAAAGATATATGTATTTGAATGAAACCGTATAACGAGACGGACAAACTTCAGTCGAATCATCTCGCTTGTATTCAATGTGCTCTACGATGATGAAGGCGGACGCTGGGTTCAGGCTCATGTAAACACAATGAGCTAAAAATCCGATTAAAAATGAAAACGGAACCTTATCGGATGGGATGTAATTTATGTGCGAAAAGGGTAAAACGTAACGTAAAATGCCAACACGATGGAATGCAGCGATAAAAAGCGAAACAAAGGAACACACACAAAGTGTAAAAACGAAAAAAAAAAAAAAAACAGAAAAAAGTCAAAAAGCAAACGAAAAAGGAAAATTGGCGGGTGAATGGGCCGAAATTCAACAATCATACTGCGAATGTTTGTTCACAGAAAGAAGTGCGTAAAACCACCAACAAGGGTTCTTGCTTTTGTTGTTGTTGTTGTTGTTATTGCTATTTGCTATTGGGTTGTCCTTGCTACTGCTGCTCAATGCTCTCAAAGTCAAAATACTTTACTTTTTCTGCTTAAGCGCTTTCAAACGAAATTCCGATGGCTTGGAAAGCTCTAGTAAACCCGGTCCGGTATCCTTTGCTTCACTTGAACCTTCACCACCCATGCCATCAGCCTTTTGCCCATCATAACTATTCAGTTGTTTATTTTCCATTAATTTTGGTTCCCGAAATTGAAATTCAATCGCTTTTTTGCAAACCTACAAAGAAATGAAGAAGAGAAAAAAGGCTGAAATGGTATGTTAAGGTAGCACACTTGAAAAATTGTTTATTGCAATAGTGAAATACTTTTAATGGGGAAATAAATAAATAGGTTGTCATATGATTGTATATAATTGACTGAGAATATATGTTTGGAATGTTTTAAATGGAATTTACATGTATTTGTTGTTATATAGGTCAGATGGAATTTTCGTTTTGTTAAATCAAGGCTGTTCAATGAGTTACCCCTGAATGGATTTATAAATGTAGGCTGAGTTATAATGTGACTTAGATGTGAAGTCATAAGTTTCCAAATTACATCAATAAAAATTCGGTAAAAAGTTCTCAAACGCATTTCTAGCTATCGCTGCGCACTGTCAGAGAAACCAATGTTTCCATAATTTTGTTGGTGCTTTTTTTAAACATTTCCTTAAGAGCTATGCCGTCGCCAAAAAGGTGAAAAATATGTTGGAAGGCAAAAGATTTGTACGATTAAAATATTGGACGGAAAAAAAAGTTTTATAACAAAGTTGGACTGAACTAATTGGTTTGACGACCAAAAAATTTGATTTCAAACAAAATAAAATAGTTTGACACTGAAACATTGGAATACATGGAGCTGGACGAAACGAATTGGATGAGGGTTGGATAAAAATAGTTGAACAATCAAAGAGTTGTATCACAAACAAAATAAAATACTTAGTTATACACAAAAAAAATTGGAAGACTGAAAATTGGACAATGGAAATTGGACGTCAAAAAGTTGGACATCAAGGTCGGACAGCAAAAAAATTAGAGTAGTAAAGATCAACTGCAGAAATTCAGCTGCAAGAAATTCAGAGGCCAAAGAGTTGCACGACGAAGTGTTGAGCAGAAAAAAATTTAACACTAAGATGTTTGACAAGAATGGACGCAAAGAGTTTATTTTTCTCTTCCGACCTTTTCGTCGCCAAACTTTTTGTGATTCAACTTTTTGGTGTTGCCTTTGTCGTCAAATTCATTCAATTCCTTGCCACTTAAATTTTAGTCGTCCATCTATTTTGTCATCCAACTTTTTCATTGACCAACTTTTTCATCGTCCAATTTTTTCATTGTCCAACTTTTTCATCGTTCAACTTTTTTGTGTTCCAAATTTTTGTTTTCTTATGAAGAACAACAATACCGATTTTCCTTTTACATAGGATGAAATAAACGGAAAATCATGGTCGACCATTCGAATTTTTTTCCATATACGAGATTGAAAACGTCAGACTTATGCAAAGCACAATGTTTGTATAGCAGCGAATTCGATCAGCTGTTGCATTTCGGACCGTACTGTAGTATTATAGCTTCACTGAATCGGACGAATCATTATCTAGCTTTTATATGCACGAGGCTTCCCAACTTTCGTTTGGGAATAAAAGCAAATAAAATTCATTCATAAAATCTCAAAGCCTTCATGAAACAGATTTTTAATAAAGCACTTATTGACTTTCTTAAGGCATACACTAACTTTTTTAAAAATAGATAATTTTTTTTAATGTATTGTACATACATACATAACGCCTTTAGATATGAAAGCTACACAAAATATGCGCAGTTTTTAAGTTTCTAATTGATTTGCTACTAAAATTAACATAGCATCGAAGGAAGTCGTGCAATTAAAAATTTGCTTTAACGTTCTAAGAAAACAGACCAGTAACATTTATTTTATGGTGAAGATGCTGAGATGATGATGATAATAATGAAATTCTGCAAAAAAAAAACAATTGGCGATGATGAAACAATTTTGATGAAAACGTCTTTTCACGCCCAGTATATGAAGGTATGAGTGCATTCATTGAGTTTGGAAAAGCGTAAGAAGGTTTTCCACCAACTTATTTTTACTTAATTTCTTGTTGTTTTACTAAGCATTTTATTATCTACCCGAGTAGAACAACTTTACCATAAAAAAAAAGGATTTTTTTTTACTGCTACGTCGACGACGTTTCTGATGAGTTTGCTGCCATGGATGTTACGGAATTAATTACAGCTCACCACTTTATTACTTTCAGGACTAAACCAAAAGAGCTATAGATTGGGCGAGCATATAATTAGAATACGATTGAAAGTGATTGTCAGTAGGTAGGTTGGTTGCATTGATTTTGATTAATTGAAAATTGTGCGTTGTCGAAAAGCAAAATACCACATGTTTGGCAAAGAAAGTCAATGTGGTATTTTTTGTTACATACATAAATAGGTTTGGGACTTACATGGAACGGTTTCTTTGGTTTGTCTTATTTTCTGAATATGGTGTAATGCATAATAATAAAGTTATTTATATTTACAGACTGCCAATTGCGTTGGTTCGGTTCGGTTATTACCTCGTTAATATCTAATTTCATTGAATTTATGAGTATTCCCTTGATGGTACCGATAACAAAACATTTCGGCATCTCTGCGAAACATTCATCTTGGTCATCGTAGCTTGCTACAGCGGGCGGTGAAACAATGAAATGAAGCAATATATTTTTCTTATTGAAATAAATAAATGAACTGCAACTTATAAATATTAATGCAATTGCTTATTTCCAACTTACGTATGCCAGCGGAATCCTTACGTATCATATAAACATATTTGATATTTGGATCAATTAGTGAAGATCTCATTGTACCGAAATGGCAGTGAAGAATTGGCGTTTTCACAAATGTTTGTATGATTTTCTGGAAAATTTTAAAACAAAAACTTTAATGATTTAAATAAACTGATGTATATTTTATAAAAATTGAAAATTATATATGAAGCTAAAAGTTTTTTAGGCAAGACAGTCCAGGAAAACTTACTTGTGATATATATTATTGCTTAAACACAATACACATTTATTTAGACCACTAAATATTATCACATATAAAGATTATCCAAATACTATTTATTAATATATGATTTTTAAGAATATATTATGAAGATATATCATATAAAGGAAATTTAAACCGAGGCACTTCTATTTTTTAATGAATTTAAAGAGGTAAGTAGCGCAAGGGTACTTTCACAAAAAATATTTACAAAATGGGAAAAATGTTGAAAAGTACGAAAATAGTTCAAAAAATCTTAAAATGTTGATAAAATTTCAAATGATGAGTCAAAAGGTCTGATAAAAGTCCAAAATCAAATACTAATGTTGGGTGATCGTTAAATTTCCATTAGCTCACACCAGTGAAGGCTTTCTTTCATACCAGCCAGCAAAGATTTTCATACATCCAAAATCGTTAAGAATGTATGCTTAGTCAAAATTTAAATGGCTTATAGAATATGTTGAGATGCGATTTGGTTTGTTCTTGTCTTTGGAAAATTTCAAAGATAACGCCAAACTTTAATAAATCTTTGCAACGCTTGAAAAAGCTTGTTTTCTCAACTTACCTTAACCTCGATATATACTGGCTCTGGTGGAGGTAGTTTCTCTGTCTTTCTCTTCTTCAGTTTTTTACCTTTGCCGCTTTTCCTCGATGCTTTATAATTAAAATAATTTTATATTAAATGATTCTTTCAAATTCAATACGAGTATTTACATATGTATACATTTATACATAGTAATTTATGTGAGTGCGATATGTAAGATGTGTGCGTGTACAAATTCTTTTAAAAGTACAAAAGTCAGTTTCGAAAAGAAAATTGAAATGATTTATCTACGAGTAAATTACAAAAGTTAGGAAATTAAAATGAATAAAGCCTAATCATATTCAGTAATCTGTAGAATTCATTGTTTTTGTAAGAACTCATCAAAAGCATAAAAAGAAAGAAAAAACCCTTCTTTGGCAAAGATGGCAACAACATCCTCAATTTGAATTAAAAGTTGCGAATTGTTATCACTGTCGGCAGACACCATCAACACAACCTTCATAAAGCGCTTGATCCTTTTTCTCTGATTTTTTTTAAGGAAAACGAAAAGTTTTCAATTTGAAAATTTTGTCGCTTTTATTGCATGCGAATGAGAATAACGCGCGCGCATTCGCGTTAATTCAAGATAAGGTAAAGAGATTTGATGATGAATTTCGATGGAAAATCTCATTTAAATGCAATGAGTTTCCCAATGAGCATTTTGCAACAACTTTTTTTTACACTTTTAATTTTTTTTCTTGGTTAAAAGGGTTTCCTCTGCTCCTGGTAACACATCACAATTTGCGTCTTTTCTAATTTTCACAGTCATTTGAGGATTTTTTTCGCGTATTTACTTTGAGTTGCGGTTCGGTGGATTTGGGTTGGTCGTCGTCAGTAATCGCAAGTAATGTGAAACAAAGCGAAGAATTCTTTAAATATTTATGACTCTGCATAAGATAAAATAATGCAGCATGGGTCTTAACTGGACTTGACAGACGGACAGACAAGTAGTCAGAAGCAACTGTACGAATACTTTGCTTAGTGAGAAATCATCTCAAAAACTCTGTCAGTTTAAAATTAAAACTAACAACGAACGGCGGCTGCTGATGATAAAAAATGCATAGCAGCTCGACGTCAGTCACAGATTAAAATCAAAGTCCTCAAAAGAAAATGGAAATTTTAGCCAAAAAAAAGAAGAAAAAACAAATTCTCTAAAGTATAATACAAAGAGAACGCGCTACAATTCACGTTCTTTGCATAACATAAGATAGAATTAGTGAAACTTAAAAAAAAATCCATTCAAATATCTAAACTTTATGTATTAAATTTTAACAAAACTTTGACCATAATTACCGGCGTCGTCTTCATCATCACTCACTTTACATTGGATTATCCAGTTTGTTTGCGTGAAAGTGTATTCAAAATGTTCTTAAATTCTCTCACAGTTCACAACTTCTACTTACATTTTGCTGAGCTTTTTTCACTTTTAACGCTTTCCGCTTGAGTACTTTCGCCAGGACCGCTTTCAACGCCAGTATCAACATCATCAGTAATTTCTGCACCGCCGGTTGTAATAGACTCAGCACCCGTTGTTGCAGAAACTGGTGTAGCTGGTGGTGGACTTTTTGGAGGATTTTTGCCTGAAAAAAAAAATATGTCCAGAAAATATCAAAACTTTTAGCAACATCATGGATAATGACGAATGAAATGCAGTACTACCTTTAGCGACGGCGGCTTTGCCACCTTTTCCTTTAGCGCCTTTTTTTTCTTTTTTCTCTGGCGGTGGTGGAGGAGGTGGCGGTGGTACTTGAAAAATATAAAAAATAAATGTCTATAAGTTTTCTATATGCGTCATAAAGGCACTTAAAATCATCAGTACTTTAAAGGGTTTCAATTAACGTTAAATTTAGTTTACGTTTCAGCATACGTGAAGACTTGTCACAGTCAGGGCACAAAAGTAACAATACAGAAAGGTCAGAATATTAATGTCGAATTAAACAAGTAAGAAAATGCTTTGCTTATGTAAAGTTATGCTAAAACTAGTGTTGATCATACTGAGTCCAGCTATTTTTATATTGGCAAAGACTGCCCCATATACAGAAACAAAATTTGCGGGGAAAAAGAAAAGAAAGAGTTGCCACATTTGTTCCCATAAAGCAGCAGCAAAGGTCGAAATAGCCATTTCTGAGCTCAATCTATCAACTGGTGCAAAAAAAAATTTTTTTTTGAACCACCCTAAATTTTTTTTCTGCTCCATTCGATAAGAAATGCGTGGCAATGGCTTTTGGACATACCTTAGGGAAACTTCGGACATTGAAAAGCACCAAAAGCGTCGAAATCGGTACTTTCCAAGGTCCGGAGCCAACCAAAGTGATGTCCAAAATTAGTTTTCAAACTTTCCCAATCGATTGGAGAAAAAAAAAAATTTTTTCGAAAATGGGTCAAAAACGGTCCTTTCTAGGGTCCGGAGATACTCCAAATGATGTTCAAAATTCATTTTCGACCTCTGTCCATCGGTTGGTGCATAACTTTTTTTTTTGGAAAATGGACCGAAATCGGTAATTTTTGGGACTCGGAACCACCTCTAATGTTGGTCAAAATCCATTATCGACCTCTTCCCATTGATTGGTACCAAACATTTTTTTTCGAAAATGGACCGAAATCGGTCATTTTTGGGACACGAAACCACCTCTGATGATGATCAAAATCCATTTTCGACCTCTTTCCTTAGATTGGTGCATAAAAAAAAGTTCGAAATTCGACCAAAATCGGGCATTTTTGGGACTCAGGACCACCATTGAATAATAATTGACAATGGTTATGACTCAACGTAAAAAAGAATCCATTGAGAAATAATAATTATGGACAATGGAAAAACAATTTCTTATGCATAATAGTTATGAATCAACGTCACAAATATTTATTGAAAAATAATAATTATCGACAATTAATATATCTCTTAGTAATAATAATTAAAAATCAATTTCCTGTTTTAAAAGCTTCCGCTAATTAGAATATCTATTGAAAAACATCTTAAACTTATATTAAACATTTGGTAGCAAATTGATGAATATTTCCAACAAGAACGTACTGTATAACAATTGACAAACAATTTTACGGAAAAAATTATAAAAAAATTTGTATTCTGTCACAATATACCAACATAGTAACTTACTCACGAACAACGCTAACTTCTCTTGTTTGTCCTTACGATGGACTGGAGGATGCCTGAAAATAAATGTTGCATAGAAAGCTGCTGAAAGTTGAGGCCCATGTTGTCAGTCAGTCTTTTTGTTTGTCACCTCATAATCAACAGTTGTCAACAGTATTCCTCAAAGGATAATACCATGACGGTAGTCGCAGCAGCAGTAAAGGAATTGCAATAAATGTTGTGTACCATTGACAGAAAAAAAAGTGTATTGCAGTATTGTGTTGCAACAAAATGAACAACGGAGAGATGAGCAATTTTATTTCACTTTATCATTTACTTAATGCAACATTTTGCTGTCAACAGCATAAATGAAATGTAACAAGTGGTGTCCAGTGGATCTTTTAAAGCGCTACTAGTGCGTACATGACAGTTGGTCTAATAACTCTCTAAGGATAAGTACTAAGTGCAGGAACAGTTTTTTGTATATTCTTTATTATTAAACCTACTAAATAAAATTAAGTTTTTTGTTTCATAATAATGTGATATATAAAAATTTTTACCTTCCTCCAATACGGTAATTTCCTCCTCTACCATTTTGTCGTAAAAAGTGCGCCAGCAATAAAGCACAATATACTTGATATCCTCGTTTTTTGTGCTCTTCTCATCCAAAAACTCTTGAAAGCCATCTTGATGTGCTTCAAGCAAAGCATTTACATATTGTGGCTCGAATACGCCCAGTAGATTTGAAATTGTGCACTTAAGCCACAATAGTCTGACATCTCCATCCATTTTGATGTTTAAAAAGACAACGACTGTGAATGTCTATGATTTGTATAGCGCTTTCGTTTGTTTTGCAATACAATTGAATTCAATTTGTGTTGTCCTGAGTGTAAAGGTATCAACAAAAATCTACTAGGCAGAATTTGATAGTTTTATTGAGTACAAGAAGTTTGTTGCGCTGATTTTCGTAACGATACAAAACTAAAAGTTCAAAGAGTGATCCTTGCACCATATAGTTTTGTCTGACTGCAATCGAAGAGTTTGTTGAAATTTTCCTGCTAAGAGAACACTTGTTAATAGCGGTTTGTATTTAAAGAATATGCATATAATTTTATGAAATTATTTGCTGTATTTGAGTCCAATTTGTAAGTTCTTTCATTAAAAAAAAAGAGCAGCTATAATTTCTAAAGGAAATATTAACAAAAGAATGTATGCTGCGCGGTACATCAGTCAGCTTTATAGGGACCATACTCATATACCTACATTTAAAAACTGAAATTGACGAACTCTGCTTAAGCTTAGTTTTAACCCATTCTCATGTACAATCTACAACCTTAGTGTCAATATTCGTATAAATGTTAGAGTTCTAAAAAAGCCTTCTCAAAATTTAATGAAAAATGCACAGAAATGCTTATTAAGTAAGCTTGTGGTAATATTTTGATGTGTAGCGTCTATCCTACGAATTCAATGGGCATTGGTTACTTTGAAAAAATAAATTATTCTTTAACCCTAGTGGGACGGATGGTACCTTCTGACATTTGGAATCAAATATCTCAGAGTTCTTTCAAGTTTGAGGTCTAGTTCTTTCTGGCAACTTCGGCCCATAATTTCTACTCATTTTAAAGCTATATGCATTATTTTACCTATTTACTGCTCCGGTTTGGAGCAAGTTTTGCATACCTACCTCGTGGATGCCGTTTAGTGCATTTGCATATAAACTGATACACAAATGCAAGGACTTTTGTGTTTTTGTGGTTTTTATTCAAAAACTCGCGAATAAAATTAACAATAAGTAATAGGAAACTAAAAGTAGTAATTCAAAAAAAAAATTCTAAAAATAATTCAACAAAAATTAAAAAAACCGATCAATCTACATCTGGGTTTGGGCAAGAGGGATTACAGGTGGGACGTTTCACGTCTAGCGGATCACCTTCGCGGCCAAAAATTGGCTTAACCGATCAAGATGTTCGTCTAGTTAAGGGCTTCTAAGAGCAAAGAAATTGAGAAATTCAAAATGGCGGCCGGAAGCCGGAGAAAAATCGAGTGTCCAACAAAAAAAGCTTGTAAAAATAAAAATTTCCAACCGATCAGATCGTTTCTTGACTCCAATTGTAGCTCCTAAAAAGCTGGTATGCAACGTTGACAGAACCCAACATGGCGGATCCAATATGGCGGTCAAAAAACCAATATAGTAATCGAATTTTTGAAAAACAACCGATTTGCATCAAATTTAGTATACGGGGGCCTTAAGAGTCACTGATAACGAAACCGAATTCAGATTTTACAAAAACATGATGGCAGATTCAAGATGGTGGACGAAATTTCATTAGATTTGTACCAAATTTATTATACAGAACTTTTTGGGTCGCCGATTGCGAATCTGGAGTAAGATTTCCAAAAATCTCATATTCAAGTTGGCGGACAATTTACCGATTTGTACTAAATTAGGTGTACGGGGGTTTTGGGAGTCACTGATCACGAAACCGAGATGAGATTATAAAAATTCAAGATGGTGAACCCTATACAATGAATTGGGTATTTAAAAATATGTTCGCCATTTTGGAGCCGGACCCCCATAGACCCCCGTATACCAAATTTGGTGCAAATCGGTTGACTTTTAAAAAATTCGGCTACCGTATTGGATTTTTGACCGTCATCTAGGATCTGCCATGTTGGATTCTGTCAACCTTCCACGCCAGCTTTTTAAGTGCTACAATTTGAGCTCAGAAACGAAAACGACCCGATCGGTTGCGAACTCTTATTTTTACAAGCTGATGAAATTTTTTCCCGTCCCACTAGGGTTAAAAATGTTTCCGTGAGTTACACATTCTGGGTTAAAAAACAAATAAGATTTTTATTTGCTACTGCTGATGATTACCGGACTACAATCAGAAATTCCTATAGGGCCTCACGATCTCTAAATGTGACCTTGATTTTTGAAATGATTTACAAATACTAAGGATGTGTCAGTGGGTTGCAATATAGGTATATGTCTAGACAAAGCCACTCAAAAAAATTTTCATAAATATTGAATACTGAATTAGAGCCACCAGTTTGAAGTTGTCTACTTTTTTAAGAAAAGATTAACTTGCCGTAGTTGTCAGAAATGTAATTTTTGACCAGGAATCACTAAACGTTTGGTAGTTTGGTGTGATTCCTTTACCACTAATTTCTAAGTGGCAATAGAGTTCTTCTTCTTGTAAAGGCTTAGTGGAAGTGGGATAATGAATTCTGATCTCATTAGTCCCAACACTTACCTTAATGTTAAGCAATAGCATACAGCACTTGAGCAAAGATCATTAAATAATATACGAAGGTAAAGCTTAAAAGAATGCATTCACTAAACTTTAAGCTTATAAAACTTAGAAAAAGAGTCCCAGACCTAACACTGCCCCCTTGGTTGGATTGTGCGAACATTTCTTTTTTCGCATTACATTCTTCGTTGTTCTTTCACAATATTGACGAATGTTCGCTTGCAACTCACCTATTGGGACAATGTAGATCCTTCAAAAGTGCTACTCGCGTATGAATGTTCTTAGCCGTTGTCGTTGTGAGGAATTTATTCTTCTTGGCAACAGATGGCTGAGCATGAACAACTGTAGAATCGGCAGCAGCAGCAGCAGTTGTGTCTATCAACACAGAATTACATCCGACGCGCACACTTCCGCAACGGGATCTATGCCCACTGATTTGGTTTGGCGTCGTCAACTATGGATGGATAGATGGATGATTGCAATGCGCTGCTGTTCTTTTGCAGTGATTCAGTATAGTGCACGGTATTATTTGTTGGTTTAGTTTTTTTTGTTATTTCTTGCACTGATGTGGTTTATTTCCGCAAAAATAGTGAAATGAATAAATTGTTTTTGCTGTTGTTTTGTTGAAGTCCTTGAGTGTTTCCTTGGATGGAAAAGAGCGCCCTTGTTGACTTCGTTGCTTTTGTTGCTGTCAAAAATACTGAAAGTAAACGCGTTTCCTTTTGATGGTTTGTACAGTTCTATCTCTCTATTATTTCGTTTCACGTTGTTTTTATTTTATTTTTTCTTCGTTTTTTTATTATTTTCTTATATTTTGTTGTTATATTTTAAAAAATTTCTGTGATATTTTTCTCAAATATGTTTCTTTCATTAGTTTATTTATTTAGTTAGCAAGGTGCTGCTGTTCTTCACTTCAATCGGCTCGGTTTGGGTATTCAAGCCTTTGTTGTTTTTGTGGCGTATTCTGTGTTATTTTGGTTATTTGTTGTTGTTGGTTGGCAACGCGAGTCGTCATTGTGACGGTGGTTTTTGTTATTTGCTGTTTAGTTTTCTGCGCTTCAATTGCAATCATCTTTGAGTGGGTGGGGATGTTGCTTACAGTGGAATGCTGTTGAAAAGAAACTAGTTATTGTCAAGACTTACAAATACCGAAAATCATTTTCGATAAATATATTTATTCCTTCACTTAGCATTTCATTTCGTTATGCTTCTACTCTATTTTTTCATGGCTTAATATCTTTATCACTCTACCCAGGCCCGGATTTACCTTCACTAGTAAATATCCAAAAAAAATCTGTAATATCAAAAGTGAGGACCTTTTTTTTTTTTTTTTTTTTTTTTGCTTGTTAACATCTAGGTAGTTTAGTGCAAATAATCCCAGTATTTGCACTTTTTTCCCCCTGTATAAATAAATTTAAAAATTTACAAAAAAAAATTACAAAAACAAATTTCAAAGTTCCCAATATTTGCCGCCCCTAAGATCGTGCCGCCCTAGGCAATGGCATAGTGTGCCTCGAAGGTAAATCCGGCCCTGACTCTACCACTCTTTTCGATCCTACTTTTGTCCTTTGCATGCATAAAGAAGCCACATATTTCTTTCTGGTTCATTGTATTAACTTAACAAATTCGTTATTATTATTTCAACGTTTTTGTCTACAACAGCACGCTCTTCTTCCATTAGGTCTAATCACAGTTTACAACGTTTCTGTAATGTTTCAGAAACGTTTCAAAAGATATCGGCGTACATAAACACGTTGCAGAAAGCTTTTTGAAATTGAAGTGAAAGACATTTAGTTCATACAGCATTCAAGTTTCAAAAATATTTGTAATGCAATATTCTCAGCTAATTTAACATTCATGAATCCCTAGTAGGCCATAGGCTTGGAGATAAAATTTCCGGCCAGTCCGAGTCAATCCCAGTTATTTGGTAACATTGTATGGGTGCCTCATGTAATCTGATGCGAGTTAAATTCAAGGTTATTTTAGTCAGCTTCCGCGGGCATTTCTGGTAGCTTAGTGTTAATTGATGAAATGATAGGATAATAACTGATAAATTAATAGCGCTAACTTTATTAAGTAGCATTCAATTTTTATTATTTGTAAAAGTCAATTTCAGTGAAGTCTTAAATTAAATTTCAACTTAAATTTTGCCCACCGTCCTCGGTTGGCATGCAAATGGTTGTATGGGTTTTGATGCTACTCGCAAAAAGACTAACGCCAGTGTTGCCAAACAACAATTGCCCTGACAACATGACAATAGTCAATTTAAAAGTGGCTCCTGTATGGAGAAGAAACCGAATCAAACCATAGCGAATCCCTTCAGAAGGGCAAAAATTTTGAGGTGTTTGAAATCGGTTTTATTTTCGTTGACGCTGTTGTTGTTGAGGTTGTTGTTGTTGTTGTTGTTGTCAATTTAGTTGATTTAGCGCATGTTGTTATTGAAAATATCGTGTTGGAAGTATTCAATTCAATTTTGTATTACACATCTAATGTTATGGTGATATGTCACAATGTTGCGTAAATAACGTAACAAGTGATATAAATCCAAAATAAGTGAGTAAAGTCCCAGTTGATTTCTTTCATATTCTACGCTTGTTTAATTTTACTTATTATTGCAAATATTTATAAACTTTTATTTATAACACTTAATACGATCTTTCAGTAAAATATCATATGACGCACATGTAAATATTTTCATGACAACAATTTTGCGCAACATTTTTAATTATAAATAACTAGTCCAAATGGTAAACTGATAGCTTATACGGATACATATAAGTATATGTATATGTATGTATATATATAAAATTAGATACCAGCACGAAATTTTCCTTTTTTCTGATTGAATAAGTCTACCCGACGAAACAAATATCTAAAACAAAAATATAATATAGGAGTTGGAGTAGTTTTTGCTGATACTCTTTTTGTGGATATTAATTAACATTCACAATAAATCATTGTATAGCGGTAAAAAATTTTTTAAAACTTGTGAAAAATATCAGAATTAATTCTGAAAATATTTCTTATCTCTGTAACTGTCAACTGTTTAAACATAAAATGTTAAGAATTATTGAACTTTTAAATTAATTTTTATTTTCTTTAAGGCTAAATATATTTTGAGTCGATTTAGTCTTCACTGTGAATCAAATTTGGCACACAGACCGTACCTTCAATCAAGCTTCTTGTGATTTGAAATGGTTAGAATCGGTTAACGAAAATGTCTACCGCCCATACAAGTAAAACATTTAAAACCAGGGTTTCGAACCCGAACCGAACCCGAACGGTGAACCCGCTCCGGTTCAATGAATTTTATTACATTATGTGAACCCGAACCCAATCCCTATAAAAAATTCGTTTCAGGTTCAAGTTTTATAGCCAATTATTATTAAAGTGTTAATATATGGGCTGGAATCGGAAGACCCGAAACAAAGTTTGTGCCACGGAAATGAAAAGCGTGCAGTACTTAAACTTAATCGGAAATGAAGTAGTTCCACGTAGGCCATTATATATATTAAACAGTGATACCGTGATATTTCTGCAGAATAATGAAGGATTCATTCAGCAAAAATAGTAAAAGAGTTTTTCTGGTACAACAAATTGAAGCATCTAAGGTGGGCAGTGCGTTTTCCTGACCTAAATATTATTGAAAACTGTGGGGGTTGTTTGGTTCGACAGATGTTTGCAGTAAACCGGCAGTATCAGTCCATCCACGAGCTCAAAAACAGCATATTAGCCCACTGGGAGGCTCTTCTTCGAAAATACGTTAAAAAGCTATTTAAATCCTTACTGATGACTGAAGTGGTAGAGAATAAAGGAGTATCCACCCATTATTAAAATAATGTTTTACTTTTTTTTTAAAAACAGTTAGAGCGAATTTAAGATACAAAAATTTTGTGCTACGTTTTGTCGCACCTTAAAATTAAGTTTTTTGGTTTAATTCAAAAATGCATTAATTTTTTTAATAAATTCTTTACAAGTTATTTATTTCGTTAGCTTTAAGAACGTATACCATGAAAATAAATTTTTAATAATTGTTTTAAATACTCTAAAACACCGAAAAACTAGTTGAGCTATCGTTTTGGCGCAGACTGTACATATCAAAAAGATCAGTCTATATGTAGACATTTTTTTCAAAAATAACTAAATAATATTCTAAAATAAATGTAACTGCTTAATTTTTATTTTCTCCGAAAGATTTTAACCCGAACCAGAACCCGAACCGAACCCGAACCCACTAAATTTCAAAGTATTGAACCCGAACCCGTATGTACTCGCACCCAAAATTTATAGGGTTCAAAACCCTGTTTCAAACGCTAGATTGAGAGAATTATTTAAGGTAATGGAAAAATATTTCACATAAATTGTTGGAATGATTCGGAGATGCCCTGAACAAGAACTTGGCGAATTTATACAAGTAGGCGTGGCACGCTGCATAGAAATAAAAGCTTTAAAATGCTTTACTGAGAGAATGTAATCAAATTTCACACAAATACAAAAAAGATTTCGGTCTAGCATCAAATAAAAAGTAGGCGATTTTCGTAAAGATGACATGGCACCTCCCATACAAGCAAACGTTTTAAATTCAGCTATTTTAAGTAATTCAAAATCAATCAAAAAAATCCAAATTTATGAAAATTTTAGTAAATTGTGGTGAAATATGCGTAAAAATATGGAATGCCCTCTAAGATGTATATTCCAAAGCTCGATTCAGTACATTTCCACAATACCAAAATCACATCACTTGGTGTAGAGCATTTAATTTTTAGTGAGGCCAAAGATAACAAAAGTTCACCTTTAATATGGAACTCAACAGTCTGGTAATCATTTTATTTCTCGTTGCAAAATTCATAGCTTCTGAACGAATAAAGGATACTTGAGTAATTTTTTTGCAATCAATGGAAAATTTGCAGAGGTTTTCTGTTGCCATTCTTTGTTTGTAAATATATTTTGGTTGGTTCTCCTCGTGTAATGAGTTTTTCTTCTTTCTGGCAACAATAACTTCCTTGATTTCAGTGACTTAATCGGAACTCTCATCATGATGGTGGAGTGTATATGAAGGTTTTGATATGAATTCCATATACCTTAATAACGATTATGTTAATGCTGATTGATTTCAAAATTAATAAAATAAAAGAAGACAACATTTGTGTAGATTTCTTATTAATACTAAAGTTATAAAGCCGAAACAATTGAACACTTTGTACATTTTCAACCCCCCCCCCCCCCAAAATAATCTACTGATTATGGTGATTTTCTTCTTAAAACAAAGAAATCTCTGCTTGAACTCATTGTGGCTTAAGGTAAATGATATAAAATGGTCTATATTTTCATACAACACTTTTTGTTTTATTATTTTAATGTCATTTTTCCTGTGTGCGTGCGCTTAACCTCTAATGGGAACAGCGACAAACCAAAAAAAAAAAAAAATCATTTGGAACTGTGCTTCCGCAATGAAATATAAATCTAAATCCACTCAGTTGAAGGTGAACAGGTGCCTTTAAACAATTCATGAATTGCAAAATAGCTACAAACAGCAGCAGCAGCAGCAGCGCGACAGAGCGTCAACGCGTAGGAAATAAGCTGGAGCTGCAAATAGGGGGCTGACTGAAGCGCACAAGGTACTATACATAGCTAAGAAAGGTAAGAGTTGAAAACGCAGTGTGCTAAAAAATGAAATGTTGCTGCAACAATATAAAACATTTAAAGCAACAACGTAGACAACATGTAATTTTTATTGTTAACATCGCACACACTGTTCCGCCCTAAACATCTCTCTCCACTTACTACCTACGTTCTCTGTTGTCTTCCATCATTGTTCTTGTTCTTGCTGCCTGCTGCCTGCTGTCGATACAAAATTGTGAGTGAAAAAAGTTAACTTCTACAACTGGTAACACTTGTTCGTCACATACAAGTCTCGCAACAATGACAACAATAACATCAGCGTTACGCCCCTATAACTTCAGTTTAACTCCCTCAGCCATCGCGCGCTTAACATTATTTGTCGCTCTTCTTTCTAATGCTCATTTGCAGTTTTAACCTCTTGGTGGTAAATTTCTTCTAAATCTTGAGAAATTCCCTATGTGATTTTATTTTTTCAATGAACGAAATTAGATTTGCTGAAGCAATTTATCATTATGCTTACACAAATTACGCCCAACATTTTCCAATCCAATCTAAATCAATATTCCGATTAAGTGATCATAATTTATATTGTTGACCTTCAAGACCTTAATGATGGATAACGACCTCAAAAAACTCAGCCATCCATAATCTTTTTTTTTTGTAAAGGGTGTTTTTTTTAGAGGTTTGTTTTTCGAATAGAGATAAAACTGGGATTTTGTGGTCAAATCTGGCAACTCTAATGTCATTTATATTCAGTTTGGTTTGCCATTTCATCATGAACAGGTTGACAAAAGAACAACGCGTCCAAATTGTGCAAATTTATTATAATCACTAAAATTTCAACTTTATTTTCACTCAAAATTCACATGATTTTTGCAATTATGAAGTCAAGAAGGCCGCCTAGATCTTGTGATATCACACCTTAATTTTTTTTTTTGGGGTTATGTGAAGCCAAAAGTATGCGTCGATAAGCCAGCTACGATTCAATACTTCGAAGCCAACATTACTCGCGTAATTCGTGATATACCTTGAAAATTGGACCTCCATTTTAGACTACGTCCGAGCTAGCCGTGGCGTTCATATGCCAGAAGTCATATTTAAATTATAATGCCGGAAGATTATCTTTCGAATAAAGTAATTTTCATGTCTATTTAAAAAATTCATCTTTGTTTTATTCCATTTTAAAGTTCTATACCTCTAAAAAACACCCTATATATCCAGGCCCTGATTTACCTTAGAGGCACACTAAGCTAGTGCTTAGGGCGGCAAGAATTTTGGGGCGGCAAATATTGGGAACTTTGAAATTTTTTTTAAACAGGGGAAAAACAGATCAAAAAAAAAAAAGGTCCTCACTTTTGATGTTAGAAAATTTTTATCCAATATTCACCAGTGAAGAATTTGTAAATGGCCTAAGGGCGGCAAATTTCTAAATCCGGGCCTGTGTATATCTTGAATGGGAATCAAACCGAAATTTCAGCACGAATTTCTTTCTCAAAGTTAGCGGCTGTATACTGATTATTATATTAAGTTTTCGCGAATGGCCTAAGATCTTTATAGTATTGTTTATCGCCTCATATAATAATTATTTTCTTTTCGTCAGATGAATTTCAAACCTCTGGTTCTGAAGCCCGAATATACTTTTCCAAAGGTTTTTCACAAGCAGAGTTCGAACCAGAGGTTAAAATTTCTCTGAAGGTTTCGGTATTCGTGATATTCGGTATTGAGATATTTGAGGCTATATTAACATCGAAAGGAAATTCTTTTATTATAAAACTTTTTTTTTATAAAATTGGGTACAAGCGAACTAATCTTTTTCACTAAAACCCATTTTAAATTATATACATATGTCAATATTTTCTTTTCTCTGAAACTTCAAGAATTAAAATTTATTAAAGAGGTCTTGGCTCTATGTTTCCAACCATTCAAATATTTTGCAGAAAGATGTTTTAGTAATTGCGCTCGGATTTAAATAACATTAGGGGACGTCCATTAAACACGTGAGCTAAAATAGGGGGGGGGGGAGAGGATCCGGAAAAATCTTACCAAATCTAACCAAAGGGGGAGGGGGTCATGTAAAACCTCACGTCAACTTTTTAATGCATGGAATTCAATTATAATTCAAATCTCCTTAGTAGGTGGACGAATTTTCGATGATAATGCCTTCCATATTCCTTTTGCGCTACTAGGAACCACAAGTTCTTATGGCTTTTTTTTAACGGTTACTTAACTTTTTGGGATCAAACCTGTTAGAGTGAATTTATTTTTTTTAACTTTAAACCAACGTTCAGCTAATGATTCCTTTAAGTGCAATGTACCATGTTGATTTTTAAGAGGAGGAGTTAAGTTACAGACTGGAGAGATAGGTGGAGTAGTGCCGGAAGATATATCTCTTAAGTTTACAGATGTCGATAATTACTTTTGGCGAAAATTTCACCTCTAGTTGGATGTTCTTCTTCAGTGCCACCAAGGTTTGCGGCTTGTGCGCGTAGATACGAGACTCACGTACTCGCACCTTTTCGCTCGTTATCATTTTTAATAGGAAATCATCCTAATCGTAGTTGAGGCTTAGAAGCCTCATTATAATATAAAAATATTATTCGAGATATCAAGTAAGTTTTTTACTAAAATTCACGGTATAGTTTGTATATTGATGATCAAAATTATATGTCCCGTCGTCGTATTGTACCAGTTTCCTCAAGCTGAATGGCTAAACGTCGCCGTGTTAACCCAGTAAGTACTACAAGATCAGGTTCTCGACAATGATATACACGTTGATTTTAGGTCCAGCGGTTTGGTCTGTGTAAGTCAGTCAGTCACGAAACTCTTTTATCATTAGATATTTGCGCAACCTCAATGTTACCGTCACAATGTCAAATAACCAGTATATTTAATAACACATCAGGAAAAGCTAAGAAAATCCAACAAAATTCAATGTAAACTAAAGTAGCATAAGACTCACTGAATGAAACTCGAAAAAGGTTAAATACATAGTTATTTGGTGGCATAAATAAAAAATTTCTCAGTTTCGTATTTTGTTTTGGTTTGATAACAATTTTGCCTGAATTTCTTATTCAAGTTTTGTATTCTTTTGCTGTCGCTTCTTGTACTCTGGTACAAGGACATCAGTTCCGTCGTGATGTGTTTGCAAAAACACAAGTGTAAAGAAATACTCGACGATGCAGATGATGAATGAGAATTCACATCTATATGACTTAAAGATGAATCGGTGGTGCACATAGGTTGTCAGGCAGACTGTGACATACAATGATTTTTTATTTTGCTCTTGTTCCTGGAAGCAATATGACAATGATACTTTTTTTTTTTTGGAACTAAAGAACAAAACAATATTAGGACATGTAATTTAAATAAGTTTGTTCAATACTAACACAACAAATTTAATATAATGAGATATTGGAAGGGTAGTAAATTGTATTAGCATACATATCCTTTAGGCATTTTTAAGCTTTGTGCTTTGTATATCTCTGAATATTTGTGTTATAAATAGTATGATTATATGTATGTATGTAGGTATAATTTTTGGAAAACCTCCCTGGGCTCTAATATTATTAAGGAATATCACAACACCGTATGTGAATAGCAATTAACTAAGAAAACAAAGAACCCCTTAATGAAACTTTGATTTCTTTACAAAGAGCATCTTGAATGTATGTAGTCGTATCGTAAATTCATCTTCCGTTGATGTCGAAGAATCAACACATTGTCACTATCATTCGGAAAGATTAAAAGCCTGACTGCAACGATTCTCTAAATAGTGAAACAAAATATCACGCAGTATGTGGTTGGACGTGATGTCCCACTCACGCATACACACACACACTCACATGCACTTCATATCGGGCAAAGTCAATGTTATCATTAAGACGAAGCATTTCACTAGTCGTTCGACTTCGCTGTTGTTGCTATTGGTGCCGGCGGGTTTTGTGCTACGAATCTGTTGGATCTCTCTCACGCTAATGTGTTGCCATTCATTTGTTTGCATTCAATCAACCGCACACGGTTGAGTTTGTGTAAGTGGAAATGTAAGATTGACATGATGTGTGTGTGTGCACTTACAATCCTTACAGCGAGCTGCTTAATAGGTGACTAAGTAATCGGCAACAATGAAATTCAATCGATATAGCCATAGTTTTATTGACTCATTTTGACTCTATTACTATACAATAGTGCGGTTCAAAAAAAAAACTTTTTGATTTTTTCACGATGTGTCAGTGGATTACAATAGCCCTATACTATGTCTGGACAAAATAACCCAGAAGGATTTTCATCAATTTTGAAAATTGGATTGCCGCCGCCTGTTTTAAGTTGCCTACCCATTTTCGAAAATATTGATTTAAAAAATGCTGCCAGTTAAAGAGGTTATCAAATTTTGCAACAAAGTGGGTATGCTTTTCGAAATGCTATCGATCGTGGAATTCGAATCCCTGATCAGTTTTTCTTCTTCTTCTTTTTTTCTTATAAAAAAAATTCCCGGACTAAAACTAAAAATACCGATTTTCTACTTTCAAGTTGCAAAATCTTTATATAATATTTTACCGCCGATCTAGTGGTACATTATTTTTAATGTACCTTTATTTGCTTAAGAGAAAACCGTAAACCGCATATCATGATCTTATTTCAAAACCAAGATATCTACATTTTTCTAAATTAACATTTCTGGCATAATTTGAAATTTTTGAAAATCCTCGAAAAATCTATAGAATAGTCATTAATTTCTTTCAAATTTTTTGACCACAGTGAACTTATTATGTAATCTCAAATCGACTATGTCTCAGGAGTGCTCACAAATTAAGCTATTGCGCTAACGTACCAAAAATATTCGCATGGTCTTGGATTTGCGTGTACGTTAATCATACGCTATAGAACTTTTTTTAAAACTCGATGATGGAAAATCCGAACATTCTCAGTTTGTAAAGGAGGGAAAATTAAATTTTAGAAGGATTTTTACCAAAATTAAAAAGTGTCACCAATGAAGCGCTTTTCCGAGTGAAAGAAAGGAATATAACCAATACTTTGCCCAACACCATACTGCGAATGTACTGCAGAATGCTCGTTACCGACTTCTAAAAAAGCGTTTTTTTCTTTTCCGATTCTCAAAACTCGACTATACATTTTTACCAATAATTTTTAAAATACAAATGATAGCAAACAGAAGAAGATTTCACATTCACATTCAAAGGTAAAAAAATCTCACATGAATCTGTGATGCCACACATGAAATAAAAAAAAAAAAAATACCAGGGGAATTGCAATTCACATGAAATTCATGAAAGTGTTGATTGGGAAAAAGAGGTATAAACTGCTGGAGAGTTAAAAATAAAGACTGCACTTTTGAGAATAAGTCACCATGCTCAAAGTCTTGAGCAACAGGAGATGGAAGTCAGTGCCATCTGGAACTTACTATAAATTTGGGTAGATTATAGTTTTTTTAATTTTTTTTATGATAACAGTACATCAGACATCATTGCAATATTTCCTACTAGGTACTTTCACACACGTTAATGCTGCCTTTGTGAATTTCTAACTAAAGGTCGAAGATACATAGGTCATAGATACATTGGTGAAAGTTTCAGACAACTCAGTGTCATTGTCTCCACACCTGTTGTATATAGATTGCATGGATGTAAATTACAACTAACCCATCTTTTCGAAACTAATTGAAATAAGTGTACTATACACCGCTTCCAATGTTCGACGCGCAATAGTCGCTTGTTTTGTGCCTCTGTGTGCCTGTCTTCGAAGTAAAACATTGAAATTCATAGCATGTACGTGTCAGTAATGTGTGTGAGTTTCTGTATCTGTGTGAGCAGCTTATTTTGTGCTTTCGGTATGCTGCTGTTTTCATTTAAATCTCTTCTTGATTGTGAGTTAATATCGTACACAAATGGAAATTTATTGACGTATTTGTTTGACAAACAGAAGCACTTGTCGCTCAAGTATCCCAACAAACAGTCAGTTTGCACCGCGCATCCTGCAGTCGTCTCTTACTGCCACTAAATTGTTTCTCTATTTTATTTACTTCATTGACAGAAACCACAAAATAAGCGCACCCACACTCACATTTGTGTGGATATACAAATGCACAATACACGCAACAGTACCCAGTAAGAAATTGAGCAAGGCCTATCTTCCGGATAAGGCAGCAGCCTTATAAACAGCGTCAATATAGATGTCAACATTGCTGAATGTATAAGGCCTTCTCTAATTAGATTTTCATGTAAATATGCCTTCGAAGAGCAAGTTAGTTAGTACGATTAGCTCTGGCCTTATCTAAGATCTTTTACACATGTCTTTACCAATAGCAGAATCTTATATGGACGCAACAAAGTCCAAATTTCATTTCTATTCTCACGTTGTGTTTCGTTTTAAGTTCTCAATTATGTAGTTCATGAACATTTTGTTACATTTAAAGTTTGCTAGGCACTCAAAACTTACTGGATTGTTGCAATATGCATCATATGTACGTTGAAAGATGAAAGCTACTGAAAAATGTTATCATCAAATAAGTTGATATTTTTTAAATCAAAAATTATATATATCAATATGTTCATTTCCATAAGAAATCATGTAAATACCATTTATTCGTTTTCCTTTGAAAATCACCAAAACAGGTCTTAGAAAAAGTAGTGATGGCCAGCTACTTTCCAACGAAGGTCTTCTTATTCCTGCTATTGGCTACTGGGTACATGCACCTATGTATATATTCGTACACCGATTAAATGGAACTATGCGTGTTTGCCATTACGACGAAATTGTATTTGTTTTATTCATTCTTTTCTACTGCAAACATTTTACAATTAATACCATTTCAGTTGCTGCATCAGTGACAACAAAACCCTTGTTGCTATCTAATTAGTCCATAGCAACAAAATGAAATAGCGACCTTTATGCTATACCACATTCTTAAGTGCATCTTAGAGCTGCTTTTTGTATCCGCAAAGTGATGTCAAATACAAACAAAATGATATAAGGGTGAAAATGTGCAATGAGAAAAGCTTAATAGTTGAGCTATGTAGGTAAAGGAAAACCTTAATGACACAGTGAAATAGAATTTATTGCACATTGGGCAATATATTCAATACGTTGTCTATTGATCATAACGAATTAGGATCGAAGTAATAATCAATAGAATATCAACGTATAAGCAAAAAAAATTAAAAACTATGAAATGTAGTGAGAATATTTTTTTGGAAACTTTTTGAAAAATTATTTTTGCAAACTTGTGTTTTTTTTAATTTTTTTTAAATTGAAACCCGAAAACAAGTAGCTCTCACCTTACAAGTAAATATTTTGCAAGCCTTTTTCCCAACCAACTTACTCAAACCAAGTGTTGGTCTATTGTGTTACTATGGAATATTTGGTTCCTTCTCTTGGAACTGTGTACCCTACCTATGTATATAGGTCCGGATTTACCTTAGAGGCACACTAGGCCAGTGCCTAGGGCAGCACGATTTTAGGGGCGGCAAATATTGGGAACTTTGAAATTTTTTTTTGTAATTTTTTAAATTTATTTGTTTATTTTTTATTATTTTTTTTTTTTATTTACTAGTGAAGAGGGGTGGCAATTTCTGACTGGCTTAAGAGCGGAATATACTAACCTGTATATGCTAACATACATATATAGGGTCATGTAGGTTATCAAATAAGAAGGACCAAGTGCATAAATCGTCTCGTAGTAAGTTCAGCGCTGGAGCAAAGGAAATGTCAATGTTTTCTTCGTCTTCTCGATCTTCACAGCTTCTACAGTAGTCAAAAGAGCGAGCTCTTAATCATTTCTCATATCTACCGATAAATATGAGCTATTATCGCAGCAACAATTGACGAGACACTGTGCCTGATGCGGAATAACAGTGTTAAAGAGCGTGTGGCATCCCCTGTAAACTCTTGAACCCACCTCTTGTTAGATTCTTGTTAGCATATTGCATATGGGAACTGTCATTCCATCTGAGAAATTTTTGAAGTAGTCCTCTACCACCTAACAAGTTTATCAGCTTTGGAATTACATACTATCAATGAGGTGAATGTTAAAGAGATGTAGATCCGCGGATTTAAGAGCTACTTTTGATTCTAGGAAGACTGATTTTAAAGATTTTATGTCAGTCTCAAAATGTCAGTTAATGAATATATATTCTCGCAAGACAATATTTTCTCTCACACTAGGTGCTATTCTTCTAAGTATAACTGTAAAATCTGCTTGGAAAACATTGCAATGGTCTGGTAAACTTGTAACTATTTTTAACTTCAGTACATTCAAAGAGATACCATAACACACATATCTGTTTAGCTCTGAGTCGTCCTTAAAGTAATTATGACAGCATCTTCTTCCCGGAAATCCTCCTTTCTAGTCATTTTTAATAAATCTGTGAGTCTTCTAATCTATCGTGAAGATGTTTACCAGAACAGTATAGTCCTCAATGGCGGGAACAAAGTTTAACCTTTTTAGGATAGCATATTGAATGTGATGTTCCTCCCTTCGACTACCGGAGAGTTTTCTTGAGTCTAATTGCGGAACAGTGCGTTTACGTGAAGGTGGTTTGATACTTAGATGCTCGTAACACCTACTAAAAATAATTTATTCAGCTTTTTCGGATTGACACCTATGTCAGGTTCAATTGCCTATGTGTGGGGTCTCGAATAATTTCACACAGCTGCCACAACATCCACATAGGCACTGGTTCTGCAATAATGCCTCAGTGACATAAGCATCTTGTTTATAGCCACATTTTATATGCGAGCTATAGCACTCTATCTTGAGGTATGGTTTTTGAGACAATGTCCCCAACTATGTTTGCGAAAACTTGGCTTTGGACATTTAAGTTCCCTCATTCATGTAAGGAACTACCAGTTAAGTTTGTGTGTACTAAGACTCTTTACTCTTTACGTTACCCAGGAGCCATAAGTCTTACTAAAGAACATGTTGTAGTGGGATATAATCTTTTTTCGTCTTGAGACTTCAGCAATTTCCTCTATGTTTCCTCAAAAGTTCGTTTGTCCCAGTCAGCCTTTAAGCAACTTTAGTCGACTTTGAACAAGTGAAATTGATGCCACTTCTCTAGTAGCTTTTAATGATAATCGCTTTATATTTTTAAGCATTAAAAAATGCTGATCTTAATTTTTCTGAAGTTGACTAAGCTATTTATGCCATTTGCCAGAGATATGTAGCTATAACATTGCGAAAAATTATGACGCACTTTTTAGCTCCTTGAAAGTTTTATCACAAAATAAAGATGCCTTAAACGGATTTCACTTTCAGATATTACATTGAATGTTTTTCCTTAGCCCAAGCTTTGAAGTAATTTTTCAAAGAACTGACCTAAAAATTATTCACATGAAATTACGTATACTAAGTTTTGTGAAGTTCCTTTAACTTACTGTTCATTTAAATCATAATTCAATAATTTATTCCTTATTAAATCATATCAGACGCCCAAATTCTGCTTATTTCAAGCCATTCCATTAAAATTTTTTATGAAATCAATACAAAATGTTGCTCATCCTTTGCTAAAACTGAATTGTCTTTGTGTTACACACACATTCATAAGTGTGTGCTTATGTGTTTGCACAAATAATACCTTTGGCTTCTCAAAAACCACATTTTCATTTATACACAATTGCAGTTCTAATTAATATTTGAAAATTTGATTTAAGGTATCATAATACATCGTGTGTGTGTGTGTGTGTGTTAATTCAATTGAAGGCGTGGCTACAAATTTAACACAACACAACACCAACAACAAATAATCCATACAAATGTCACTTTAGATTTTCATTTTCTAAAATGCATATCAATTTAGATTGCAGGCTTTATAGATGAAAGGAACAAATTATTTGTGTCTGATGATGTGTTTGATGGAATGTTTCCAATAAAGATACAATCAACATTTGTCGGTGCTCTTTAATGTTACTTAATTTTCTGGGTATTTCACAATGCTGTAATCTCATTAAATTTTAATCAAAATGAGGTACATAGTTTCCTTTAAATATCCTTGATTAAGTTTCACTTTAAGCTGCTTAAGATTGGTCCAACTGTTGTGATTGCAAGTAAAATCTCTGGCACACAAAGACATTTGCTACAATGCGTGAAATTACGCATTATATTTCTGTCCCATTAAATTTTAATTTGATGACCTGCAGTAAGTCTGCATAATAACGTAAAAATTTTAAGAATGAAATTTATGGACTGTTCAAACAGTCCATAAAATTATCCTTACGTCAAACTGATGTAAGGATAAATTTATTTCTGCAAAAGTATTGATCTTTTTAATCCAAGCCAGAGAAATATTAATTGCTTCCAGTACCAATGATGTATGATTTTCATACATATGTTAGCGGCCAAACTAGTTCAACAGAAGCGTGTTAGGAAGAACCAGCTTAGGTTAGGAAAATTTTAGTCTGTAAGGATAAGTGCGCAGCCTTCGGCCGTGATTTAAGGTTTACATCCTACCATATGTCCATCATCGGGTTCGCTGCAGCCTTTGGTCGCGGTTCAATGTAGTATATCCGACGCTGGTGTGTTAGCGAAGCCCGAACATAGCATACATATGCTTCACCATATGCGAACTTTTTTATGATGATAGACCCAGTTGTTTCCAGGGCGAGCGCTATGCCTACTTTTTGAAATTCGCCTTGTCCAAAGTTTTTCAAATCATTCTTACTGCTTGTCTGATATTTGGATCCACTAACATAAATAAAGGGTGATCCAATAAGAGCTTGTTACTTTGTTTTCTAAATAAAATACATAAAAATCAATTCATTGATGCAAACCTTTATTTGGAATGATAGTTCGGTTCCTACAACTAAATGTTTAAAAATTATTTCGTTCAAATATTACCAACGACTAGTTCTTAAATGGTCCATTCTGTGGGTCCAATATTCGACAACTCTTTCGAGCATATCGGCCGGTATTCCTTGAATAACACGAGTTATGTAGGTCTCCAAAGCGTCAATTCGGGTTTCGGGTTTGTCGAAATAAACAAGTGATTTAACATATCCCCAAAGAAAGTAATCTAATGGCGTCAAATCACATGCTCTTGGTGGCCAATTAATAGGACCATTTCTTGAGATGATACTTTCATCCAACGTTTCCCTCAATGAAGCGATTGTTTCGCCAGCTGTATGGCATATTGCGCCATCCTGTTGAAACCAGAGGTCAGCTACACCAATATCAAAATTGATCATTGATCATTGCACTGTAGCGAGTCCCTTTGACCATAACCCGTGCTCCATTCGCGTTTTTGAAGAAATAAGGTCCGATGATGCCTCCTGCCTATAAACCACACCAAACAGTACATTTATCGGGATACATAGGAAGCTCTTGGAATGCTTCTGGTTGTTCATCAGCCCAAATACGGCAATTTTGCCGTTCAACCAGAAATAAGCTTCGTCGCCAAACACAATTTTTCGATAAAATAATGGATCAATTTGCAGCTGTTGTAAGGCACATAAACCGAAATTAAAACGTACACCAATATCAGGTGACTTCAATTCTTGCGCGAGCTGTATTTAATAGGACTTCAGAGCAAGATCACACCTCCAGATACGCCACAATGATCCATAAGAGATGCTCAAAGCCTGAGATTGGCGAGGAAGCGATTGTTCACGATTTTCACGAACACTCTCTGCTACTGCAGAAATATTCTCAAAATTACGGGCTGTATGCACCCTTGTTCGTATGATGAATGACCAATAATGTAAAATTGGTTCGAAATTTGGTGATCGTGTTACGAATAGTGCGCTCAGTTTGAGGCTCATAACGACCAAAATGATGTTGACGAACTCTATAACATTCTCTTACTGATGACTGATTTTGGTAGTATGTAAGTTTCCACAATTTATAAACGTTGTTCACGAGTAAGTTTATTCATGATTGAGTCGTATTGAATACTGAACACAAACGTGATATGGACAAGCCATTTTACACATGACAGCTGTCAAACAACCCAGTTGGAAAAGAAACCTTGTATTGGATCACCCTTTAGTTCTCTCTTAGTATTGCGTTTTGAAGTTTTTAATTGCATGGGAAGTTTCACGCTCACAAGTCGAAATTCGTAAACTTTTTGTTCAGAACTGTTCTGAATTGTTCCTAGTATTTTTGAGAAATTTGACTGTACTTCATCATATATGTGGCTCTCTCAATATAGCGTTTGAAATATTTTAATTCTATGGGCGGTAGGCGTTTCCGTGAACCTATTTCACCTCAGTTAGTGACGTTGTTCAAGAATATACATATATACATTTTTTACATAACACGCTCGCTCCTATACGTTACAAACGGAATGTCAAAGTGAATGTGCACTGAGTGTAGAGTACAATTACAAATACATATGTGCGTACGAAGCCATCTGCTTTCTGATCTAATACTCGAATCAGAAGCCAATCATAACGAACATCGAACGTTTTTGTCACTAATTAATTTATTACTTGTAATGCAACTCGCAAAAAATTAAAATTTTAACTGCCATAGAAGCTCACTACCAATTGTTGGACGACGATATCTATCTGCCAACCTCAGCTAGTTTCAAATTTTTCGCTCCACAAAGCAAATGTCGCAGTATCAATGCAGCTGCTGCTGTTTGACCAGACTGTGTCCTTTTGGGTATTCGCTTCCATGCAATATACGCAGCAGTGACTTGGTGGATTCATTAGTTGCCAAATACACCAAAGAACACGACCCAATTAGTGAGTCGCAGTCGCGTGTATGCACGCATGTAATCAACCTTAAGGCTTCTAAGCTATTGCGCTTAATTTCGGAGCGCAGTATTCACTGTTGTATCGCGGTCAGCGCAATGGACAGGAAAGTGCAGAGAGAACGTCCGAGAGATATTGTATGCAATTTGATGCATTCAATTGGTGTAGTGATAAGTTTTGTATTGCCGCAAGTTCGATATTCTTCTCTGACATTTAAGAAAATAATAAAAAAGGAAAAATACTTTTAAATATCTTGCAAAATTACCATTTCTAATCACTGCATTTGTTTTTTCCATTATTGTCACCCATTTCATATTTGCGTTGCAACTATTTGCTGTAAACAAAGTTGGACGCCAAAAAATTTCCATAAACATAGACCGCTGACTGCATTTTCCTTCTTCTTGTTTTTTTTTTTTTTTGGGATCGCTCAGTAGCGGCAACATTTTTATTTACCTGAAGTTGCGTGATTTATGATTTGTACAAACCAAAACTGAATAGCAATGGACTCCGGCAGATTTGTAATATTTCATCACGGAATACGCTCCGACACCTTTCGTGCTCATTGGCAACTAAGAGTATTTCTCGAACGTGAATTCATTTCCAAGTTGTGCGCGCCCAAAGAACTTTTCCAACTGCATGCCACGGCGGAAGCATTGCACACTCAACTTTATGCCAATTCAGTTCACATGGCACAAGGAATTGCAAGTATGAAGTCAAGTGGCATGCAACGGGTCCTGCCGGGAGCAGTTGTGGCAGGGAAAAATGCTTTGTAAATATCAAGCGTGTGTGATTGTTTTCCATAACTAAGACTTCGAATGAACATAAGAATCAATTCAATCCATGCATGCATTCGCATTCTATGGAATTTTAGGTTGACAGAGTTACCAGCAGCAGCTAAGTTGAGTCAGCTATCGGGAATGAACTTTGGAACCTTGCAGTTTTTGTTCAGAAATGGCTTTCTTTCTTTCAAGCCAATTGATTTGTTTATACAAACAGATCAAATAAATGTTTGTCTTCAATCAAATCCGGTAAAAACTTGAACATATCAAATCAGAACATATATTGACTTGAGCCAATTTTAGTTGAAATTTGAGATTTACCACTTCTTGTTCAAAATAAAGTTAATTTAACTGAACCAAATATTTAATTGATTCAAATATGCACTTAATTCTTATTCTTAGTTTGGGAATATATCTGGCAACTCTATTTGTATGGCTTTGCGCAACTCCTTATCGTTGTTATGGCTCATGTTGTGCCTTTTGCAGCACTGATGTGCTTGGCATTCATGGCAGTACGAAATATGAAGAAATGCGAATTTTCCGTTGATCCACAATCGATGTTCGATGATATGCGGAAAGCTCACACGGAACGAGTGACGAGGGGTGGAATAAAAGAATGGTGAAAAGGCGCTTCATTCGTAGTGCAAATGAAACGTGTCGAAAATGTCGAATTTTAAGATGAGAGGAAAATACATACAACTGGCATTCTCATGTCGTATTTTGTTGCAGCATTTCTTTTTTTTTTGCTGCAGCAATTGCATTCGCACCGGACGCAATCGAATTCAATTTGCAGCGTTTTGCAAACTCATAAGGAGATACACGGGGATCCCTTTGCGGAATTGGAGCAAGACGTTTGCAGTTTGACTGCCAATGGACGTTTTGCACCATACGCTTTATTATCGTACACAGATTGGGTAGTATTGGACACGTTTTTACTCGTTGCAGGATAAGCAAATAATGCAAGAAAACATGCTCATTGCAAAGTATTTCAGTATTTTCATTTGCAATAATAATTTCATTTTTACTTGAAAATTCTTTTTGATAGTTCTATGAGGTACTTGAGATTAAGCGTTAAAACATTATTTTTAAGTCATATTCAAATAAACTGCATGCAAAGAAAACTTTAAAAACTATTTTACGGAAATTTAGATTAGGTTTTAGGATGAAAGCGAAATCACCTTGCATAAGCTTCAGAAAACGATAGTGATGACACAAAACTCGCTACATTTTTTTTAGTGGAACTTATTCAGACTGATCTATTACAATAGCATATCATCTGATATCACCTGAGATGCAAGAGAAGTGTTAATCACATCAACTTCGTGACAGCTTATTTTTTTTTATATATTTTCGAAACCATATCAAAAGTAATGAGAGTACCGTGCATCTTTGGCGCCTGGGGCGAACACTTCGAATACCGCTGCCCTAAGTACCAAAAACAATTTTTTGACAAGCAAAAAAAAAAAGTCCTCACTTTCACATTCAAAAACTTTAGCAAAGTGAGATATATTTTACTAATACATACTGTGAAAATTTCCATCTATACATTCAAATTTACTACATCGATTTAATTTCATTCACTAAAAAAAGGGGCCTCATTTTGGACTTTCAAAAACCTTAGTAAATTGAGATATATTTCACGACCATTTTGCCGCCCCCTTAAGCCTTGTGGCCGAGACGGTCGCACCAACGGCAAAACCCTAGGTACGCTACTGAGTATCTGATGAATAACTTAAATATAACTTTATAAATTTGTAAAAATTTGTCATATGTAAATATTGCAGAAGAATCACGATCACGATGTTCATCTTCTAACGTACTGACTAAAGATCATCAATATAGTCTTCTTGAAAGAAAGTTTTCATTGTTTAAAGAAAATTTAACTTAATAATGGATTTTTTTATTTAACGACGCCTTAAATGTACATTTCATGTAAAAGGTATCCGGCATTATAATTATTTTGTTGAGCCTATTATTAAGTACAGTATATGTCATTACCAAAAAAATCACACTAAGCAGAGATACATTCTACCTATACAAAAAAAAAGGTGATAAAGCTGGTCAAACTGCATTCATCCGTTGCTAAACGCAATCATCAGTGACTTTTAAGCTCATCAATAAGAATTTCTAAGCCTGATCAGGGCCCGATTTAGACCTCTGACCACCTTAGGCTAACTATGAATATGTGCCCCCAAAGTACGAAAAGAAAACTTACTAATATAAAATAAAAATTATAGTGTGAGATTGTTATTCCTGAATCACAATTTAAAATCTTATAAGTAAAATACTTGCGACTATTGCTCTATTCAAAATCGTAGGCAACGAGGCTAGAGACTCACTTTTAACAAACGAGGGAAGGAAAATTTCATGTCTCAATTGCATTTGTGCAATCCTTTCCTTATAAAATATTTTTCCGCACTTAATTTTTTTTCACTTGTTAAAATAAAATAAAATTTTCACCGACTTAGCTTTGAGAACAAGAAAAGTCAGACAATCCATATCAATTGAAAACGGTGCTTGGCCGATGAAATTTGTTGAATTTTTTGATAGACACTCTTACACAATTATGGTTCTAGCGATAGTAGATATGTAAGTAGCTGTTCTTTCATAAATCTGACCATTTTCGGCGAACATTGAAGAGAACTATATTCCGTATACTTTTGCACTTTTTCTGTAACTTTTGTTCTTTTTTCTTCGGTAGAAAAACTTTAGATAGTTAGGGATTATCAAAGTCAATTAAGTTTTCGTTTTTTATAATAGTTCTCAATATGTTTATGTGAAGTTTATAACATAATAAGGGTTGCTTAGAGAATGAAGCAGTCAAAAGGTAAATATTAATTTTACTTATCTTACCTATAGTTAAAAGTTAATCATGCCGTATATTATAGTTATACAAATATAAATAATTTTTTAATAAATAAATCTAAAACAAAAATACATATTATGTTTTTACTGAAAAAAATAAATATTTTTTTGATAGGTGTTTATTTTATACTAAGAACTAATAATTTATTTTCCAAGTTTTAGTAAATACCTATTTGCCATAAAACAAATCACATTTCAAGAAACATTTAATTTGATTAAATGAATTTATTCTTTCAGTTATGGTAACTAGTCATTACATATACAAATACATAATGTATAATTATATTGAATAATAAATTGGCATAATAAATTAAATAAATAAATTGGCAAATATAAATGCGCATATATGGTACATTCCATCTAGAAAAGTTTAATTTTCAATATTCTTTTGAGTTGAGGTGCTTATTGGGTAAATAAGCCAATAAAATATTATTACATACCAATACTTTGAACAAGTTGAAAAAATTAATATAAGTACTCATAACGATATCGCAAGGCAGACATTTCATTTGTGAATTGTGTATTTACCAACATGTCCAACTCAGCTCGTTAAAGCCAAGTAGACTTTGACCAAATGTTTAATACTCGATTATTATAAATATTTGCACGATTTTACGACCAAAATTCAATTACACACAACGGCGACAAAAACAAAAAAAAAAAAAAAAAACGCTTTCAGCAGTTAAGCCACATCAGTAGCAGCAGCACAATTTCATCCAACATCCAGCAATATGATGGTCATTTAATCCTTTGGATGCATATTGTAGAACAAGGCAGAAATAATATTTTCTTTTTATTATTTAAAATATTTGTTAATTAACAAAAAATACACCGTGCTCTGCTGATGTTGCCATCATTTCTGTCAGTTGTCAGACTTGATGGCATTACTGCGAGCAAAATACTGAAACATGTGGAGACAAACCATACGTACGGACAACACACGGTACACGCATGCACTGAGACAGAAGATGTGATGTTGCTTGCACACTGATGTTGATATGATCAACGTGAATGGGGCAAATGCCATGCGTTGTGTGTGTGCAAGTACTCTGCATCAAGGTAATATTTTGTTTTTCATTCATTTTCGGTGGTCATTTTTAATAAAATAAATTCAACAATTTTTTATAATTTTTTTTTTATTACAGTGGCTCTTCTTTTGTTTTTTGCGCTGTTGTTTTTTCATTTTGTGCCACTGTAATTGCATAACAGCGTTGCGGAACTTTTTTCGTAACAAATTTTTTCCTGCTTGATACAACGGTCGATTTTGTATCGTTTCGCTTGCTTTCATAAGTCTTTTCTATAATCTGATATTGGAGATGGCCGCAATGGTCGTCGTGTCATGCGACTGCAACATCAATGCCTTGTTGAAATATTTAACCTTTGCTGGATCATTTCTGTAAGGAATTTAAAATTTCTTATGAAAGTATTTCTATATATGAAAAGATCGCTTAATATCAGGTGAAAAGATTTACGCTAATATAACAAACTATTGCCATGATCTGCAAACAGGAAACAATTATGTTAATGCTCAATAAAACATGTCATGCGAAAGCACAGTCGTCTTGAACATTTAAACGAAAACGTCAACCTTTTCAATAATTTCCACAAATTGCACGCTTTTTATTCACAAACCCAGGCAAAAATCAACTGCGTATTCCCATAGTGTCAAGAAGTTCAACATCAAACAGCTGATAAGACAAGGAAACGAAAAAGTATTTTTTTGTAACGTAATTTTAAAAACAGCTTTCACACTGCAAAAACGCAATGATTTGCAAATGTTTGACGCTGACTCCTTTTTGTTTCACATTAAGCAACTGGAAAAAAAAAAAAAAATTATAAATTGTCTGTATAGCAGTGATAAATGAATATAATGGAAAGGTTTTTCCATTTTCTAGCATAAGATCATTTTCATTTTGAACTATTTATTTCCCTGAAATTTTTTTGTTTTCTGTACAAATTAAAATTCATTGATGTGCCAGAATGGGTTAAAGCATCGCCTATACGAATTGTTTCAATTTTAATACATTTTTATATGAAAACGCTGCTGATGATGCAACCACATATGAACGTGAATACACGGCTGACAGAAAACGTGGCGTCGTCCTCCGCTTATTTGTCCCATGTCATGTTTTTACCGATGCTGCTACGGCCACGGTAACGTTAAAATTGGATGATTTTAATTTTGTAATTTTTCGAATGTTTCATAATTTTTATCCAAGGAAAAACCATTAAGCTCAAAAATTGAATCCTTTGAGACAGCAACAGTGGCAGGGATAGTCGAAGCAGTTGGTCGGTATTGAAAATATGAACATAACATTTGGTACAAGAATGATGACGATGTCGTTAGCCTTAAAATGCGGTCGCTCGAGATTCAGGCGCGTTTTATTTTTTTTTTTTTTTCGGTGGCATTGTTTTCTTTTAATTTTTCGCTATTGTGGTGAAAATATTGTGTGTCATTGATATTGAAGAATAATGTTATTACAACATGTTTAGGTTTTCTTCACTGAGTAAAAAAGTTCAGTGAGATTGATTTTTACGCAAACTGAAAATAAAAAATAAAGATTTAATTTCCTTTCCAATTTAAGTAAATAACAACAATTCATACGCCCATTTCTGCCCTCCAATCGATTTGTGTTTCACATTTGCCAATGATATACGGCAGCGAAGTGGCAGGCACTTCATCACGCGTCATCGTCATCGTCATCAACATCTTCATTCTCTATCATTCCTGCAGGTGTTTGCTCATGTCGAAATTTATTTCCTTTTTTGAAAGCATCATGCATGCATGCCTTACTCATTTCATCACACACGTGAAGTCATTTTTTCAGAAGACAACATTCTAACAAAATGGCGTAGCAGAGAAAAGTTAACGACTATTTTTATGAAATAAGAGTCCAAAATACTGTGTGTTACACAATAAGAATGTGTGTGCATTTTTTTTTTTTCAGTCACAGCGTTCTTTGACGTCGCTTGATTATGAAAATATTTAAAGGATCTATGAAGGGAAAAATAGAAAAAAATTAAAACGAGTGCATTGCGGGTGTGAAAAAAAGAAAAATAATATAAAAATATGCAAAATATCGAATATGTACTTACGTTGTGAGAGCAAATGCATTGAAGTTGAAATTTCTTCCATATAAAAATATTTTTGTACATATGCACATATATGTATATAAAAAAATTAATGAAGACATTAGCAATAATTCGTCTACACAGGGGAAGGCGGGAAGTTTTGTAGCTAAACAGTGTACAAATATTAAATAGAAAGCAAAAACATGATTAAATTAAATTATGATTAAAATTAAATTATGATTAAAGCCTTAATTTTTTTTTCATCTTAAACTATGTCCTTTTTACTCCCCCATGTTAAATTCAAATGTCACAAATTGCATTACAAAGCTTAACACCAACATAGAAATGTAATTTATTACGTCAACGCTTAAAATTTTTATGATACAAAGAATTTTGTTAGATTTCTCGCCATTACTTTTTCACCGCTGATGCTGACTGACTACACATTCATGGCCATAAAAAATTTATGATGATCCATTGATGACAACCGATTAAAGTGAGATACGCGAATTGAGTTTTTTTTTTTTTGCTTTTACAACGTAGCTTTTCGATGAACGTGCAGCAAGTATCAATGAAAGACAACTCCACATGCTCAAAAGCAGCCCAGTAGGCAATAAGTAGGTCAAGTAAGAAACGCTATAAGAAGAACTTCCTTCACAGAAAAAAAAGATTCGATGATATCAAACAATTTCGGGTCCGATTTCAACGAATGTTTTGTATGATTTTCAGTCATAGAAACAGTTTCTCTGATATAACAAAATATGATTTGTTGAAACTTAAAATAAATTAGTTGATTTCAAAAAAGCGTTTGTTAATTTTCTTACAGTTTTTGTTGAAACTTAGAATAAATTCGTTGGTTTCAAAAAAGTTTTTTATTTTCTTTTTTGATTTTTTACTTTCAAGTTATTTCTCTAATGCTGTTGTTGGGTACTTATTGTTGATTTATAATGTAATACCATTTTTAAAACTTCAAAGGAGAAATTAAATTTTTTTTTACCTGGCACCCGATCAGAGAAGAGAATTGAATCTGTGTTCAGTGGCATATGCAAAGAAGCTTATCTTACCCAACTCAGCTACCGACATCATTTTTAAGACATACTAAAACTGCGCATGCAACAACCATTGTCTTATCAGGGAAGCTCCTGGTTCAAACCCCGGCGACGACATAATTTTTTTTTAAGTTTTTTATGTTTTAATTTAAAAGTATTTAAAAAACAAGAAGAGAACTATATTTTTATAAATTGAAAATATCTTGAAAACTGACTTTTATATTAAAAAAAAAAACAGACTCGTTTTTTATTATTAACATAAAAGGCAGTTTTCAAGATATTTTCAATTGATACAAATACAGTTCTCTACTCCTGCTTTTTTTTTTTTTTTAAATACCTTTAAAATAAAAAATTAAAAAAATAAAAAAAAAATTTTATCGTCGCCGGGATTTGAACCAGGAGCTTCCCTGATTAGACAATGGAAGTTTTTTATTTGCATTAACAGTGAAACATTTTGCTGATTACGCTAAAATATTTCGTTGTAAAATCAGATAATTTGAATTTGCAAATCCAAAGAACAAAGGGTTTTGATTTTGCAAATTTTTTAATTGATTCAAAGAAATGAATAGTTGAATTCCACAAATTTTAATCATAGAATTGCAATTCTTTGATTTTACCAATCTTGTTTTTTCTGTGTTGGAAAGGTGCAGGGCTTACTCATTTCTCGTAAGCTTACATACTTTCTTTTTATATGAAATGACTCGGTAGTAGTAGGCCTGCAGTATTCTTTATTAAGTTGAAGGGAGACCAGTATGCTATGTCATAAAATATTTTTAGAAGGGGCACCTTATCAGTCTTTAGTCACGGACCCCGCTAAGTCTGAAGACGGCCCTGAAGCAAATCATATGCAACTCATTCAAAGGTAATAAATAGTTTCCAATGTGTACTATTTTTCCTCAAAATCTCATTATGTAATGAGGTTTTTTCTATAAGTCTATTAGTTTTCCAGTAAAAAAATTAATAAAATATAATAATAACTATGTCAAAGTTGCTCTTTGCCACACATGTTAAAGAAAGAGGGTCATTTAATTTTTGTTAGATAGGTTTTTTCATTGGATGTTATTTTTCTGTATACGAGAATTTAGCCCTTGATTGACCCTCAGATTTGCTCCTGTACAACCAAAGCATCAAAGGTTTGGTAAAACCTAAAGTACTCTCTAAGTACCTCTAAAATGAGATATTTGGTTGTTAGTTAAAAAAATTTGGAGCTCATAAAGGAGATAATCGGTTGATATCGAAACCCTCTTTTGGGCTCTTTCTGACTTCGGGGTAAAAGTCTTAGTAAAAGTCGTATAACTTTAAAATGAGTTAAAAGAGAATCACATTGCTGATATTGAAATCAGTCTGAATCTAAATTATACCAATTTTGTGCCGCGATTTTAAACATTGCTTTCACACTGGCATTGAGTTTTCGCTTTATGTTTGAAATTACTTACCTCTGTTTTTTTGCAATTACTTGATTCTTGCTGATACTATTAGCATTTTGTTTGACATTAGCTAACACCTTTTAGTTTAAAATTAGCCATTTTCATTTGACATATGCTGACATCTTTCTTGATTACGACAAAATATTTGAAAATTAAGCAAATTTTAAGAAATAAAGCTATCTTTTACAATTGCAGCAGTGCTGGCTGGCATGCCTTCGTCGGTTGAGGCTTTGTTCAATTGTCTACTGGGAACTTCAAAATGACTTTGCTTTCTTGAAATTTTTGTATGCCATCAGTCAGCAAATTATTATGTTTTCATCATACGATGTTGAATTGAATACTTTTTAGAACAATGTATAAAATAAAGAAGACATTTTTATTCCCAAAAAAAAAATATTCTGCAGTTTGAAAGTTCTTAGTTAAAATATTCTTATATTTTTATGGATAATATGCTTGACATCAATTTTCGAAAAACTCATTGATTTTACTGTAGGCGTGGCGCTGCTGCTGTTGTTTTGTTTTTTTTTTCTGAAATAAATCTTTAGCCAAAATGCAATTCTTTTTAACTTCCTGCTTAAATGAATGAATTGCAAATTGCAGTAAATGGAATTGTGTCGCCAGCGAACTCTGTTGTTATCGCCCACCAGAACAGAACAAAACAACATCAATGAAGGATCGAAACAAATGAACGCAAGCAGCAAGCCGACAGTAGCAGCCAACAGTTTAAGACATCAGCGCCAGCATCTTTGGAATGCAATTTTATTGCAATGTTTTATTGTCGTTAGAAATTTTGGCAACAGCAAAAATTTATTTCCTACAAAGTACGGATATTGTTATGTTGCAAAATTTGGGACTCATAAATTTGCAAGTAAACAAGAGATGGATGTGCATTTTAAAAGTTTTGTATCAGCATGTAGATATCAGATATATCTGCTCTGTTTTCTGGATTTATTACTTTTAATACGATTTGTAATGCATTGACTTTGTGGTGGAAATGTAGCATCAACCAAAGCTCTAAATTTAATAAATGATAAGGATTTGAAACACTGTTGCTAAGATAAACTTAGTCATATTATTTAATTTTTTCTTATCGAATACCTTAGCTTTTGGCGTGGAAAATTCTAGAATACTATTTAAATCAGCACCTATTCAATTAGACAAAATTTCGATCACTGGGGTAAGTATCATTGCAACAATACGACAATTGTTGGCTTCCAGATTGTGTAATGCCACTGAGAGAACGGCCGCAATATCAAAAAAGGCAACACTTAGTCAATTTCCCCCATGATCCGGCAAGACCGGTTCGCGATACGTTGGAAGCACTCAATTGGGACCAGACCTGGCTCCGTCCGACTACCACTTGTTCGCATCGATGGAACACGCACTCTCTGAGCAGCGCTTCGATTCCTACGAAAATGTGAAAATTTGGCTAGATAAAAACCCAAGGAATTTTATTGGCGTGGAATTCACAAATTGCCTGAAAGATGGCAAAAATATGTGAAAAGCACTCACTCCCATTATGGGACAGAAAGCATTAAAAAATGGTTCAAGTTTAAAAAAAAAAATGAAAAAAAAGTTTATAATATAGTTTATTATACGTACTAAAAGTTTATAATATATCCGAATTTCCATCATAGCCGTCCATTTGCTTACAAAATTTAAGTGTTTGAGCTATAGAAAGAGAAGTCTCCTGAAACTTTAGATAAGTAAGTTAAGTGAAGTTTTGAAATTTACAATTTAAATTGTATCATCAGATGAGTACAAGCAATTAAGGATATTTTGCTTTAGTTTTTCACTAACATTTCTTTGCAATTTTTGTACAAATGTCCTTTCGACACGAATAGGTATCTATGTATGTATCCTAGCTACTCTAACAATAAAAGTTACAAATTGAATTTGGATTCTTTTTATTTATTTTGCTTGCTAAATTTCAAGTTTTATTTGTCAAATATCGGTTTGTTTCTCAAATTAAATGATTCCAAGAAAATGCAAATTGAATTTCAGTACACGCCAAAGTTTTTCCAAGTGTTTGGCATTCGTCATTTCTTATTTGTGGGACTGTGTAGTTTGAGTGTGTGTGTGTGTGTGCTGTTGTTGTTGTTGTCTCTATTTAAGTTGCTGTTGGTGTTAGAGTTTCGCTTGTTGATTCACTGGAGAGATGTTGTTTGTTGTCTTTGTTGCCCTATACCATGTTGCATTACAAATTTTCCTCCCGCAATGCTTTCGGAAATTTCTCAGCTAAAACGCAAGGATTCGGCACCAACAACTGCAGCAACAACAATATAAGCACAAACACAACCACAACAAAGATCGACCACTACGTGGCACACGAAAATATTCGTCACACATACCAATGCACAAACGCATAAAACCAAATACCAAATGCCATGGGAAAAGAAGCTTTCGAGAGGGAATAGTAGTAGCGGTACCGATACAACACAAAGTGTAAACAGCTAAAACGACAATGGAAGTGGAATCCGCAACCAAAACAACAGCTGCAGCAAAGAAAACACCAACAATCGTAAGGAAATGAGCAAAAAAAAAACCCATGAGATATCCCGGATATTTCTTTTTTGTTCAAATGTTCGTACCTGATGTTGATGTTGTCACTGACGAAGTTGTTGCATTTGTTTTTCTTTCTAAGACTTGAGTTTACGCTCAGATATTTTTGGAACATTTTGAAGCTATAAGCTTAGAGCGACGGATTGACGGATTTGTTGTAGATATTTTAGCGCCTATAATTTTTTTTGATTTGAAAATATTCAGTACGCAATTTTTAATCAAACTTTACAAAAATTTGATTTTTGCAAACTTTAACCAAGAACATTTGCCATTCCGACCGCTAAAGTTCACTAGTTAAAGTTTCCCTCAATTCAGCCGATATCAGATAGATCGGTCGCTAGACCTTCAACTTAACATTGAATATATATTTTTTTCAGTGTAAAAATCAGTTACATAAGAATGCAAGCAAAGATGCAGGAAAACAAATAGAAATAAATAGTTAGAAAAGAATGCGAAAGAATCTAAGCTGTAGCGAAGAAATGCAAAAACCCCATAAGTTGACACTGTCAACCAAAAGTGTTCTCCCACAAATACAAGGAAATGAAAAAAGCGTTTTCGCGTACTAAACACATACATACATATAAACATGCACACACGCATACGTACAGTAAAAAGGGAATAGTTTATCATGGAAAAGTGAAGAGCAAGAAGTAGCAAAAGTGTTGGCGTTGGCTTCGACAATAATTGAATACCCTACACTGTATCAATAGTAGAAGTGCACAATAATGTCAAATGCTGTTTTCTCCGGTTGTTTGGGAGAGATGTAGGAGATATACCCAAATTTCAGTTTTGGCCAATTTTGAACTCCTAATATTACATATAGGCGATATAAATTTAAATTAACGTTTTTAGAAAGATTAACTAATTTTTCATAAATTTTAAAATATTGTAGCGCAACAATGATTCAGTTTATGACGATAAGATAAATGATACGTTAATGAAATCAGGAGACGCTCATAAAACACGTCCGCAGCAAGTGAGGGTACATCATAAAATAGACAAACATGGCGGAGGGGGCGGTCGAAATATTTTAGGACATCCTTTTTCTCGTGTTTTTTTTTTTTTGTTCATAAGAAATAAATAAAAGCTTAAAAAATGGAAAAGAGGATAGCATTATCACTAGCGAGATTGGACAAAAGTGAGCATCCAGGGAGGAGGGCGTTAAAACTTCAGAATTTTTTGCAGACGTCTTTTATGAAAAGCTTCTTAGTTTCCATCATTTTAACGTGTAATGATCTATACAGTAAAATCTGGATAACTGCGATCTCCAAGGGACCAAAATTTTTGTCTCAATTAAAGAAGTTTCCCATTTACACAGTTTCCCAAATAATCATACTCAGACCGATAAAACGTGCATATTCAAATTCAAATTCAAATTAACAAATTATACACACATTTCCCACTCATAGAGATTATTTCTGAACGGTCCCAGTTATAGAGGAAAAAGTCCATGTTATAGAGGCGAAAACGCACAAAAACTTCAAAAATCAAATCCCAGATATAGAGGTTTAATAATCTCATTAATAGAGTTATTTGGATGGGACCTTGAAGTGAGTCTCACTAGTCGAGGTTTCCCACTTAACCAGGTTTCACTGTATAAACTTTTTTATAGCTGCCACGGCCCTTCATATGAGTTACAAATGTATGTTCAATTAAACATCCCCTATGTGTAGTAGAGGTTTGCATGAGTGTACTCGAAACGACCATCAATCCACTTGCCACGTTGCGAGTCCATCGAGCTCTTGTGTACGAAAACCAAAAATCAAATCAAAACAAATAGAAACACCAAGCAAAAGTGGTGAGTGCTACACTTGCAAATAAATATCAAATAAAATGTCCTACAAATTCAAGCGCTCGAAGCTTTTTGCATTCAGAAATTTTTGTGCTGATCGTTTCAAGTGCGCTCATGCAGACCTCTAATGTGTAGGGTATAAGAAGGGAATTTGCGCGTGAACAAGTATTCTGCATGCAGGATCAGCAAAAATCTCTGCACTCTAAATCAGCGCACAACTCTTTTGTTGGCTGACACTAAGCGGATGACTTAAGTGTTGCACAAGCAAACCACAATCATGCCACACACACGCACACACACAGACACGCACAACTTTATCCTACCTTAAACCATAAGTTGTCAGGGCGTAAATATTTTCTTGTTAATTCCAAATTTCAGTTTTCATTAGATGTGCGGCGCTAATTGCTGCCAAATGTTAAAGTGGTGAGCAGGTGCATGTTTTATCTCACCATCAAGTCGTTGAGCGAAGTTTTATTACTTAGTATGATGTAGTTAAGCTTGTTTTGTCATAACTGTGAACTTCGTTTGATTTTATTCTTAGCCAAATTCAAAAGATGCATAGTAAAATTGCATTAACCAGAATTTGGTTATACAAAATTAATAAATAGTCACTAAGTTAAGTTAAGTTAATGTTTTCATTAATATGCCTATATATATATATTATATATGACTTTGTACGCTTAGCCTGTTTCCTTTTGCTCTCTCATTCGCAAATATATTTAGTTTATTGAGTTCCATTTTGAAAATCGATTAACTCTGACGTTCTTAAAATGGCTTCAAAATCAGCACGCATGGCTCTCCCTTATAAACTCGCCTTGTGTAATTACCTCATGGAAAATAAAAACAAAACACGTACTCGCAAAGATATTTACTTGCCATTCAATGGTTTGCATGCTTGTTTATATTTGCGCAATTATATTTTTAAAAAAATTTTAGAACTTTAATAACTTGATATTGAGATTCGAATATCGTTATCATTTTTATTGGAGATTGAGATCAAGTGTCTAAGGAATTAAACTAAACAAATTTGATCAAACTTGAACCAGTAGCTTTTGCGTGATTCGCGGGCATCGATGAATGTAACTATCATTTTATATAGATAGATAACATACACCATAAAAAATGTAACTACAAGTTGCATCTTTTTGACTAAAAATAATATAACATTAAGGCCACCCGGTGGTCTAGAATTTTAGAAAAATCGATTTTGTTTTTTTTAATATTTCGAAGGTACAATCTTTTGAAAATATACTGTTAAATTTTTGTAATGATATTGACAGTATTTTAGGTTATACAGCCTTTATGGCAGGTAGCGAACAGTTGGCCCGCGTGCGAAAATAATCATACGTAAAATTTTAAACTCATTTATCTCGAAACTACTTTTTTCTGCTCGGCGGGATAAAAATAAAAAAAAACCAATCCAATCCAATTCATCTCAAATTTGAATATGTTATTCAGAACTTCAGTGGCTATGGCCGGAGCCTCCAAAAGTTTTTTAAATTAATAACTTCTTAGTTTTTACGTAAAAAAACTATTGAAAAATGGTCTGTTTTCGATTTTTAAATTTCAAGAATGCGCCATTTTGTCAAAAACTTTTCTTTTTCAGTTCTAGAGGTTGGGCTCATAGCCACACTCATATAGATTAATAATTTTCTTATTATTTATTTTTCAGATAAATGCCAGAGCTAATATTTTACCCGCCGCACAGGTACCTTTTTTTGAAGCGGTCATCTTCAGTGCCAATTTTCAAATATTTAAAATTGTTTTTTGATTATTATAAAAATTATGTTGTATGCTCCTTGAGTTATATAATATACCTAAAAGTTTTATTATCGTTGCTCATTATCTTCGCCTTCAATAAAATTTTTGAAAATGCCTTAAGTATACGGGTGCTAGACCACCGGGTGGCCTTAATCTTAGTATAAGGAGAGATGCCTGGATGTCGATAACTTAATCTACACATGCAAGAATTTAGCAAGCTCAAGCTTATTATCAAATAATGTCCAAAAGATCTATGTACTTCGTGTTTTCACTTTCATTTTAATAATATAAATCACTTGACAAAGACCGAATTAATATAAGTTTGAAGCTGAAAATTAGTTTTTGAATTACATAGAATCTAGCACTTTGTCAGTAGACGAAACCAAACGTTTAATTAAAACTTATTCGATTAGAAAATTCATTGTCCAAATTTAAAAATCAGTTTTAAGTTCAAATACTGATAAATCTATCTGAGAAACGAGCAACCAACGCCAGCCTCGCTGATGACCAACTAAACAAAGTTTTCTCTGTGAAAGCTACTCAGAGGTCGAGTCTATTATAGATATCATTGTGGAATGTGGTGACAGTGTTGCCGGCTTAAAATATTCAGCATTAAGCTTAAATTCACCACACTTACTAATACAAGCGAAAACTAGGAAATGCTTTTAAGCATTACGTTAGGCAATGATATCAAATGTCGTACTGGACAAGTTTTTAATAGAGGGTGTGGAAGTGCCCACAAAATCATATATTATTTTCGTAAATTTTTCATAAATCATTCATAAATTTTCAAGATACAAAATCACTCAAAAGTTTCACACAAATGCTAGCAATGTTGCGATCAATCGATCGACAAAAAAGGGACAAATTATGACCAGAGTGTATAGCATCGAATAAAAGTTGCCAAATTAATTTTGAATGGAGAAAGCGAACTCCCAAGTAGTTGACTTATCACCATTTAAAAAAAAATGTATTGCTCCATTGAATTCAAAAAGTTCGAAAATAAATTTTGGCTGAATGCGGAAATTCACAGGGGGGCAGACTTGGCCCTTTATACATATAAAGTGCAATAAAACTTCTTGCCCTTTTTTCATTCATAATACATACTTTTGCAAACTTTTAGTGGAATAAAATTACTATGAAAAATGAAATTAAAACCAGGGGTAGATTCTAAAATTCAATTTCGACATTTTTCTATCAATTGGAGGAAAAAATGTTTTTTTCGAAAAATGAGGCAGAACACTCTGTTGGTAGTTCCAGAACTTCCTGCTGACTTTCAAAATTCTTTTTAGAATTTTTTTTTATTAATTGGATTGTATAATTTTTGTTTTTTTCAAAAAATGGCATAAAGCATCTGATCGGGGACCTCAGTAAGACTTCTAAAATAATTTTTTTAGCTTTCCCCATTAATTAGTACCAAAATATTTTTTCGAAATTTGGAGGCAAAACACCAAAGTTGGATCGGAACCCCTCTGATGACTTTCAAAATCCATTTGCGACTTTTTTCTCATCGATTGATTCAATAAATATTTTTTTCAAAATAGTGTCAGAGCCAGGGACCTATTATTGGATTTTGGCCACCACTAGAGGTGGTCCTGAGTCCCAAAAAATGCCCGGTTTTGGTCCATTTTCGAAAAAAAAATATTATGCACCAATCGATGGACAGAGGTCGAAAATAGATTTTGAACATCATTTGGACTATCTCCGGACCCTAGAAAGGACCGTTTTTGACCCATTTTCGGAAATTTTTTTTTTGCTCCAATCGATTCAGAAAGTTCGAAAAATAATTTTGGACATCACTTAGGTTGGCTTCGGACCTTAGAAAGTAACGTTAAGGAATGGTCGGCAATAGCTTTTGGACATACCTTAGGGTGGCTCCGGACCTTGTAAAGAACCAAAATGGTCGAAAACGGTAATTTCCAAGGTCCGGAGCCAACCTCAGTGATGACCAAAGTTATTTTTCGAACTTTCCCAATCGATTGGAGCAGAATGCATAATAGTTATGAATCAATGTAAAAAATGTTTATTGAAAAATAATAATTATCGACAATTAATATAATATCTCTTATTAATAATAATTAAAAAACTATTTTTTGGACAAAAAACTTATAATAGTTATGTCCGTGGTCAGAGCACTTATATCCATCTCTGTTAACTTTAGAATTCACAAAACTCTATTGAAGGACACCTCTTACATAAAAAATACATTTTCCCATAGATTCACGAAACAGATTCGAAAAATAAGGTCAAAGCATACAATTCAAATGTAAATATGCAGTAAAATTGTTTTTAGAAAAATTATGCAAAAACTGTCCTTCACTTAGAATTGACGATAAGCCAAAATATTCCTGGATTTTTTCTCTTTAGATAATATATCACACAAAAATCTGGATTGTTGATTTTTGCATCAATCCATTTAGTAGGTTTTCAATTTCTGAGTATTAACCGCAGTGCAATGGCGTTGATCAATCGGCACATTCTCATATTACAATTTAATGTGGCTCTAGCCCTCACTATATTCTAAAGACTCAATAAAGAAATACTTAATACCGATCAGCACGAGGTTTACGTGGAGCTTTTCATGATGCAGCAAAATTTAAGAAAAAGATTAACTGTTGCCAGACAGATACTTTGATAACACGAATGTTACATATTCGATTGAGGTAATAATAAATTTTTTTATATGTGCACTCTAAATATAATGATTGAGCACAATAAACACCTCAATGACTTATAATTTTTAAAATCTACTCAGTAGTTTTTTGCTGCTATTTTTTCAGACGTCATAAGATGAACTGCTGATTTTAAGTTTTAAATGACTAAAATGACCGCAAAATAATTTAAAATAAATATTTAAACTTAAAAAAAAAAAAACTTGCATAGACACAAATTAGCGCCAATAAAAAAAAAAAATAATAACGTGTTAATTTGCTTTAAAATTGCGCCCTTGGCTCGGAAGCGAAAATTGAAAATTAAGTTCTCATTCGACTGCCAGAAATGTACAAAACATAGGAGCATAGAAAGGGGAAGCTTTGAGGGAGAAAAAAAAAAACAATTAACCAGAAAGCGGGATATAATTAAAATGGAAATAGAACAAAACAACATAAGAACAACCAGCAGCATAACAGTATCGCCAACAACAAAAACACGAGCGCTTACAACAACAAGGGTAATAACTTTATGAATTAAACTCGTTCTTGCTGCCCTCGTCGTTGTGTTGCTTTCTTGCCAATTTGTTAATTTTGCGATGAATTAAGATAAAATCTGCTTACATTGGATTACACCCCCTACTATTTCTACTATCAAATTGTGCCGAGTACAGTGGAGCAAATTGCATTTTTTTTTTTTTTCTTAAGACTGCAATAGAAAAATAAATTTTCTTCAAGTTGAACAGCAACACACAACATCCACAAACGTGAGCCTTTGGTTGGTGGCAACGGCATAAAACAAAAGGCCCATTTTGTTAGGGGAAGATTGTTAAAATAGCTAGGATTAGTTGCAGTTCTTAAATCGAAAGCTTTTTATTTGAATAATGCGGTTGTTGATATCTTAATTTTTCTAGTGATGTTTTTTTCGAAGGTTTACTTTGAACATCACAAAAATTTTCAACATGAGATACCTAAATTTGATAGGAAAATTTTGATAAAAATTCCACGGTATAAGCAACATCTTGTTGTTACTTTTGTAAGATATGTATTTTATTAGCACTGTGGGTCGTGTCTTTCAATTGAATTTGTGTTCTGCTGCTGCTGCTGTTTTCAACAATGGAGTACGATGCTTCTTACCCAACTCTAACAAGTCATCCATATCTACCGACAAATTGGTCCGTGTTGGCGTTGTTGTTACAACTTTAAACGCAACTCTTATAGCCCATGAATGTTCGTTCGTTCATGAACGCTTGAACGATTTTTGCGGTGAACACACAAAGCACACGCACACAGAGGGAGAGAGAGAGAAGCACACAAACTCACCCGAATTCCATTATTTTTCTTAAGGGCTTCGCGGTGAACCTTGGGAAAAATCCTTTTTAAAACAAAATTACAGCGAAGAGATTAAAACTTTCAATTTTCCTTAATTAATTAAGTTATGAGTGAGTGAGTGGGTGAGTGAGTGGGTGAGTGAGTGAGTGAGTGAGTGAGTGAGTGAGTGTGTGAGCATGCGGATGAATGAACAAATGTTACAGTCAGTAAGCAAATTGGTGAGTAAGGCAAAACCTGGCTGCTCGGTTTAGAATGCAAGCAGATAGAACTGATTGTGACATCTGCAGCATCAGGCGGAATGCCTGTATTGGACAGTCTACGATAGTAGGCATCACCACTTGCTGTACACTGGCGTTCAATGCATTAATCGAATACTACATGTTATAATTATTGCTGCATAGAATATGAATTCCGTCCTCGTTAGATTAAAGTCCTTCAAACTTTATAACCTGAAAATCATAAACATTTTTTTCGAAATTATGCGCATTTCAGGAGAATGTTTTAAATTCGAGAATTCAGATTTAAATTTTTTTTTTCAAAATTGCCAAATAATCTAAAGTACTATTTTCAAAGTCAATAACAAATACAAACATTGTAAATTACTTATTTGAGCATCATGTTTTATAGTTTTATATGCGAATCTATATATTTTATTGCAGGTTTGTTTTCTTTAGGGAAAAAAGGATATGTTTTGTATAAAAAAGTTTTCTCTAGGACTTACATTTATTAATATCATATAATTTATTAATTTAGAATATCAAATTTGACCTCAAAAGGATTCAAGGTAATAGGCTAGGTCACTGTTATTTAATCTCTTATAATCCCAATAACTTTTGCCCAGAACATTTATCACTATCACAGTTAGTTCTCGAGAGATTGACCTGGGGAAATTAAAATGGATTGCGCTATAGATTGTCTTTCTTATGCATTTAATAATAGCAGTTCGAACGTACTATTTTGAAATTTTTCCCGAAGCACAGCACAAAAAAATGTAATGTTACATAAAACGTAGACTTCCATACCCCATGCCTTAATTTGTGAACCGCTTTCCTCCTAATAGCCTGAAGTAATATGTAAACGACCCAACATCAATGACAAATGAAATAATAATCTCTTATCACGTATTCATTTTATTTTTAAGTAGACTGATCGAAATATAAATAGTATTTTTATATATTAAAAAGTTGCACTTATAAAACGTCGACTTTTTGCCTTGTCATGACTGGGATCCAGACAAAAACTTTCCATTTGTAGACAACTGCAATTGGATTACTATGGAATAATTTCTAAATAATCTACTTCAGATTGACCGAAGATAACAACAGCAGATGTTGACAACAAATACAATACAGTTTTCAAACGTAGGCATAACATTTGCTTTTATGAAGTAATCAATCAGGCATTAAATTTTTATTATTTTATTTGTTTGTAATGCACCTTTGAGTTCGCAGCTGTTCATTTGACCTCTGTGCAAAAATAATTGATAATGTCTAATGCTCTGTAATTCATCCAACGTTCGTTTGGTATAAATACGCCTGCATCAGCCTCATTCAGTATGATTTCGCAAGATGAAGTCGTTCACAGTTGTTTTACTTGTAGCCGCGGCTATTTTAGCTACTGTATCCTCTAGGCACACTGAGTCCAAACCGGCCGATAAAGATTTTTTGTTGAAACAAAAGTTCATACTTGAAATTTTCCAGCATATTTATCAGGATGACGTGTTTGTGACCAAGTACGATAACAGTTTCTACGAATACAAGCCATGGGAACATCAGGAAAATTATGATCATGTCGAATTGGTGAAAGATTTCTTTGAATTGTGGCAGCACAAGCCATTAAACGATAATGAGGTATTCACTGTTATGTACGATTATCTTAAGGATTATGCAGTTGGTTTGGTGCGCTTACTACACTTTGCCAAGGATTGGGAGACCTTCAAACATACTGTCTTTTGGGCTCGTCTGCATTGCAACAAACAGTTGTTCATATATTCCATGACTGTTGCTACACTTCACCGTAAGGATCTTGAAGGTATTGTGTTGCCTGCCATCTATGAGATTCATCCTTGGTCATTCTATGATGTTGAAACATTGGAGGTGGCTGAACGCTACAAGATGCACAACTTTCACACAGTAAAGCAACTGGACAACATCTATAACGTCGTCATCAAGGCCAACTACTCGAATGTTTATGGAGATGTTAACTACGATCACAATTTAGCCTACTTCTTGGAAGATGTTGGTTTGAATGCTTTCTACTACTACTTCAATACCGATTATCCATACTGGACAAAGGGACCTATTGGTCAAGAACTCAACAAAGATCGTCGCGGTGAGTTCTGGTTGTATGTTCACTTGCAATTGTTAGCACGTTATAACTTGGAACGCCTTTCCAATGATTTGGGAGAAGTTCCTACCTTAAATATATACGAAGATGTTGAATCGGGTTATGTTAATGGTCTTCGTTACTATACTGGTGTCAATTTCCCCAATCGTGATAATCACTACAACTTCTACACACCCGACAAAATTGAATATTTCAAGAACGCTGAAATTTATGGCAAACGTATTGCTGATTTTATTGATACAAATACCAAGGACAACTTGGAGGCGGTCAACTTGTTGGGCAACATCATTCAAGGTAATGTTGACAGCATTGATAAAAAATTCTATGGCAGTTTGGATGAAACTTTCCGTCACATTGTAAATGTGGGTCGTCCTTACGGAAAATATCGTGATAATCTGCCCACTACATTTATGCACTACGAGACCTCATTACGTGATCCATTGTTCTTTGAAATGTTCGATGAAATCACGTCTTACTATTGGCGTTTGATGGAAACCTTACCAGAATATACCAAGGCAGATTATGCTTTCGATGGTGTCAAGATCACAGATGTTCATTTGCCAGAGAACCTTGTCACTTATTTTGAATATTTCGATGCTGACATCAGTAATGCTGTCAATGTTGAGGTTGCACCAGAAAAACTCGAAGACAATTTATTGCTTTTCGGACGCAACTCTCATGTTAATGGCCACAACTTTGTGATCAAGGCACGTCAATATCGTCTCAACCATAAGCCCTTTGAATTCTCACTGGATGTTACCTCTGATAAGCAGCAAAAGGCCACCGTTGCCATCTTTATTGGACCTAAATATGATGAGAATGGTAGGCTATTGCACTTGGAAGACAACTACTGGAACTTCTTTCAATTGGATCGTTATGTTGTCGATTTGGTTGCTGGTACCAACACCATTAAGCGTAGCTCAGAAGAGTTCGATTGGTTTGTGAATGACAGAACCACCTATTTGGAACTTTACAAGAAGGTAATGGAAGCTACCAACTCGGACTACGTTTTCCCATTGGACCAAACTGAAGCTCATTGTGGTATACCCAAGAGATTGATGATACCGAAGGGCAAGAAGGGTGGTATAGTTTATCAATTCTTCTTCATGGTTTATCCATACCACAAACCAGCTGTTGAGCAGTATACTGGTTACAATCCAATTGTATCTTGTGGCGTTGGATCTGGTGCCAGATTTGAGGACTCATTGCCGCTTGGCTTCCCATTCAATCGTCCAATTAATCACGATTATAAATTCGACGTGGATAATTTCCGTTTCCATGATATTGAGATTTTCCACAAAGAGGATACAACTAATGTAGTTTAATTCCTTGAAACAAATCACTCTAAGCTATGGCACAAATGTAGTAATTAGATTTAAGAGTGGGTTATCGTTTGCTAATTAAGGCAAAATTAAAATAAAATATTTGGCTAACTATAAGCTTAAAATTAAAATAAAAAGTGTTCTTTATTACCTTATAGAAACCATAAGTAGTTCATATATGATTCTTTCTTTTTTGATCCTTATTTTAATCGTTACCAGCTGTTCGGCTTTTAACGCAGGAAATGGAGTGTGGGAGTTATTGAATGCTCACCCACTTAAAAGCACTTATTGGATGGTATATTTGCACAAATGCAATCAAACTTTACATAAAACTAAAAATGATTTAAGCTTCAAATAAATATTCAAAAATGTTTCGGATAGGGATTAGATGAAAAGTGGGCACAGGCTGACAAATGGACGCAGCAATTCTCATACAAGCAAAATTGTTAAATTGCTGTAGCGTAAGTGGTTTTTATTAAATGTTTTTATATTCAATATGGCATCATTTAATGAATCGTGCAAACAGTGGACAAAAAGCTTCGATAATGCTTCAAGCAAGTATATACCAAGATAAGTGGCACCTTAAAATGCTCATTAGATCAGTATGAAAAAGTTTGATGGCACAATTCAGCATTGGAAAAAATGGAGCATTTTTGAAAGATTTTTTTGTGTTTTTGTAGGGGGACCCCCAAAAGGGTGGCAGATAGAGGGTAGGTATCGTGGGGAAAAATATTGGAAAAAGAAATATAATAGGACCAGGTTATACATATAAACCCTTTATGGGTCACTCCGTTGGAGCTATGAACTATTTTTCGAAATTTTTTGTGTTTTTGTAGGGGGACCCCCAAAAGGGTGGCAGATAGGGGGTAGGTGTGTCGAGAGAAAAATTTGGGAGATTAAAACTAATAGAAAATGGTCTAACATTTTACCCCTCCAGAGGCGTCTGAGAAGAGGGGGGAGTCAATTTCATAATTTCACAAGAATGTCCTTTTTGCAGGGGAGCTCCCCTAAGGGATGGTGCTAGGGGGTAAATATGTTCGGAGGAAAAAAAATAATAGCACCTTGTCATACATTTGATCCCTCTACGAGGTAGCTTCGGGGAGATATTAATGATTTTCGATAGATTAAGGACCATTTTCCAGTTTTCAAAACGGTAGCGGATCCATCAAATAATTTCTAAAATGAACCAAATTTTACGCGTTTCTTATTGGCATCAATACAAAACTTTTGGTGCTCGGAGAGCGAAGATCGGAGCAACTTTAATATTTTGAACCACACGGTGCGCCCGGTGAAAAATACGTTTTTTTGCCAATTACCCTCACTTTTAACTTCTGCAAATTTTGTAAAATGTCTAATTGCATTGTAAGCTTACAGAAAAACAAATTTGCAGAAATATATCTTATGAGTTAATATTCGACATATACCTTACCACTTTATCACTTCTGGGAGCGGTTAATCCCTCACCTACACTTCTGGGAATACTTTTTTGTCGCTTTATACTCAAAATCTAATACTATACCAATTTTCAGAGTTATATCTTATCGGTTTTTTTTTACGAAAATTTGACACGTTTGACCGACCACTCACGTCTCCCCCCCCAATGGACGCTGGTTTTGACGATGTCATTGGGAACTTATAAAACAAAAATCACGAGTATAGTCGATCGGTTCATTTTTATGTAACCAGCTCTCCGTCTATAAGGTTGTGCAACGAGCCGAACTCGTTCGAAGAAACTCGAAACTAACGAAATTTTCACAAAATTCCATCACCGAACCAAGTTCGTTTAACTCAACTCAACTCAGTTCGTGTAATTTGTTGTGTTCACGCCCAATTCCGTGTTTTGCATCTGTTTAAGCCTACGTATTGAAATTGTGGTGCACCATACAGTGGGAAAAAGTCAAAACTCAAACATACCAGTAGCTCGAATAGTAAGAATTGTATGGTACTGACAACGAACGAACTCAACTTGAGTCGAACGAATCGAGCTGCTTGAGTTTGACTCATTGCGAATGGCAAAAGTTAAAACTGCGATCGATATAATTATTTTCTTAAAAGAGCATCATTAAAATGACTGCCTCCGCCTCTCTTACAGAGGCGAATACGACGAGTTTAATTGTCGAACATTTTTTTCAAAAAATCAGTCCTTATTTCACAAACTTTTCAATTCTAATGAAAATGCCATCATTGTTGTGAATTTCTATACTTACTGTTGGCTAAAATTCACCGTAGGATATAAAAGCTAAAAATTTTCATTTTATTTTATATATTTATCTTTTCTTTTGGAATATTATTATAATTAATTTCGTTTATTTCAAATGTCAACACTTTGCTTGTGGCATTGGTGATTACAAATTGGAGAATGACTTATTTTCCTTAACCGATATCAACCAATCGAATCCATCCCCTACAAAATTTTCTTCAACATTTTGTTGTTGTTGTTGTTGTTTTGTTATTTTAATAATGGGGTTTTGTTTTTATTCAAACTTATAAATTTTTCTTAAATTTATTTGATTTTTTTTTTCGTTTTTCTTTCATCTTTGTATATTTTGCATTTTCGCTTATTTGATTTTATTTTTTTAGTGTAATTTCTCTTATTTTTTTTTTTTTGTTCTTTTATTATTTTAGTACAATAAACATGGCAATTTCAAACTATTCTTGCTATTTTGGTTTTTTTTTTTTTTGATTATTTCATTTTGTATAGATTTTCATCAGTTTTAATTTGATTTTTATCTCACGTTTTGCTTTTTTTTATCCACTTTAATTTTTCATTGTTTTCCTGTAATTTAGTGTGAATTGATTTTATATTTTTTTTTTTTATCATTTTGATTTTGTGTTGCATTTTCGTGTACGTATATCTCTTTAATAATTTTCAATAAATTTTCAATTTATTTCATTTTTCAATTTTAATTTAATTCAAACTACAATAGATTTTTTGTGGTTTTCTGTATGACCTTTTTTTTGGTTTTATTTTGACTTAACAAAATATCTGTTTTTTTTTCATTCTTAATTGTTTTTGTTTTATAAAAACTAATTAAATAAAATATTTTCTATTTTATTTCAGTGACTGTTTCAGCAAACAGTTAAACATTCATTTATATTTTTGCTAATATAGGGATTCTTAGTATTGTTTAAGTTTTTTTTTTCTGTTAATATTTTATAATTTACTTACTTAAATTCAATTTAATACATTAAATGTTGCTATTGTTTTATTGTGGTTTTTTTTTCATTGTAATTTACAATTTGTATTTACAGCATCTTATTATTAAAGGTTTAATATTTATGTATGTAGTTTTTGGTAGCACGCTGGAAACATTATATGAAAAAGTGTTTCCTGTCCGATAGGCTGATATTTTGGAGTATGTACTGTTTAAAGATTTAAGTAGTTGCATATTGAAAACTCATAACTTTTGAGTTTCTACGGATTGTTTTTAAAAATTTTTTAGTATAAACGGGTTGTATTTCCTTACAATAGGTTGAGCGCCATGTCCACTTGCCTTTTCGTTTGTACTTACTAAAGTATAAAAAAATTCCCAGAATTGTGTTTTCCTCGATAAACGCAATGTGATGCAATCTGGATTCCTTTCAGAAAACAAATTGTAAATATGGAATATTGTTTAGGGGTCATGATGCTCTTGCGTGAGTACCAGAAACAGTCTGATTATTGTGCATATGTTTTACAGCCGAAAATTCAACGATTGTCACTATCGATAAGAGCTCGCCCTACTTTTGCCTGTTCCTAAAGTTAAAATTACCACAACGAGGAAGGTACATATTTAGAGTCGATTGAAGCGATAGAAGCAAAACTGCTGAAGGCTTTTCCTCAATCAGCCTATAAAAAATTTAAGAAGGTCGGAGTAAAGCACTGGAGTATTTGTATTACAAGGGTTGGTGTCTAATTAAAAGGTGACTAAATAATTTTCTATTAATCAATAATTCTAATAAAACTCACCCACTGCACAATACTTTGCTTTACTAGCAGCAATGCAGACTTTTGGCAAGTTTTTCATTAAAATACTGCAAAGTTTTTCAGCTATAAGACTGGCAACAATTTTCATACTATGAGTCCGGTGTCTTGCCTTAATTGTGCACTTCACTTAAATCGTTAAATTTAATTAAATTTAGTACACATGTAAACATTTAATGTTCCTATTTAGTTACATATATTTTTATTTTGTTTCAACGTTTAAAGTTTTTTGTTTTTTTTTTTTTCATTAAATTTAAAATTATTTCTTATTTTTATAGTTCAACCTTACCTCTTGAGCAAAATCGTACTGTTGTACATAGAAATTACACATTTATTATTTTATTAATTATTATTATTATTTTTAAAAATAATTTTCTATTATTTATTATAATTTGTGTTATTACACTGAGCAACAGAATCTTTTAAATTAAATGAATTTCAATAAGCTTCCGAAAGAAAAATTAAACTGGTACATATTAGTTCTGATCTGTAGATATCATCTGTCAAACAAGGATTGCGCTATAACTATAACACGCATAGAAGACTTTTTTGTAACATCTTAGTGAAGCCTTTCTTATATCTTATCCGGTCGAATAATCTCATATTTGCTGAATTAAAAGTATAAGTAAGTTGTTCATTTTTAAGTTATGAATTGTCATCAATGATAGTGATGAATGAATTAAGAGCATTGTAAATGATTCGAAGTGGCTCTAATGGACATTATGAGGTTATATCTATAGAAGAAAAAGCATTCTGATTGCGTTGAAGCAAACACTTTGTTTTCGGAATTGGAGCTGCTATAAACTATCTTAAGCACTTTAGGAAAACCGAAAATACCAATTTTATAAATTTCTCTTATTTTTTTGGCTCTTCTGCTCAGGGACCGTTAATAATCGTTATTTTCTATAATAAAATTCGAAAAAATCACAATGAAGGAAAAGTGGAAATGTGAGTTTGAGTATACAGATGAATTTCTATTGACGAGAAGCCAAGATATATGAAATTATTTTTAATTATGCGATTTTTATTTTAAAAATCAAAAATAATCGTTATTCTGGAATTAAATTTTTTTCGATCAAAAATAATCGTTATTTTGGATTTTTTAATTTTTTGATCAAAATTTTTGTTATTTTGGATTTCTATTGGTTTCGATCAAAAATAATCGTTATTTTGAATTTTTATTTTTTCGATCAAAAATAATCGTTATTTTTAATTTCTATTCTTTTCGATCAAAAATAATCGTTATGTTCGTTTTTTGTTTTTTCGATCAAAAATAATCGCTATTAAGAGATTTTAACATAAAGCAAATTTTTCCGCAGTATAGCTAGCGTGCCGTGCGTTTCGTGATCGAAATGAATAGAAGTTCAAAATAACGATTATTTTTGATCGAAATAAATAGAAATTAAAAATAACAATTATTTTTGATCGAAAAATTAAAAATCCAAAATAGCGATTATTTTTAATCGAAAAAAATTTAAATCCAGAATAACAATTATTTTTGATCGAAAAAAATAGAAATCTAAAATAACGATTATTTTTAATCGAAAAAAATATAAATCCAGAATAACGATGCAGTGATTTCTATCATAAAATTTATTATCGTTACGGTCCCTGCTTCTGATGCATTTTATCCGATAAAATAAAGTATCTTGTTCCACTACAGAATATTAAAGTTTTTTTTAAAAAAATACTGAATAGTGAGACAGCCTCAAAACGCTAAGGGAATTATCTTGTGCTTGAAGGTTTCTTTCTCGTCTCCGAATATTGTTGTTGGATCGTATGTCGTCTTTTGAAAGATTTTAAAGAATCACTTAGAGCAATTTCTCCCACCTCCCATTAAATGCGGGCATACAAGTTGTCAAGTCTTTCCTCAACTTTGAAATATATTTTTCTTACTGCAAAAGATAATTATTTTTGAATTCAAATTTTTTGTGTAAAGTTTCATGATAAACCAGAATTTGGAACACTAGTTTTTCAATCTTTTTGGATTGTCGCTTTGTTAAATTTGCATTATCTCACTGATGGCGAACAGTGAGACATTTTAAATTTTTCTGCATTCAATTAAAATAGCTAAAAAGATTTCAAAGGTATGCCGATTAAAAGAAAAGTGTCTCACTGTTCGCTTTCTTCCACTACTTCAAGACTCAGAGTATAAATCACTATAAGTATATCATTGCATAGCTGTATCGTTCCCAAATTATGAATAAAAAGTGTTTTTTTTTATCAAAACTTCATAACACTAACATGTCTTTAAAAGTAATCTATCAATTCATTATACTCGTAATATAATAAAGCGCTTACATATCGATAAAAAATTTTATCAAAATATTACTCTGGTGCTCAATGTAACTACAATATATATTATATTTTATGTTTTTCATTTTATTATTTCACAATTGTTTTTGTTTTAATTTCCACTAACCCAACATAAAAAATCTGAAACAAAATACAATACGAAAAAAAAATTATTTTTTTTATATATTATTTACTATTATTACGTTGCTGGTTTTTTGTTGCATGTAGCTGTATTGAACGTCCATTTGTTTGTCAATTTGTCACACACACTATTTGTCCGTCCGTCCGTCTGTCTGTCAGTCGGTTTGTGGTAGTTGGTATTGAAGTTTATTTGTATTTGTATGGCATTTGTTTATGTTGCTGCTTTTATTGTTTGCTGCGTAGTTGGTCACAGATGGCACCTTTGACGTCTGCATAACGTTGCGGTTATGTTATTGGTTAATTGGTTGGATGCCACTGATGTTGTTGCCACAAATGTCGTTGACACCGATGCCATTTTTACCGGTGATAATGACGCCAGCACCACCACTGAATTCATTGGCATATAATTGAGTAAAAATGCTGCACCAACGAGTAGCACCACTATTGCGGCAGCGTTGGATGTCGGCAGACATTTGGAGCTGCCTCCGGTTAGTGCTGAATTATCAGGATCTCCATTGGCTCGATTTGATCCTTCAAGTCCCAGTAGATTTGGTGAAATTGTTGAGGGTGGTGAGTAGCTCAGCATAATTCGTTGTTGTACATTTTTATGGAAAACATGAAGTATCGAGACTTCGCAGAGCAATAGTATGCTGGTTTGGTATTTAGGTATCGCCTGAAAGAAACCTTGCAGTACCGCACTGTGTGGATAGATTTCTAGTGAAGAGTATGTGGCGGATCCTTCGTATGTATCTTGGCTGATTCGTTGGAATGGCGTTTTGTGCACCTGTAATGGGAAGACGCAAATTATGTCATAGTTAGGGCGGTGTGCTTTCTAAATATTTATGAAATATATTAAATCGGGCGTTCGGTTAAATTGAAATAAGTCAAGTGATCTTCGATATATTTTAAAAATACTGTGCATGTTTATAGTCATAATTTCTATAACAAAGTCAAAATATAAAAGTTTTTACGATTCAATACACACTTCCTTATTAATGATTTTCGCATCCTTGTGAGAAATTGTTTTTATAATTTAAAAAATTAGTTGTTCAATTTAACGAAACTTAAGCCCTTGCATTTATTTCAAAGTACGATTTTATCCGATATTTTCTTAACGACTTACCTTTCTGCCATTAATGTACCATGTAATGTTCGCTGCTGGATATGAGGGACCAACTGTACAGACAGCCTTAAAATTGTCATTGGCAGTGATCACTTTTTTGTCCACCTGCATAGTTGGCTCATCTTTTGGTAGTTCTATGACCTGCATGTATGCAGAGCGTATATCGGTGTGAAAAAGTGGTTCATCCTCAGACACTTCGCATTGGTAGTTTCCGCTCAATTCACGGGTAACACCTTTTAGGGTCACTGAAGTTGCATCTGAGTTGGTTAGCTGCAATTATATATATATACATAAAGGAAAATTAATTGATTTCGTGACTCCTTAAGTACGGAGCGAAAGAAAATGTTATAATTAAATTTAATAAGAAAAAAAGTTGCTCAAATTTAAAAAAAAAGTTCTCAATAACAAAAGATTTTGGATGGCAGTGGTTTATTTGAGATCTTTTTCGATTTGAGCGTTTGGTGACGTCCTATTTCTACACATTGCAGCGGAGTAGAATGTCATTTAATGAGATTATTACAGATTAACCCACTGAAAAGCTACTGAACGTAAAAAAAAGTCTTAGCGATTTTGTTTTTAATATTTTATATTTTGTAGGTCAGAGAGCAACTTTTGAAGGTGCATATGGAATGTAAAGCAATATTCAGCAATGAGTAATGAAAGATCAAGTATTCAAGCTCAGACTCAGTACTGACAACATTTTAATATCAGGGTATCGCTTAATATTAAGATGAAAAAAATTAATCAGTGATCTTCCGGAATGAGAACCTAGGCGCATTGCGCCAACTGTCTCAGCGGAGCGAATCTGTCAATGCTGAATTGCTTTAACTTCCACATCAACGTGATTCGACGCAATTGATTTTTTATTATTTTTTCCTGAAAATCGTAAATTTTTAAATATATGTTGCTTAACTTGAAAAGTTCAACTAAATTTAAAAAACATATCACCATCGAGGATATTTGTTTGAATATGAATTAAGTCTACCCACAAATGTTTTCCAAATACTAATGGATGTTCAAAAATAAGACAATTTTAATATCAATTATGTAATTTTTTAAAAATATATCTTCTTTACAAAAACTTCTTCTCAAATATCATGGTACAGCTGCAGAAATAATTACAAACATTTCCACAATTTGGATTTGTACAGAAATTGTAAACATTTTACCAAACCTTTGTAAAAAACTTAAAATTACAGTGGTTTCTAAAAAAATAAAACCAAAATCTGAGGGCAGAATTGAGCCTAGCGAACCCAAATTACCCTAAATTGACATCACCCGATTTTTCTACATATTTCTGGGTCTTAACCCCACAATCTCTACTCTATTTCTTTGTAACATTATTTCCTTTGGGGTCCGCAAGTCCACGCCCAGAAGGACTAAAAGCTATATTTTTATTATTTCTTTAATAGAATGGTTATTCTAAACCACTTTCTCTTTTTCTCTTGCGTAATTGTTACCAAAAGTTTGATTGATCCATAAATATTGTTTAAATGTGAGATTTGGTAACTTAAACGAAATATATACATATGTCCCTTATTTCCAGGCTCGAATTTAGAAATTTACCACCTCTAGGCAGTTGAAAAATTTCGGCCCCCCCCCTCTCCCCTCAAAACTTCTTCAACGGTAAAATGATTTTGTACGAAAAGTTTTTCAATCAATAAAATGCACTTTTTATTGATTTCCTACTTATGTTTCGAGAGTACAATACAATATTTTTGGTATTGTTGAGATTTTTTTAATGATTTCTGTATAAGAGCTACATTTATATTTCAATGCAATATACATACATACATTTTGTGTTATAAATTTATGAACATTTTGATAAGACGCCAATCTATATGAATAAAAAGATTTTTCAAAGCTTCCGCCAATATTTGCCGCCCTGGACACGTGCCTACTCTGCCTGTATGGTAAATCCGGGCCTGCTTATTTCATATAGCGGGTGTCCCATGTTAATTTACACAGCTGAATAAGTTAAAAAATTCCAAGTCATTCAAAAAATGTTTCAAATAAAAGTTGGCGGTTATCAAAGGGCTGATCCAGCCATGACCTTAACCATGACCTTGACCTACATTTTCAAGGTTATTTGAAGGTCAACTTTAGTTTTCAAATGGAAACCCCTATTTTTGACCTCAGATTTCGGAAGAGCACAAAATTCTACGTTCAGATAGGTATGCATGTCAGGGGTCACTTTGACCTGTGTATATACCTATGTATATACTAAAACGGTTCAGAAAAAAAAGTTTTTGATTTTTTCACGATGTGTCAGTGGATTACTATAGCCCTATGTGTCTGGCAAAAGGATTTTCATCAATTTTGAAAACTGGATTACCGCCGCCTGTTTTAAGTTGCCTACCCATTTTCGAAAATATTGATTTAAAAAATGCTGCAAGTTAAAGAGGTTTCCAAATTTTGCAACAAAGTGGGTATGCTTTTCGAACTATTATCAATGGAGGAATTCGAATCCATGATCTGTTTTTCTTCTTCTTCTTTTTTTCTTATAAAAAAATTTAAAATTGCCCGGACATCAATTAAAAAATGTCGATTTTCTACTTTCAAGTTGCAAAATCTTGATATAATATTTTACCGCCGATCTAGTGGTGCATTATTTTTAATGTATCTTTGTTTGCTTAAGAGAAAGACATAAACCGCATATCAATATCTTCTTTCAAAATCAAGATATCTGCATTTTTCTAAATTAATAGACCTATCTTTACTATACATATTTTGTTTTCTAAATTAAGGTTTGATAAATTAAAGGAAAACATATTCAAGACCATTTTGTGACTACTCTTTCTATCGAAATGTCTATCCTATTTTTGAAAAACGTTTCCGTAATTTGTTTTATTTCTCCTTAATGTGTGTAAAAGGATCTAACTTAAAAATTTCCTGAGGCATTGTTTTGTCAGAAATGCTACATACGGAATATTTTTATTTTTTTTTATTCACTGTCTGGTTAGAGTTTTGCCGTTGGCTTAAGTATCTACTCATAAATCTGCATGTAAACTAATACTCACAAACTAGTACAGATTTTAAGCGAAACAAATCGCTTACTTCCTTACGCAGAGCTTATCGCTTCTAAATGTAAGCACCATGTATGCTGGTTGTATGCTTAATTTAATTACTTTTTAACTTCCGAGTAATGAATTTAATTGTTTTTATTGTATAATTAAAAAGTAAATGTTAATTTGTATGTGTGCGCGTTTGTTTGCACTTGTGTGTGTGTGTGGGTGTGTGCGACCCTCCATCACTTTGTATGTTTATTATACTAAGGTTAACTAGCAGATTGTTTATCGTATTAAATTTCACACAAAATAATATTATTCATGCTTGTGTACATTCAAACATACATACATACATACACAAATACATACATCTTAACACATATGGCCAGAGGCGAGTTTTTTATGCGCACAGTGTGTGTTACGAAAACAACAGCATCAGCAGCAATGGAATCACGCGCTATCTACAGTTGCTCATAATCATTAAATTTTTAAAAAATAAAAAGCAAAAAAAAGATTTTTTGTTAAAAGATTTTAATTTCAATTTTTTTTTTTTTGCTTTTGTTTATGCTGCTGATAACGTTGTAGATTGAGCGAAATTTCCATGAATTATGATAACATGTAGGCCATGTGACACACCCCCTTATGTTTTGTTTGATTTGAATATATAAAATTATTCATAAATATAATATATGTAAGTATTGCAGATTTATGTTAAAAATTTATTAATTATTAATAGTTTTGAAGAAAAAAAATAAGTTCGTAAATGGAACGTTACGCATTAAACGTAATAGCTAAGTGCGCATAATTGTAAGCCAATGTCTTGTATACGGTGATGGTAGTCGAAATGCAATAGCATGGAGCATAGCGCGGTTTTTTCAAAGCAAACATTTTAGAATATAATTACTCCATCAATTTTTAGTATTATTATTTACTCTATCATTGACGTCCGTTGACCCCCCCAAACTTTGGTTAATTTTGCAAGAAAAATGCATTTGATTGGAATTTCAGGAACATCGAAAGGCTTCAAAAATGTTTTATTCGTTGAATGCATCATGTTACTGTTTGTTTTTTTTTTTTTTTGGAACACTCACTCTACGGGTCACTCCGGGAAAGCTATGAATTGATTTTCGAAATTTTCCTAATTTTTTGTGATTTTTTAGGGGTACCAAAAGGGTGGCAGTTAGAGGGTAGGTATCTTCGGGAAAAATATTAGAGAAGAAAATATAATAGGACCTGGTGATACATATGAACCCTCTACGGGACACTCCGGGGGAGCTATGAACTATTTTTCGAAATTTCTGTTATTTTGTAGGGGGACCCCCAAAAAGGGGGTAGGTGTGTCGAGAGAAAAGTTTGGGAGAGTAAAAATAATAGAAAATGATTTAAAAGTTTAACCCTCCAGAGGCGTCTGAGAAGAGGGGGGGAGTCAATTTCATAATTTCACAAGAATGTAATTTTTGCAACGGAGACCCACTAACGGGTGGTGATAGGGGCTAAGTACGTTTGGAAAAAATGTTTGAGGAAAAAAAAATAATAGGACCTTGTCATACATATGATCCCTCTACGAGGTAGCATCGGGAAGATAATAATGATTTTCGATAGATTAAGAACCATTTTCCAGTTTTCAAAATGTTAGCGGGTCCATCAAATGTTTTCTGAAATGAACCAAATTTTACGTGATTCTTATTGGAATCAATACGAAACTTTTGGTGCACGGGGTGCGAAGATCGGAACAACTTTAATATTTTGAACCACCCGCAGCGCCCGTTGAAAAATATGTTTTTTTTTCCAATTACTCTCACTTTTAACTTCTGCAAGTTTTTTAAATTGTCTAATTGTATTGTAAGCTTACTGAAAAACAAATTTGCAGAAATATATCTTATCATATACCTTATCACTTTATCACTTCTGGGAGCGGTTAATCCCTCACCTACACTTTTTTGTCGTTTGTATACTCAAAATCTAATGCTATACCAATTTTCAGAGTTGTATCTTATCGGTTTTTTTCTACGAAAATTTGACACGTTTGACCGACCACCCACGCTCTCGCCCTCCAATGAGACTTCTGTAAAATGGACGCTTGTTTTGACGATGTCATTGGGAACTTATAAAACAAAAATCACGTGTATAGTCGATCGGTTCATTTTAATGTAGCCAGCTCTTAGACTATAAGCTGCTGAGGCCGAACCAAACTGCAGTAATCAATTGTTCAGTTGTTGCAATCCACTTATTGACAAATTTCATTACTCTGAATGCTGAATTAAGATATAATCAATATTTCGTTCACTGTCAATAAGTTATGAAAAACACATTGCTGTCAGGTTTTTAATTATATCTTCTACAATTACACAAGCACAGATTTTTGCTGACACATACGTAACTATAGGATATTTTAGACTTTCAATAAAAAACATTTAAAATCTCTTCAAAAAGTTAATAATTCATTAATTTCTGTTTCCAATTTTTTATACACTCAATATTCTCGATTGTATGTAATTAAATTTTCATAATCAAAACAATTATTTAACATAAATAATTATCGTTTTACTTACAAACACAAAATGCACAGAACAACGCGTATTGTAATCAGTGCTATATGAATTATATTATATTGTTTACATATTTATATATTAATTGGAATTTATAATAAAATTGAAAAACTGACAATTATTTAATGTGTGCAGCAACATATTTAACCTACATAATTGTTAGTTATATAATTAAATACTAAAACAAAAAAAAAAAAAATTATAAATATAACAATTTGAGGTTGATAGTTAATTGCCAGGTTGTTAAAATAAATTTATGCACAATGGTTAAAAATACAAAGCCACATTTGCATAGAAGTTAGAGTTTACCATTATTAACATGGCAAACATTTAACCTTTAACCGACAGAATTGGTGCAATTGACAGTGACAGTGGAACAGAGGGTGTTTTATAGAACGATGTACATAGGTGTCGGGATCGCAATAGCTATGCCAGAAAGTATTATACAAAAGTTTTATTAAGTTCCTTCGCTTATAAATATCAGGCAGTGAATTCCAGAAGGAATTTAAGCATGCAGCGTAAGAGGAATCAGATACTCGTTCCTTTGTTTTGACTCGTCGCACGCTGGACACTTAAATTTCTTCTTGAATTCATGACTTTCGGTCGAAAATATTTCATAACTTCCGATCTAACAGAGACTCCAGTTTTTTGTAAAATGGGTTTTATAGATAAAAGATTAAGGAACAAAATGTTGTTTTTTTTTTTAAGTATTCTAGTTGGGGGGACATCATGTTAAAACTATTTAAGCAATTAAATTGTTATTGTTTTTCATATCAAATATAAAAAAATCCGACATTGATCGGATCAGTACAACTGGAGATAATAGACTTCAATTATGAGTAGATTTGACAAAATCCAGCCAATTATCAAAAATTCATATGTTGATATTTTCGAAAAAAAATGTTTTTCAGCAAAATCAAAAAACATGGGACCAAATCCATCTCAAACCATGCAGTCAGAGTGACTTCAAATTGCGGAATTAAGGGAATATACCGTCCAACGGTTTGTTGAAAATTATTTTTTACGAAGTTATGCCCATTTAAAGTTTTAGTGTCAGAACTTGAAAAACCGCTGAAAATTGGTTCAAAATTGTCGCATTTTCATCCAAATCAAAACAATTAATTTTTGTCTTTTGATTCTCATAGAACTTCTGATTCTCTGTTAGAATCTTTAAGAAATTTTGAAAGTTGTTGAAAATTGACGGAATTATAGCGCTTTTTATGAAAAAAAACAAGGCTGACTTTTTTCAAAAACCCCAATTTTATTTACGCTTAAAATTTTGTTGTGGATTTTGTGACATGAGTTTAATACTTGTTAAAACACATTTGAGGTCATGAGATTTTTTTCCCCAAAATGAAAATTTCAATTTTTTTTCATCATTGCCAAGCCACTCTACGGTATTATTTTCAAAGCAAATAACAACAGCTATATTCCAAATTACTTTCTGCAAATCCTGCTTGCATTCTGCTTACTTTTTTTACCGTTATTTTCCTAATAAGATTTTATTATGGTAAATATATAAAAACATTTTACGCACATATAGCTATTTCACTGACTGTACTTCTGCGGGATTTGAATGTTTTGTTTGCTTGACTTTGTCAGCGAAAAAGCTATATGTGCTTCACAGTGTTATAGTGTACCTACTATGTTAATAAAACATTTTGCAATAAATAGCCATTTTTATTTTAGTTTTGCTATTGTTTCCTATTAAAATACGAAATAGCACTACTTGGCAAATGAAAATTATAAACAAGAAAATCTGAAAGATTGGTAGCATAACTCTCTCAGTTTATCTATTTAAAGTCCAATTTTTTGTGTAAAGCTTGTTCAAGCTATTAAAATTCGCTTTTTTTTACAGCATCTAGTATTTGTACAAAATTGTATTACTTCAAATAATCCTAAGAGTTAAATTGGGCGTACTACTCCCAATTCTAAAAATCGGTCCACACAAGAGAACTTGCACCTTGAAGACTTAAGTATTGCTGATCTTTTTTGTGCGTATAATTTTACTAGATGACTTACGGTAGCTGGCGCTACCTTTTTTTTAAAACTTATGAACTTATTTTATTGCTAAATAAATGCACTATATAAACTTTTCTATATCTGCCACGCCCATTGTATGAGAAAAAAAAAGTAACAACAAAATGAATATGCTCTAAGTGTAAGGTATAAAAATGCGTTGTTTCAAAATATAAAGTCATAATCAATAAAATTTTCTATTGATTGACTGATTTTCCAGACGACAAACACCGTGGCCAACATATTCGCACAGGTTAATTTCTTATTTATAAGTACGGAAATCCAATTTCACACCATCACTGCATCTGTCACACTCACTGTCCACTGGCTTCGAATGGCTCAACTGCAAGTTGAATGTTGATTTGAATTTCGTGAACATCTGATGCGACGGCTATTGTGAGCACACGCGTGTATTCCCAAGCTTACGATTAGTAAACACATACAGTTGTGAGTGCGTTACCATGGCATTTTTGAAATTAAATTGAAATTCACTCACGGTCACGGCGACAGCAAGAGCAGCAGCGTCTGTCGCCAATTACCATTTTGATGCTTGGCGCTGTGGTTATCGCTGTAGCGGCAAAGTGTTGAAAATTCTACTGGGTACTTAATGCCCAAAAAGCACAACAAACAACCAACTGATAGGAAGTTCACGTTACAAACACCGAACATCAACCACCCTGGCTTCGTGGCAGTGACAGCGAAAAAACTAACCATTGTAAAATATCGAATGGGGAACAAGTTACGCTTAGAATATGGTAGGGTGTACTTAAAATCTTTTTTTAAAAGAAAATTGAACAACACAAGATCTGATAAATTGAGCAGTATAAATTTATGTTAAGAGTAACCCTAAATTTGTAGTTATAAATTCAAAGCACTTGAACTAAGTATTCAAATGCATACCATTAGAAAGGTCGTTTAACCATTAGAATTTTAATCCAAAGATCCACTTACTTGAGCGCCCCACAGGCCAAGTTACAAATCTAAGCCAAAAATGAGAAGGATACTACAGAGTTTACCTCAGAAGCCACACTGGCCAAAATATTTTTCAAAATGACTCTGGGAAAACCGAATATAAAAATTTTGTGAAGAGCATTTTGTTGTATATCATTCCAAAGGTATTTTTTTGAACCAAAATTCTTAATCAGAGATCGATTCCGTCGGTGGTATATGAGAAGTAACACTTTTCGAAGTTTTTCCCCATTGTACTGTTAATCAAAACGGTGGTAACTGGAAGCATACTTTGAACTCTGTTGCTTTTCTGTTGCCATTTAAGGAGTCGTCCTTTGAGTAAGAAACATGTCCAAGAGAAAACCCCTTAAAGAAATCAATAAATTTCTTAAGAGAGCAAGCATATGCCTAACCGGATCCTTGTACTCAACATCGAAAACAACAACTTCGTTACATCAGGTACACTCTAATACAAGACCACTGTAAAAGAGACAAATAGACGAACATATGACATTCGCTTTGAAGTGGGCTGCAAATGGCATATAACGCGAAAACGCAATTATTAACGAAAATCTCACGCGGCACGTTTTTGTTGAACTCTCCACGTTGCTACAAGTGTGCAATGCAATATCGCATTCAGCTAAATCTACATATATATGTATGTATACAACAAACGCAACAACACAAAAAACAGCGATAATAGCAACAACAAATGCAATAGTATACGCAGAAAACACACAGCATGTGTGCGGCGGCCAAATATCCACTTGGCTGACAAATGCAAAAGCCAAAATTTCCGACCAAATTTCAATTTGTTTTAATTAAGTTATCTAAAATTGATAAAGCTCGTTTGTGGCTGTCGGACGCGTAAATGTCACGAGCGTAATTTTTCAACGTGTCACCAACCAAACATCACACCAACACAGCAAAACTATCACCACCATCAATGACAAAAATTGGTTTGGCAAAGCGCAGTATTTTATTTATGCAAAATACGCCAACCAACCAAAACCAATTCGTTCGTTTTTAAAGTTGGCCTAAACTCATATGAATATTTACTTTTTGCATAAAGAACTTTTGGCTTTAACTGACAGAACTGATGAAAATGACGTCACAGAGAATTTAATCGTGCATTAGCTATGGAGAAAATTTTTGCACATAAATTCAGATAGACTTTTTCATCAAAATAATTACAAATAACAAATGCTATTAGAAGGCCTTACTTGTAAGGGGTTAGGATTTTAAAACTCTTTTCATATTTTACTTTTTTGTTATATTAAATGGTCCAAAAAAAGTAGACCTTCCGTGTAAGGGAAAAACTCTTATTACTATAAAATGTATAGAAAATGGGTCATTAACCAAAAGCCTATTTTTATATAAGATTTACCTACATGGAGAGATAAAATAAGACTTTCCGCAGCACGAGTAATGAGAGTAAAGTAACCCTGTTTTCATGCATTTTTAAAAGCAAAACTGAAAAAATGGAATTTTCATGAAGATGTTTGAAAAATCGTTAATTGAAAATTTGACATTTTATTTTAAACAAACTTGGCCGTCTTAAATCATCGTGGAAACAATCAGATAAGGTACAGCAGGAAACACGTAAATGGGGGAAATCTTGCAGAGAATTGAAAGCGATCGTGCAAATTGGAAGTGTTTTGTGAAAGCCGTATCATCCGTGAGAAGACCTAGGACACGACAAAGTTCATATAGATAACTGATTTAAATAACTTTAACTTTGCAATAAAATCGTCATTACAATTCCACACTAAATGTTAGCCACGGATCTACGAATCAGTTGCGGGAGGGTATAAAACTAAAAATTGAAATAAATATATGAATATTCTTCGTAGATTCACCACTGGTGAGTATCTTTGAGAGAGTTTTAACTTGTTCACAAAGGTTCAAGAAAGTATTGTAAACGAACCGAATATACGCTTGTTCGAACGTTTGTGTTCGAATTTTGTCAAACCATTTGGGGTATACACGAAAAAATTGGCTCGATTGTTCGATTGAATATTGAAAGATGGTTATGTGGGGCGTATATACGTTTTTTTGATTAGAAAACGGTGCCTTGAAGATAAAGCTCAGTGTCGTAAGTACGAACAGAAAACCAAATAAAAGGTAATCTATGTTATGGAGATGGTGCAAATCAACCCGTTTCTAGTTGTTATGCAAAACATAATTAACGTCGAAACTGGGCAGCACAAAAAGGACGAGAAATTGGAATTCAGAGTATTATGTATGTATTTACATTAGGGTGGTTCTTAAGAAAAATAAATTGAGGACGCCCCCCAATCGGTTCAAAACAGGTTAAAAACATTTAAAAAATTTATTTAAAATTTTTATCTTTAACCCTTATTCGGTCTATATCAAAATGAAATTTGACTTAAGTGAAAATTAAATACGAGTCCTCCCAATCGCTTCGAAACGAGATAAAAAAATTTAAAAAGTTAACTTAAAATTTTTATCTTTAACCCTTACTGACCCTATTTCAATGTGAAATTTGATTTAAACAAAAATCAAATTCGACGCCCTCCCAATTGGTTCGAAGCAGCATAAACAAATTTAAAAAATTTATTTAAAATTTCTATATTTAACCCTTAGCCTATTTCAATGTGAAATTTGACTTAAGCAGCCATTTTTTTAAACTAACTTTTCTCAAGTGGCTTTTAATTTTAAGAAAGAATATATTCAAAAAAGTATCGTACGGACCTAGTTTTCGAAGTTGCGGACATTATGTTTCTAAAAATTATTATAAGTTGGGAACTCTTAAATAGATCTTATATATATTAATGTCATATGAAAGCAATTCTCCTCGCTATGGCAAGGCTTTGGTAGTTGTTCAGTGCAGTAATTTAGTACCCTCTGCTCGATGACTACTTTAATTTGATATATAATTTATTGCTGTAGCTATTTTAGGGTTCGTATTTGATTTTCACTTAAGCCAAATTTCATTTTGAAATAGGCCGAGTAAGCGTTAAAGATAAAAATTTTCAATAAATTTTTAAATGTTTTTATCCTGTTTTGAACCGATTTGGGGAGCGTCGCATTTGATTTTCGCAAAAAAAAAAAAACAAATAAGAACCACCCTAATGTACATATGTATATAGTAAGAAAATGTTATGAATATTATAATATGTGAAACGAAAGTTATTTTAAAGCATTTTTTTTAACAAAAATAGGATTGTTCAAATGTATTTTTTTCAAAGGAGTAAAAAACTTTCTACAAAAATATTATTTCCATTCATTATCTCAGTACAAAGCTCAATAGGTAGCATACTTGCAATACCATGCTCCAAAATGTTATCATTACAAAATTCATTAGAAAATTATCAGAATTCACAATTAATATGAAGCTGTTAATGATAGAAGGATGTGAGAGTCTTAAAATATTCCAATTTTAAAAATTCACAAAGTGAACGCTAAAAGAAATATAAAAAAAAGCAACATAAGAAACTTAATGCCTAAGAGGTTTAACTTACAAAAGATTATTGCTAACATGAGAAAATGAGAAAAAAAGTTACAAGAAAAACTATGAAAGGATAGACAGACAGCCAACGGCCAAGAAGCGCAATATTGGTCAAGAAACTGAACTCCAACTTAAGTGCTCTTCAGTGGAAGTTTTTCATTAAAAACTACACTGCCATGAGCTAATAATTAAGAAAAATTGTAAAGATGCTGCTGCACCAGGTAATGAGTTGTTTTTTGCTGCGGATCCACCTTCATTGCTGCACAAACAGCTAAGACTTTTTAATATCAACGAGTTTTTCAGGTCATTGATTTAATAAGAATTGATAGGTAGATATTCCATTGAATGAATTAACTCTTCGGAGTATCACTATATACATGCTATGGCAATTGAAAGAAAAAAAAGTTCCAATTAAGTTCAGGATTGTAAGACAGATTCCGATAGTATTTACACAGACATGTACAAAGAAAGCATTAATAACAATTTCATTAAGACTTCAAAGGAGTTTTTTCTTCTTTTGATTGCAATAATTTGAAACTCGCAACAAATGCAACTGCATTCTTTCGTAATTAAATGCAGATATATGGGGTGTTTTTAGAGAATGTTGTAATTTCTAATGAAAATAGCGAAAAAAACAATTTTGTTAGACAGCATGTGATGGCAAATTATCTCTTCGTCCTGAGCGATAAATGTTAACGAAATATCACTGATATTAATGTGTATAAATGATACAAGTCTTATTAGTCTTCATAGAAGGTCTGCTTTGTACTAATATGCCTTACCGGAAAGAACCAATTAATAAATGATCTTTTTATTAAATAATTCTTTTAATTATAACTTAATTCGCTGCAAGCAGCTTTTAACATGGATACATTTATGTATGTATGCATGTATGTACACGAAAGGGTGAGCGTTTGGCACACAATTAAATGTGTGCAATATACGCGCCCCTCTACACGCACACACACACATCAGTGCAAAGGGACAACAATAACGTATAGCATTTTCAACATAAATGCAATGCACTCAAAGGCACTTCAAGAAATCTGCGCTCAAAACATCCTTCGACAGTCGAATAATGAAAGTGTTTTGTGCACGTACCTCGAGTGCTTACCATTACCCTGTACAGCATCTATTGCTGGCGAACGCCTCTTTTAAGCCTGCAGCATAATGTTAAGCCTGTCATGCGTCTATATAAGCGTTTGTGTTAGAGTGGACCATTTTGTTGCCGAGAAAAGATAATAGATTGCGAAATCATTTATGCTAAGCTAATAAACTGCAACAATTTAATAAATTTTTTTGAATTCTGCTGAAATATTGTAACCAAAAAGTCGCTTTAAATCTGAGTTTACCCAGAGTTCATGATGAAATTTTAAGCCCGTTTTCATACAATGTAGGCTTTAGTTTTAACCGTGACTATAAACAGTAATTTGACATTAAATCTTTTACAAAATCTGTCATTTAAAGTTCCAAATACGTTTAACCGCATACTGTGAAAACTGGGCGAAAACTGGACGTGTATTTTTGTAGTGTATCACTTCGAGATGAAGATTAAGATAGGAGAAGATAAGAAGATTAGAAATGATTTTAAATGACAGCATATTTGAACTGTACAGGCGTTTAAAGGACATTTTGTAGTACCCAAATCCACTATTCTGCAAATCGGAACAGATCGTTTTGGAAAATTATTCGACTTAGAGGGTATTTTTACTTCGATATCAATTTTGCTCCAATTACACATTCGAAAATTTGCGTTTTGTTATAGTTTCGAGGGTATTAGAACAAAGGTATAAAATTGCAAAAAAAAGTGTCGGTCAGATCTAGCTTTGGAGGTATAGTCATCGTAAGTTGCGGTTATAGCTTTTATAAAAAGAAGTATAAGTCAGGAACCCCTAAATAGATTTCCAAAATTAGGGTACCCGACACTTTTATTTTGCAAATTTATATCATCGAATATGTTCTAATACCCTCGAATCTATAACAAAACGTAAATTTTCGAACGTGTAATTGGAGCAAAATTGATCTCGAAGTAAATTTTTTACCCTCTTAGTCGAATAATTTTTCAAAACGGATTTGTCCCGATTTGCGGAATAATGGATTAGGGTACTACAAAGTATCCTTTAAACGCCTGTACAGTCCAAATTTGCTGTCAATTAAAATCATTTCTAATCTTCTTGAGGGGAGCCGTGAGAAATAGAGGTAAAAATAAAAGTATACTGATATAAACAAAGATAGGGATGGAACTTGAAATGGAGGTTGAGATGGATAGCAAGCAATGATGGGCACCAACATGCACGCAAAACTTCGATTCAATGTAGTGGTACAACAACCATATTGAGTTCTACTTTTGCTGAAGTAGAACTGAATCGTTGTTTTGCGTTCGTATTTGTATACGTATATACAAATCATCTCTCGTTACTCTCAAATGCGCTCTTATTAGAACTTGCAGAAGAACTTGTGCCCATCCATGATAGTAAGAGTTAGAAATATAAATAGGATGAAAATTTCTTTTTCAGGGCTCAAAATTTTAAAAAGTAACAATAACAAATTGGTTGGATAATGGTAATAGTTACAATATAATACTAAATTAATAGTGCCTTGAAATATGCTATGCCCAAAATTTTCCATGCATACGTACTCCTCCTCTTTTATTTACAAGATCATATTTTTTTGACGGGAATTTAATTTAAAATAAATTTAATAGCTAATAAAAAGAGAAGCGGTATGCAGATGTGGGGACTCTTAACGTAATCAGAACGTTTTATCACTGTTAGAAATTGAAATTTGGAGAAAGCATTGATTCGACCCGCTCTTATGGAGATAGAGGTACAGATTAATGCAGTCATAGAAATAGTAATAAAGAATAGGACAGTGGTGACAGATGTATAAAGTAAGATATGAATAGAGAGAGAGAGAGAGAGTTTCGAGTAGAGTACCAGATGAATAGTGATATAACAAGATGGTAAGATTGAAGAAATATTAAATGGAGAGATTATGAAATAGAGAGAGCGATAAGTTGATGAAAGAATTATGAATAATACATATATATTATAGGCTATCAAAATCGAAGTTTCTTTCGGCACTATAAGTTTGGAAAGAAACTCCGCATTCGAAGGATATATTGTTATACACATTGATACCAAATCAAGCACGTTCAATTGCTTTTGATTATAATTATGAAAAAATTACCGAAAAATAAGAAAATGATCCACAAATCTTTTTTGGTAGTGAGTTGACCTCATAACTGTTGTATTATAATTGTGAATAATGACGAATATTTTTTTCTAAAAACATTTTTTGAAAAATTTCTTAAACATGTTCCACCCTAATGCATTTTTATCCGCGTTTGAATGCTTGTTGCATATGGATGTGATAAAGCATTGCATGCTATCGTGATTCATCGCATTGCACATTGGTTTCAATCGCTTTGTAGTTGTTGTATCGCAGTCTGCAACTGACATTCACTATGTTCGTGTGTGTGTGTGTGTGTGTGTAGGGGTCCTCTTCTTCTATTCAAAAGTCAAGAGCCTTTGGGCCACCACTCGAAAGTTATTGGAATGTAAATTTATGTGAACAGAATTAAAGTGAATGAACATCTCTCATCACCTCATCACCGACAGCAGCAGCGTGGCTCATTCATATATCCAGAGAACTTCACTTTACTTTAGTAGAATGGATCACAATGCAGTGCTGCTAAATTTTTTGATAGAAAAGTTTCTAACTTAAGGTTTTCAGTCACATATCAAAGCAAACTTTGAGCGCTCTAGCTTAATAATTGCAATAGTTTTCTTATTCCGTGTCAGTTCTTAGGCAAAATTTTAAATTGTGAGACAGTCAGTTGCAGAAAGTTCAGTATTTTCCATTTTAGTTCATTGTAGCAAAAACTCATTAGGAAATATTAAATTGCAAGTGAACACGAATTATTCTTAGAAACCCAGAAGAAGCATTTTTAGCTTCCACAATATCTATTGTGTCATTTTACTGCGAAATTTATAAATGGTGGGCCAATAAGTAATTCACCATGAGAGTGGTGAATAAAATTTGCAAAAGTCTAGGTCGCTAGCAGTAGTGAATCATTAGTGCGTGTAAGTTTAGACCGTTAGACCGGCCGAGAGCATTGCTGTTGTACATGACAGTGTGGTCGAGAGTTCAAGCACATCAAGTAGTGCTTTTGTTGTGAATGATTCCACATGCCACACAGCTAATGCAATAAGAACTTTATTGTGAGAGAAGCTCCCGAGGTGCATCAGCTCGCGAAACAGCGTTGTCAATTGTCCACCGAGATTATGCGATTTATTACCTTCGGACTTCTTTCTTTTGGGCTATCTCGTTGCCAATCAGCCAGCAACAATTCCAGATGCGGCAATAAGTCATATTGGTGGAATAGAGGAGCAGAAACTTATCCCAAAATTGGACAAATGGATTGATAATTAATTGGTTGATTGACATGCCACTAAAGCCGCGGTGAACATTTAGTCAACATTATCTTACGCTCATAATTTTCTTAGATTAATAAGTATTGTAATTATAATAGAGTAATCAAAATTGTTCCAATGCAATCAATTTTTATTTATTATGCTCATGGAGAGCTCTTATTGGTTCACCCTTTGCTGCTTGCATTACGTTAGCCACAAAGGCTAGCGCTTTGTTGTTTCACCTCTAAGCTGTAAGTGTGACAATAAATGAATTTTAAAATACCCTACCAGACAATTGATTGTCAATGACTGAGGTTTAAAGGCACAGAGTAAAATAACTTTGTTAAAAGCTTCCTTTTGTGGTCACATTTAGAATGAACCATTGATGGATGTGCAGCAGCTCTATGTTATCCTCTGTCCAACATTTTGTACATTTAATTATTTTAATGAAAGCGCTACGTTGTTGTCCCATACTGCAACGTAACATTTATGCAAAATTCAGTTAACTCCTTACGAACGAACAGAGCAAATCGTCAGTACTGAGACAAAAACCAAAAAAATGAAGACAAACCCGTACGGGCAATATCCTGGGTCATCGTTTTGTTGTCGCCGCTGCCGTCGCCTGTCGAATTCATTAAATCTAAAGCTGTCGCTTTGGCCAACTGACGTTTGTTTAAGCGAATATTTGCTGTGTTTTTGTTGTGTTAGTTATTGTTGCAGAAAGGAAAATTCATTATGTAAGAAGTTCAGTTACTTGTTGTTGTTGTTGTTGCAAGCATAAGGCTTCGTTTGGTCATTCAACCAACCCACTGCTTTGTCAATGACAGGTCATTGGGCGGAATATTCCATGCTATAGGGAGTATTTGAGTTTTTTGCATATCAAAGAGCCGTTTTTTTTTCAGTGTTCTAAGGATTACATTTTGAAGCTCAAAAAACCTTAATCTCTGAACATGTCAGTGCATACTGGCTCTTATTGTCCATTTTTTCTACTCTTTGTTATGCTTTTCTTAGCATGCTGGATATGTGTACAGGCGTATATCGATGTCAACAACTGGAAAATGTTATCTTATCAATGCAAGTCCTTTTGCACAGAGATTGAGATTGCATAAGGTGGAAAAAGTGGGCGGCCATAGCTAGCAATCGCAAGGAATATAGTATAATGTTACGGTGCTTTTGAAGGTATCCATGAAAGTATATTTAGCTAACTTTTTAATTTTTTCGCTAGCCTCTGCTATCTATATTTTAAAGTTTGAAGGAAGACATTAAGAGCATGATTGGAAGCTAGAAGTTCTTTCAACTTTTATATAGTTTCAAGTGAGCGGGAGTCACTAAATTGTTGAGAATCAGCTTAGCTAAGTGTGAACTCAGTGATATAGCAGAATAAGACTGGAGAAGATAATATCGCTCAACTGATCGAGGCTAGAATTGATGCAAATTCGGGTTCTTTGCACAGTATTTTCTATAACTTTTCTCACAACTTCTGGCAATAGCTTTTTCACATCTTGTCGGATATTCTCCTTTTGGGCCTCAAAGATCTGTGTCTTAACTGTATTTCTGACTTTGACAAAATCCGAAAATAGAAGTCTGGAAGGGTTTAATCAGACTCTATTGTGGACTAATGCAGAGCACTAGTGCAAAAGATTAAGCGGTCGAGAAACGATTTCTTTAGTATGTTCACTGTCTATTGTTCATAGTTCCTCCGAAAATGACGTACCGCATAATTACTGTGAGAAAATATAATGGCTCTCGATAATCCTGCTCTATAAAGGATCTAGAACGTAAATCCTTAAGCTATGCTGATGACAAGTTTTTCTTCGTACATTGGCTGTCGACCACATTGAAGTTTACAAACTTTTTAGATGGAAAAACTCTTTTAGACATTGACTTCTGTGTTTTTGAATAGCAATACAATCGATTAATTTTAGTAATATCCCACGGTATTCCTCCTTTTCTCATCAAAGTTTACAGCACTGTGCACTTAGTTTCTTAAGCACTCGTCCTTTAATCTCTGTCGTTATCATTGTCCTATCCATCCTTCTATTTTTGGTTGCTGCTTTAATTGTGATGATGAAATTTTTTCGTTGTTTGTTCCGTGATTCTTTGTGTGTGTGTGTGTGTTTATGTGTGCGCTGTTCCTAAGGAATTTATCTTCCTTCCTGTGTTGGTAGACCGCAACGCAATGCAACGCCGTTTGGTAATGCTTTGTTGCGGCATACCGGATCTAAGCGGTTTCAAGTTGGAGTTAAAGTCGAATGTGTGGCAAGTTATTTCAATTAAACACAACTGCTCTCACACTCCGGATGCAATTTCTCAGCGTTACACCACATAGAGTAGAAGTTGAGTTGAAAGTAGTAGAATGAGAAAATGACCGAAGTTATGGTATGTCCTCTGACTGACACCACACTATCAGTATGTACTCCCCAAAGTGCTTGTCATCTCGTGTGCAGCAACGTTTCAGCCCGCGCTAATCTCGCAAATGTTGCTTAACTACATATAGTACATACATATATTTCTCTCTTTCGAATATTAATATTTTAATAAAAAATAAAAAGTTTTTCGAAAGTTGTTGACATCACGGTTGGCGAAATTTTGAATTAATCCGGGCTGGCAAAGTGATGTGCAGAGTTTGGATGGAGTTAAGGCATTGCTAAGTGCATTTAGAGAAGTTGTAAATTGACAGCTATGAGGAATCGGTTTTTTTTTTTTTTGAGGATTTTAACTAACTTTCTCTTGCAAAAGAAAAACATGCACATTTACAGGAGATAAGAAGCTGATGAGCAAAGAAACGGTTCTCGATTATCAAACCCGAAAAGTGGAAGAAACTTTCCAAAGAGCGTGGAAGACATTAAATTTTCCTGCTCAGTGGCGCGGAATAATTCATGGGCGACCTTGTGGGAACATAATATTTCTCCAGTGATACAGGAAACAAGAATGTAGCCCTTCACTACAAACTAAGCGTTTGAATGAATTCTGTCGCTAAGCGTACCCGTTCATTTGGTTTCATTTTTCGCCAGACCTTTTTGGTCAAAAGTAAAAGCCATATTCAAATAAAATCGGTTCTCAGTATTGCACTATCTGCGTTGAAATGCAAAACGAAACACAACTGCTGCTGCAGCAGTTTTCTATGTGGCTTATGCTGCATTCAGCAATTTACATATTAAGTTCATGTCCTCTTTATTACAGTTGTTGTACGACTTGTTATTATTATTGTACATAGTTGTTGTTGTGGCTACAGCCACTGCTGCTCTTGATATACTCGTTCCCGTTGTCGCTGTCGTTGGTACTCACACTTGAGGAAAAAAAAAAATGCCAACAGTCGCATCTGAGTTCTCAGCGAAGTTTTTTTTTTTTTTTGATCTGGCAGCTTGGCGCATAAGTACAACATTGGAAACTGTAACGGCAACGCAACGCAATGTGGCGCGGCGTCAGTGCTACAACTCATGCGGATGACGTCCTGCTGTCAGTGAGCTGCGCATTTAATTTAAACTTAACAACAGCAACAAAAACTATGTTAATCCTTCCTCTGGAGTAGTGAAATGTTAGATTTTTTAACTTTTTGCACAATTTCTTTTTTTTTCTAATTTTTTTTTTTAGCTCTTTGGAATCCATTAAAAAATTAAAATGAAACATTAGAAAAATTACTATTATTTCATACCGGAACGAGAAGGAGTCCTTTAAAAGTGTTGTGCAGCGTTGGAAACGATTAAACCTAACATGGAGTTATGTTTGATAAGTACTCATTACTGTTGATGGAAAAAAGTAATTGGGCATGTCGTGTTTGCAATTAAAAAGAGTTTTTGTATGGAGTTTTGGAAATTAGCGATATGCTCAATAATTATAATTTTAAAATTACTTCCGAAAAAATTCGAAGACATGAGACGGTCTTTTACAAACCGAACACTTTTCGGACGACGCATTTTTGATTTGGCTGAAATTTTTGTATGGGTTCTGTCTTGAAAATGAAGAGATACGTATTCGAGGAATTTTAAAAAAAAATTTTTTTTTTTCAAAATAATGCGAATTCAAATTTTGAGAATTTCGTGATTTTTGGCTTGGAGACTCACTTTCAAAAATTCATAACTCCGGTGCTGTTAAAGCTAGAAGATATATTTTATTGTCATTTTAAAGCTTAGTTTCCCCACAAAAAAAAACGGTTTTCGATAAGAAATTTGTCGTAGAACACGATTCTGACATTAATAATTTGATACAGGGTGGGAGCAATTGTTTAAAATTGATTTCAACATTTAAATTGTTTATAACAATATTAATTTGTTAATAATTTTTTAAATTTTTTTATTTAAGGTCATATTTTTATCTTTACAATGAAATTAATTTCAAATTTCTAACTTTAACAGAACCGGAATTATGAATTTTTGAAAGTGAGCTTCCAAGCCAAAAATCACGAAATTCTCAAAATTTGTATTCGCTCTATTTTGAAAATAAATTTTTTTTTAAAAAAAATCCTCGAATACGTATCTATTCTTTTTCGATACAGAATCCATAAAAAAAATTTTACCCAAAACAAAAATGTGTCGGTCAATTTTTGTCAAAATTTATTCGGTTTGTAAAAGACTGTCCCATATGCATGTTACTTATTTGCCAAAAGTATGAGCGTTGGACTTCGAAGTCTTTCCAGTTCATAAACATATATATGTATATATTTATTTTAGCTTCTGTGTCAAATCGCACCAAAAAATAGAATTTGTTCTATTTCTCTGCGATAAATTTTGCAGTGTCCATTTTGTAGTCACCACAAACGTATAGGAAATATCTGAACGATATTGCACGTCCCAGTTGTGTTTAGCTCTTAAGACTGCGTTCATGGCTATTCGCTTTTTGTCGCGCTACACAACTTGTCGCTCTTACCGATCAAACAGATGTCTGCATATGGAAGTGTCTATGGCAGCTGTCGGCAAAGCAATACTAGCTCAAATGTATGAGTATGAGTGAGTTAACACTGAAAAATTTTATGAAGTAGATTTAAGAATTTACAAAGTTTTTAACTTATTAAAATTATTCGAAATTTTATAATTTTAAACAGATGAGAAAGGTTAAAAATGGATTTTAATCATCATTCCGTTTTGGAAAAGTTTCTGAGAAATTTTATTTTTTTTCACCAATTGAAGAGAAAAAGTCGATGAATTCTTAACACAAGTCCCCGGAACTCGGGAGACATCGTTTTCGACCCATTTCTAAAAATAAAAATTTGCTGCAATTGATGAGGAAAGATTGAAAATGGATTGTTATTTTAATTTGAGGTCACCATGGACCCCAGGAGAAAACGTTTTGGACTCATTTTCAAAAAAAAAGAAATTGTTTGCACGATTCGATGATGAAAATTTGAAAATGGATTTCCAAAAAAAAAAACTGTTTCCACCAATCAAAGCGGAAGGTCATATTTCTTATGACACTCCGATATTCAAGGTCAAAGTTAACAACAAAACAATTTTTCGCTATTATCTCGCTTCCTCTTAACCGGGCACAAATTCAGTCTGTACAAAAGTTAGAGACAAGAGAATTTTGGAAAAGAAATTTTCGCCGAATATATTCAAAATATTCAAGGTCAAAGGTTACGAAAAGGTTCTACATTATTTTTTCATAGTATCATTAAAGCGGCTGGTCACAATTAAAAATTAACAAGAATCACTAATACCAAATTACAAAGTATTTTTAAATATTTGCAAAAAAATCGAATTTCAATTTTTGATTTTGATTTTTGAATTGTTTTTATAAATCGCATTGTTTTTAAGATTAAGACAAACTGCTATCGAAATGCCGCTCTAGATTTTTGTGCTTACTACCTTATTAATTTTAGTGTTATAAGGAACGCAAAACTCAGCATAATCCACCTACGATCTTCTTCCGATATCGCACTGGCAGTCGGCAATTCAGTAAGAAATCCGCTGCTTTGTATTGCGTTAATTCGAAAAGTTTTGTCTCAAAGCACAACAACTGTTAAATTTCAAATCAATTAATATCTAATGAAACATTATTTCGCTCAAAACACATTTTCGCCATGTACTGTCCTAATTAGTCAATTAAAAATTTAATGTAAATTAAGAACAATTAATTGCCGAGCACCGAATTCATTGAATTTAAATTGATGCGGTATCCAATTTGTCTGATTGTAAGTTACATGTAATTAGTTGCCTTCATTACTAGCGGAAGTGCTGCTCATTAAGCAGAAATTCCAATACCCATCTCAATTGCTCAATATAAGTATTGTGCGCTGCCTATTGTTCGCTTTACAACAATAAAAATTTATTATTTTCATCAATGCACACAAAAAAAAAAAAACGCACTTGAGTTTGAATAGCAATAATGAGCGCGCGTTGGTGAAAAATTCCTGCAATTGTAGCTACATAATAAAAATTTCAAAATTTATAAAAAAAAAAAAAAAATCACAAATAAAAAACTAAGCAAAAATTAAAAAAAAAATTAAAAAAAAAGAAAATGGAATTTCAATAAAACTTTCAACGCGTATCCACCAACAGTAACTCAGAGAGGCGGCAGGATCGCGGTAAGGACTTAAATAACAAGTGCAAAAAAAAATGAAGAAAATTCACTTTATTAAAAGCAGCAGCGTATACTCGTTGTGTAGTAGAGTATTTTTCTCATAATCATAATGACTAATTGATAAAGTTTTCTACTTCCACTCGCTGGACTGCTGCTGCCCCTTCTTTGCGCTTCATTGCTTGGCGTTGATTTCGGGGTTCAAAGAGGTTTTAACGCCAACATTTCGCGTAAATTTTCAATTTGTTTATTTCTTTTCAACTGGACCGCGTAGAACCTTTTTAAGGGAGCTTTATTTTATTTTTTATTTTGCTAATTAGCGAGATTGGAATTTTGCTTTAATTAGGCAACAGGCGAAAGTCCCATGCCAACTAAGATTTGCTGTAATTTCACAAATCATTTAGAAGCAAAAATTGATGTTGTGTAAATAAACGTGGGTTATAAGTAGAATTTTATTTGATGCTAAGACCCAAATCTTAACTTGTTTTTTCCAACTCTATGCGAGACAGTTAATTAAGAAAAAATTAATGAAGCTTTCCGTCAATTAAAGAATCATGAATTTCAGAAAACAAATGGAGTTCGAATATATTTGACAAGCGTTTATGCGTAGTGTTGCCAAAACTTAAAGATTTAAAAATAAAATAATTTCGTAAGGATTCAAATATTTTAAAAATTCCTTAGAATTGAAATTTAGAAACGACATTTTCAATTCGATGTTCCGTGAGAAGAAGATTACTTTGTCAGTTAATATGGATTGAAATGGTATTGATATGTAATGTAGTTCAAATTTTATGCAAATCTGAAAAACTAAAAGGTGAGCGAAGATAATGCCGCTATTTTGAAAAAAAAAAATTATGTTTAAGAAATTCCAAACAAAAAAAAAATTTATTTAATTATTTTATTGCGTCTGCCTCTGATATATTGTGTTAAGGGCATAGTATAGTACGAAAATATAAAAGGCAGACGCCTATAATGCTGCATTTTAAATAACAGGAATTGGTAAATTGTAAAAAAAAACTCAGTTAAACAATTTAATCGTTTTTCTTTTCAGAATTTTGTGGTCTTCTAAAAGCTGAAAATGCACAAAGCAAACGTGTAGGTGAGTAGAAATATGTCAAAATTGTTGATTTTGGTAACAAAGTTTCCACGGAATTAGTCTTAAATACATAGATACATATATTCTCAATAGTATGCTAGAAAACGTTTGCATTCGAAAAAACAACGCTGGAATCGTCTTCCATCTGTTTTTTATGTGTAAAATATCCAGTCAGCCAAGAGGCAGATGCGATAAAATGATTTATTTCTCAATTTTGTATTCACATGTTTATAGTATTGCAATACTATATATCTTAGTTGCAGATGTTGCTTCTCTCATTTTCTATAAAACATTCTTTATAAATATTGTAATCTGCCTGACAACAAAATCACTTAAGTTTGTGTAACAAAAATTTAAATAAATTGAACAACAATTTGCGCAATAAAAACGTCTGCCTCTTGCACTTATCTGTTTTTGTGCTAAGACAATTTTTTTTAAATAAAAGGCAGACGCGATGAATTTGTTTAAAAAAGCTTTTTTATAGTCTTAAAGAGAAATGCTCGACCGCGTCATCGAAAATTGAAACTTCAGAATGGACCATGTTAGATTTTTTTAAATAATTTTTTTTATTTTGAAAAAAGTATTTCTAAATTAAATGAATCATTACTTTTTACTTAGATTTTTATGATTATCAACCTCTGCCGCAGGATTAAATTATATAAAATTTTTGGTCTTACTTTAAATTATGGTAATATAGAGTTGTTAGCCCTAAATTTTAGTTGGAAGCTGAGGCGACTAATTTTGAAACTTTTTTGAAAATATCAGACGTTAGTATGAAAGCAAGTTGGTTTCATTATCAATGCATTATTTCACTGCAAAGTTTATGTAGTGAAAAATGTTCTGAATTTAATTTAATTTTTCAATTGAAAATTCACAATTGTTTTTAGCAGAGAGCAGCTTAAAAAACCCTCAGCGCACAAAAATGTCAAGCTTATCGCAAAGTAAAACCGACAACCAACAACGGAAACCACTCATTTACAAAATTCGTGGCCTTCTTGAAGGATGCACATCAGGATGTATGCTTGCATGCATGCGTTCATATACTCGGAAAAATTTTTGGACAGTAAAGATTTACTGAATCGCTAGAACCAATTTGTTGTTGCTGGGCTGTGGTATGGCAGCAGCAGTAGCAGCAACAGCAGCAGCATCAAGGACAAAATCGTATGACGCAACGCGGATGCAACGCTTGCTGGCTTGACGAAGTGCTGCGAAACAATTTTTATGATGCAGCAGTAGCAGCAGCAGCGGTCGAATGCCATTGTGGTTATGGTGGTGAAATTAAATATTCCACCACTTTGCCAACTAACTACTACAATTGCAATTTTCGCTATTACTGTAAAACTACTATTGCGGAATTTTACATACCGGATGTGCAAAAATAATTTAGTGTTTGTGTTGTTCACTTAAAGTTTTCACTGTTGTTGCTTAAGTTGTTGTTACCGTTTTCATAAGCAAGTTATTATTTCATAAAGTGTGAATTATGGCAACATTTAAGTTGTTATTGTTTTGCGTTGCTCAGACATTTTTTAAAACACCCCAACAGTAACCTTACGAGAAACTTTTGGTTATTTTGTTATTTACATACTTATGGACATTTTTAAAAGTTGGAGTTTGAGTAGCTTATGAAGCGCATTTTCATACACATTTTCTGGTCAATGTCTCCTCAAAGTATCGGTCGGTATCTCAACGTCGTAATTAGTTATGATATCTACAGTATCGAATGTGGGAAAATCTTTGTTTCATTTTGTAGAATAAATAAACTAAATATTGTTGTTACGCTATTCGCATACAAAAGCAACTATCTGATTTATTGAATTTCACCGAAATTGAATCACCCAGAACATCCAGCAAAACAACTTCTGAATAGTAATGACTCCAATGTAACAACTCATTCATTATTCAAAGGTACTCAAGTATGCTTATCAACACGATTACGGCTCTTGGTTTTTCTTAGCCGAAACGTTATATATTGCAATGGAAAAGAGAATTTTTGTGTATTATATACTAACATTAAGGCGTGTTTTTAGGTCATTATATTTGCTACCTTTTCGATTGTATAAGAAAAATAAAAAAAAAAATAGAGGTAGAAATTTTATTGTACATTTGGGGAGTCCAACACCCCAAATTTTGAGATCTATAATAGATTTTGTAAAAAATTTTAGCGGGTCAGTAGAAAGTACCAGTGGAATGGGCTGGTAAAAATTAACGAAATCGAGTAAGTACGTGTGGTACTTAGTACATTTCAATTTTTTGTTAGCGTCCTTTAGTGACATCTTTATTAAATTTTAATTTAATAAAAGTTTTCGAGCAAAAATCCTACACCTACTTATTCAATTCCGCCTATTTTGACGCTAGGTAGTTCCGATGGTGTTTTCTACCATTCGACTAAATCTTGTGACAATATCTATTGAGAACAGAGAATTGAGAGCAAGAACGAATGTTTAGTATCAAAAATGGCTTTACTTTCTTTAAAAATACTCTCCATCAAGATCAATAAACTTTCACGGCTGTATGACCCAATTATCGAATTACTTTCTTCATTTCAAACGAGGAGTACAATTTCACTCACATGGAATTTCCTCTAAAATTATATGGTATCCAACGCGAAAAAATCTTTTTGACAGCCGAATGCAAATGAAACAAATACCTCTAATATACAATAAGTCACATGAAGATCTAGCATAACCAGTTCCAGCACATCATCGATGTTTTCAGGTACAGCATCCGACTTTAGACGACATTCAGAAAATTCGTCCTCGAGCGTACGACGAAAGCGTATGAATTCAAAAAACATTGAGACTCGGTGACCTAGAATGGCGCTTCATCAACAAGAGTGCAAATCGTTAGATCGGCATACTGTTGCTGAGCTGATTTATGTCCAAAGACTAAAAAAATCATTACACGAAAATATTTTCGATTTAATTCCATTTTTTGTCGAGATAAACCTTTAAAGTCTCTTTAAGAAACTGAAATATCATTTCTTCAGAGCAAAACCGTCTGAGAACGTAAACCATTAAAAACTGTAGACTCTTCGATGGAATGGATTTGATACGTATTCTCCAGTGTTGCCGTTTCTCAAAACTTAAATAGCAACCTACTGAGAACTAACCATTCAAATTAAAATCTTTGAGTAAGTAGTTCCTTGCCCATTCTTTAAAAAAGAATGACACATTTAATTTTTTACTTATACTTCGATACATTTTGATTGCAAGACTGCAATAAACCTCAGAGAGATAATGCTTGAAGGAAGCAGAGACACCTAATATCCCAATTGGGATACTAAAATATTCGAATATTTTTATTCCATTCACTACTTCCCATGTCAACATGAATGGGTTAAAAGTGTTGAAAAGTTTTACACTCAATTCTGCTGTTTTTTATTTTATTTTTGAAAAAAAAAAAACCGCAATATCTCGGTGACATTGTGGCTTTCTGCTTCACATAAAGTTGATCAAATGTAATTGTTACTAGAAACGTTTGATGTATAGCAACTACAACTACTTTCTGCAGAGTCACTCTTAACACAGCAAAGCATTATAATAAAAATTTGAACTATGCTATAAACTTTCTTGTAGACTATTTAAAAAGTTCCTACAAGCAATTGCAATTAATTTTCCCCATCCAAGCTGACTTTAAATCAGTCCCTTCCTCCATCTTCACTTCTATCTGTCCGGCATTGCAAGTGTTTTACTCGTTTTAACCCAAATTCCAACGTGTGATTTATGAACCAACTGAGAGAATAATTAATCCCTGAACGTGGCACGCACCTTCAGTGCCCGAAATAGAAATTCGCGTACCATTCACGTAGCCAAACTGAATGTTTAATATAAAATAGTTGCAACACAAACAGAAGACGGCTTAAAACAAAAGAAAAAAAAAAACCCCGAACAATTTAAGAAAAAAAGAAATATACAAAAGAAACACTTACATCGACATTAATTCCGGACACACCAAACACCAAAGTGGGTGGTGACTCCTTCGGCACGTATCTGTAGAATTCCTCTGAGCCAAAATACCAGCGCACCGAATACAAGGCCGCCTGAAAAAATAAAACAGAACAGAAAAGGAAGGAATTAGTGACGAATTACCGCGCAATTATTTTAATTATTCGTGCAATTCACATAGCGGCAGCAACAGCAACAGCAGCGCGAAGTGCGAATTTCTGTAATGTCCTGAAGTCATATGCGCCGCACAAAAGGAGCAACGCGCAAGCATCGGAAGGAAATTGTGCAGTGAAGGAAAGGAAAGGAAGGAATCTTATGTGCGCGCCAGCTGTTTCACAGCAAGTTTGTAATGACAAGAGGGGCATGGAAATTACGGATAAAAGTACAAATTGAAAAAAAAAAAAAATGTGAAACGATATTTACCGTCTCCAGGTCGTATTGGCACGATAATGTGGCTGCATTTCCCATAATGACGGCTTCTGGCACGAAGATCTTAAGGTCCTTTAAACAAAGCGCTGTTGTTGTGTATGCAAAATAACGATAAGCAGTAGAAGAGAAAGAGAAAGAAAAGAAATGCGAATTATAAAATATAAGTAAATATATGTTTATATATAAGCAGCAATTTGTTTTTGTATACAATATAATGAAATGCTGTTTGAGTGGCATTAACAATTCATGGAGTTCCGGCACTGTATTCTCATGAGAGTTTTTTTTTTTCTTAAGTATCTACTATACATTTTTGTTTTCAATTCGATTAACTTTAATATTTAATAAAAGTATTCTTAAGTATTAAGAAATGAGGGTGTTATCTTTGGTCTCGCCAAAAATTTCTTGTATTTGTATGAAATTTCATTTCGATATTTTAAATGATTCTCTCAGTACAGCATGTCAATGTTCTTATTGCTATAGAGAGTTTCACGCATACCAATAGAGATATGCCAACTTCTTCTTCAGTATCTATACCATTTTGAAGTTTATCTTTGTATGGATGGTTCCACGCCCTCTAGTCAAAATTCACAAGCTTTTTCAATATAGCCATTTAAAATGTTTACTAGTTTGGACGGTAGGCGTATTAGCGAACCAATTTCGTACATTTTTAATTCCAAGACCTTTTTTCTAAGGTGTAATTTTAGTACCGGATTTCATTCAAATGGTTTTCCCGTAATCGTGGTATCCACATACCCAGTGTGCCACACGGATCCATTTCGGATTCGTTTAGGATCCGCTTCTTCGTATTATTTATCCGAAACGGATTCCGTTTCTGATACGATTCGAATGCGAAATCGTTGGTGATTCGCCTCCAAACAGCGAGTAGGATCGTCCGCGTAGTAAAATCCGTTTCGAACTCAGAACGGACTTCATATAAGGATCCGTTTCGGATTCGTTTTTTGTTAATAAACGGATCTGTTCGGATCCTTTTCGAATTCGTTTTCGTATGATATTCCTCCGGTTTATTAAAAATAACGAATCCATAACGAACTCGTTATTTATTATTAGCATAAAAGGCAGTTTTCAAGATATTTTTAATATATATATAGTTCTCTACTTCTTTTTTTGTTTTTTAAATACTCTTAAATTAAAAAATAAAAAAATTAAAAAAAAAATTATGTCGTCCCCGGGGTTCGAACCAGGAGCTTCCCTGATTAGACAATGGTTGTTGCATGCGCAGTTTAACGACATCTTTTTAGTAACGGATCCGTTTTATTTACAAAAAACAACTTCGGAACGGATCCGATAAAACATATTCCAGTTTTTCGAGAGGAATTTCTTAAGAAAACGAATTCGAAAAGGATCCGAATTGATTCAATTTATTAACAAAAAACCAATCCAAAACGGATCCGAATATGAAGTCTGTTTCGAGTTTGAAACGGATCCGACAAAGCGGACGATCCTTTCCACGAATCGGATCCGAAACGGAATCCGGTACGGATCCGTTTTATTTACAAAAAAAAAATCTGTAACGGATCCATTTTGATCACAAGAAAGGAGTCCGTATAAGAAGTCCATTCCGAGTCCGTAACGGATTCGTTTTAGTTAAAAAAAAAAATGAGTCCGGCTCGCATCCATTTTATTTAAAAAAACGAGTCCGTAACGGATCCATTTATAAAGTCCGTTCCGGGTCCGTAACGCATCCGCATCCGTTTTTAAGCACATTGGCTATAGACAGACAGACAGATATGTTCTATTCGATTGAAGTACAGGAGCAGCCTATCGAGTAATCGATCTTTACTTCTTGACCTTCAATGAAAGATTTAAAGTAAGTGCCTTAAAATAATTTTTCCAGAAGTTTTCCATAAATAGGTTGATTTTTTTGGAGTGTTCAAACTTTATATTCAAATAAAACAACAACCAATTAAGATCTCTCGACATTAATGTTTGAAAACAGTTTTAAGCATAAGTTCACTACGGCTATATCTGATAAAGCACATTCAGTTAGTTCAATTTTTGGCTACTTTTTGAAGAAATTGAGTGCTAGTTTATTGGCGTAGAATCAAGACATAACATAGTCACAAAAAAAAAAAAATAGTACAAAGTCATAAAATCAGACGATCTTTCATAATTGAAAGAAATCATGTGAATTTTGATTAAATTTAAAGTTGAAATTTTAGTGAATTTAGTAAATTTGTAAGCATTGCTCTGATGCTCTGAGACTTGTTAAAAAATTGCACTGTCAGCCAATAAATAAATAATTTAAGAGCACGTTAACCTGTTTTAATAATCTATCACGTTCTTTTTAAACTTTGACATGCACACAAATTCAGTAGCGCACACAGAGTCGTGCGTATGTTGATGACACATAATTAAGAACATTTAATTGCAAGGGAAAGTGACTCAAAAGCATTTGCGCCCTACATTAAAAAAAAAAAAAAGAAAAAAAAAGAAAAACACTGACAGTTAAGCCGCATACGTTGCTGCTGTTGATCACGCAGCATAATAACAAAAGTTGCATCAGCATCAGCAACTGCAATAGCAACATTATCGCGCTAACGAACAATAAAAAATGAAAACAACGCGCGTATTGATAATAATCACATTATCATAAAATAATGAAATGGTGAAAATTAAAAATTGATTAATACTTCGTCGTGGCGCACACAATTATTTGCGTTGTTGCAATAACGTTGCAATTATGTGGTGCAGTTGCGGGTGCATTAAGTGAATAAATCACCTAGCGATAATTTTTGTCGCCTGAATGCAGGAGCAGCAGCAGTAATTCATGTGGCATTTGCTGCCACAGACTACAAAGAAACTTTCGCTGTTTTTGTTTTTCTGTTGAATGCAAAATGTGGGTCTATCCATTATAATATGAGCGAAGAAGTCTTTAAGGATCATTCTGCAAGATTGAATTTTTAGAAATATAAAAAGTTGTTATGCTTTTTTTGAATAAGCGATCTAAATCTGTTTTCAATACAAAAAAATTGTTTATTTTTTTATCGCCATTTTCATGGCTGGACCCGTTTAATCTATGTGCCACTAAAAAAAAAGTAAAAATTGCCAAACAACAACAATAATGCAACGCAATAAAGTTCAATATTTATGCATTTTTTAATTTATAAAATTTCAATTTACGTTCGTACATTTTTTCGCTTGCAATATTTGCACAACGAGATAGTATTTTTCAATATTTATTATATTTTTTTAGTAAATAAACACAGCGCAAAACTTTTTATTATTTGCAGCATTTTTACTGTCATAATTTTTAAAGGTAAATTTATATTTTCATCAGAAAAAGTTGACATCAAGTATCTTTATCATATGCTCATAATATTAATATTCAATATAAAAAATAAAAACAAATGAAAATTAATTAATATTTTTTTTTTTTTTGATTTAGGTAAGGGTAGCTCAGATGTCACCACATAATGTAAAAAATAATTTGGCACTGTATAAAACAATGTGCCAGGGATAAAAAAAATATAAAACATTTGTAAAGGCGGAAATAATTATAATATTACTTAGCTACCACAGCTATTAAGCTTCTTAGCTATTTAGCTGGAAGCTTTGAGTCAAGCAAAAATCTTATGAATAAATAAATAAATAATGAATATTGAATTTCTTTTTATCTATTTTTTCTTGCCGGAAGGCTTTTTGTAAAAACTTGATTAAACGTCAATTTATGTAGCGTCCAAATGTGTACGGGGAGTTCTTTACTATGACGAGAGTATTTTGAGATCTTTCACTTTTTGTTTTCTTTAGTCCAGTCAAATTAGGGTTTTTAGGGAATGAGAGATAATAAGCTGTAAACTTGTATATACCTGCATTTTCATGTTCTAAAAGTTGTCTCAAAAGTTTCATAAAATATCGTGTCTGCGTCGTAAGTTATTCAAGGTCAAAGGTCACAAAAATCATTTTTTCGCGATTATTTCGGTTTCTTTAGATCCAATTATGTTAACATAAGTATGTATATAACAATAATTGTAGAGCATAAAACTTGCATTAAATTTTGTCTTGAAAACGTTTTCATACGCCCAACTATTTTTGAGATAGAGGGCAGAGAGCCCGCAGCGCTCAGCCATACTCACTTGTATAAAGTAAGTAAATCATTGAAATATCATTAACAACAACAAATTTGTATTATTTATTAGCTAAAACATTATATTTAATAACATTTTGTATATATCTAATTGTTCATTTAATAATACAGGCCGACAAAATTAAACGAAAGTCCAGAACCAGAGACCAGACAAGGTGTACTTGATGGTCTTTGATGCGCTGAGTCCGAATCCAAGCTCAGAATTGATACTTTTCCGTCAAGTTTTCGAGATATCCTAACCTAAAAGTGCAAAAAACACGGGTTTTGGTTATATTTAAGGTTATTTTATACGTCGTGAATAATTTTTTTTTTCCAAAACTATTTGCGGCATCTAAAGTAATGCTTTTTTCCTTCAAAACTCATTTTAAATTGATAAATTTTGCTCTACTGTATCGCTAGTACTGAATATATCGCTGTGATATTTTGGTGGGACATAGAAAAGGGTCTCTAGTACATATAGAGGTAATTTGCGGATAAAGCACACTCCTGAAAAAGTGACCCTAATTCACCCAACTACTCAATTAAAATTCTTGAGTTGTTAATTTTTAAGAAAAATACTCTCAATTAAGAATAAGCCGTTTTCGACAGTTGAAATTTTTATTCAAATGTAGTTTAAGCCTTTCTGTGTTGATAAAAAAAATTTCAAGGAAAAAAAAACTGATACATTTAAAAATTTTTTGATTTGAATAAAATGCCTCTGTATTACGATATTTGCAATATTTTTCACAAAACAGAGTACTTTGCACTAAATGTCATCTTTTCGTAAGATCCATTATATTATGAAAAGTTTGAAAAATTATGTAATCTCGTTATTCATTAAGGAAATATCGGCAATTTGAAAAAAAGTTCTTTCAGAATTTCAAAGTTCAAAGACAAAGTTCAAATGACCATAACTTTGAAAATTGGGGTCTTTCAGCAAAATAAAAAAATATGGGTCCCCCAGAATTGAACGCAGAATAATATCTGCAAATTTAAAGCAAATCTAAAAGTTTTTTGGGTCTGCCTTGATCGATTTGAAAAATAATGTACCATATACGACTTTACAGCTTATTATCTCTCATCCCTAGATTTACCCCTTTTTTTTTGCTTAAATGACTGGACTACGTTGAAAAGTTGATGATTTGCCATAAATTATTAACTGTTCACATTTTAGCAGCAAAGGAATTATCAATAAAAATTCTTAAATTCAAATGCGTTGGTCTTTTATTACTCTTGGAGTTAATAAGCGATTTGTAGAAATGAATTATTTCAAAAATAGCTTTCACACTGGCAAAATTGAATAATTTGTTTGATTTTAGCAAAAAAAATCTTCTTCTACTGTGTGCTGAATCCTTCCCCTACTACACTACTATTAAATCTAAAAATTTAAGGACTTAAGTACTTGTAATTTGCCTTTATAACTCATCAAGTGTCGCTTAAAGCTACGAAAAATCTGCCAACAACAAAAGTCGATTAAAAAAATACTTTTTTATCCCAACTTCATCAAAAGAAGGTTAATTGCCTGTGCTAAAATTTCGACAAATGAACGTATTATGCCAGTGAAGTGTTGCTGTGAATTTAATTATTATTGTGTCATTAATGAAACAATTTCCCAACGATATAAAATATTGATTGCAGGCACCTACAACACCCATCACAACATACATCCCGTCGTTTTATACTGCAGCTGCCCATATGGTAGATATTCCACATACATACCAACAATAGCAATCGAGTTACTGATGAAAAAAAAAAATTTTAAAATTTTAATTTATGAGCGATAAATAAACGAAGCACCTTGACGCAAAGAGGGGAGGCATAAAAGTTTTGCAATGCGCTACATTCAGTGCTGCAGCGTAAAAAAAATGAATTAAATTGAAATATGAGAGGACAAAGGATGTTACACAATTTTCCAGGAAAAGTAGAATTTAAAAAAAAAACGTGTGGATGTATTTTAAACACACGCAGCAAAGGCCGCCGCATTAAAGCATTCAATGTTTCGTTAAATAAAATTTATTTAAATTTTTTTGTTTCGCAGTAATTTATTTATTTTACTCATATCACATCTTTATTATCCATTTTTTTTTATGTTAATCGTCAGCATCATTTTTTTCAATTTAAATTCTGCGAATTAAAGTTGGTTGGTAACCCCTTTGCCCAGTGCAGCAACAGCGGTTACATAACTAAAGCTGCCATCGGCATTGGCATCGCCGCTTGCGTAAGCGTATTTAAAAATATTATTAATTACAATTTTTTTTTTATTTTGCATAAGAGAATTTTTATTTTCACATATTGCTCATGTATTAAGCCGCGCAAATTTTAAGCCTTTAAATTTGTCAATTAAAAAAAATTCAAAAAAAAAACTCCGCACTTAAATTAACTGCGTTGCACAACAAAATACTGAAAAAGTTTCAGTTTTTTGCGCTATTTTGTTGTATCACTTTACAGATGAGTAAAGTGCAATTTTCGAACACCAACAGTTTGGAATGAATATCATGAGAATCAGGTCCTTGAGTTAAGTTGCAAAGTTTAACTTTGAGTTAATCAATGCATCAGTAGAGCGTTTAATCAACGGCTAATTATTGTCCGGTGCATTAAATTCTGCAGCAGTAGTATGCCACTTTAGTGCTTCATTACCGCGCAGTAGACCCTCGGATACCTGATCACTAATTAATGGCAAGGTAGTTAAAATTCATTAATTAAGCTCTCTACTCCCATCGCATTGCAAACTGACAAACTGTAAAGAAAATGTTGCATTGTTGTTTTGAATGCATTAAATTCAATGCAGCGCGGCGTTATGAATGCTAACCTTGCTCACAGCGGCTGAGTTTAAGTGGCGGAAAATTTCGAATAAATTGGGTAAAAAATTGGTCTTTTGTTTTGTAATTGATTTTATTGTACTTATCCTTTTCATTTCGGCAGGTTATGAGATCACATATTTTTCAAATATGTAGCATTTTTTGGAAAGCCCTATAAAAACTTATACAATCCTGATCAGCTTAGTTAAATCAAGAACAATTCAGACTAGTCAGATCTGCTGAAGGTTATTTTCGCCTTAAAAAAGTAGATGCTCTGAAACATATAAGTCCGGGCCTGATCAGTGCTGCATCAGACACAGTGCTCAGTGTCTAATCAGGTTTGCCTGGCTCCATGCGTTACCAAATCTGTATGGCCCTGATCCGATTTCCCAATCCGGGCCAGATCTCTTATAAAGCTTGCGAACCATATGCGATCCGGATGAAAATTCCTACTCGGGAAGATTGGTTGAAACTGATGCAAAATTGTGTGGAAATGTTGGTCAATTAATAGTTTCGTAGTCAGTTTTCATCTTCTCATCTTCCGTATCAATGCACCAATCGAAATCTTCAAATCGTTTAGACGGCTGTATACTGCGTCCGTAAGAGAGATATACTACTCTCCCATATGGGACGGTCTATTACAAACCGAACACTTTTCGGACGACGCATTTTTGAATTGGCTGACATTTTTTTTAATGGGTTCTGTATCGAAAAAGAAGAGATACGTATTCGAGGATTTTTTTAAAAAAAAAATTTTTTTTCGAAATAGAGCGAATTCAAATTTTGAGAATGAATTTCAAAAATTCATAACACCGCTTTTGTTAAAGCTAGAAAATTATTTTTATTGTCATTTTAAAGTTAAGAAAGCAATTAAATTGTTTAAATTGATTTTTAAAAATTTCCCCCACCCTGCATCAAATTTTTAATATAATATCTCATTTCAAGTCAAATTTTCTATCGAAAACGTATTTTTTTTTAATGGGCAAACTATTTATTATTTCTCTTAAATTTTGAGAGTTTCGCGATTTTTGGCTTGGAGACTCACTTTCAAAAATTCATAACTCCGTTTTTGTTAAAGCTATGAAATTGAAAATAGTTTCATTGTAAAGCTAAAAATATGATCTTAAATAAAAAAATAATTTTTTAAAATATTATTAACAAACTAATATTGTTATAAACAATTTAAATGTTTAAATCAATTTTAGCAATTGCTCCCACCCTGTATCAAATTTTTAATGTCAGAATCGTGTTCTACGTAAAATTTTCTATCGAAAACATTTTTTCTCATGGGGAAACTATTACTATTAGAAAAAAATTAATTTATGTAGTGCGGCACATCTTATCGGAGCGCGGATTCTTTTGCACGCCTCATTTTCTTATTCAATAGTTGCCCCATAAAAAAAAACCGTTTTCGATAGGAAATTTGACGTTAAACACGATTCTGACATTAAAAATTTGATACACGGTTGCTCCAATTGTTTAAAATTGATTTAAACATTTAAATTGTTTATAATGATGTTAATTTGTTCATAATAATATTAAGAAATTATTTTTTTATTTAAGTTCATATTTTTAGCTTTACACTGAAATTAATTTAAATTTTCTAGCTTTAACAGAATCGGAGTTATGAGTTTTTGAAAGTGAGCTTCCAAGCCAAAAATCACGAAATTCTCAAATTTGAATTGGCTCTATTTTGAAAAAAAATTTTTTTTTTTAAAAAATCCTCGAATACGTATCTCTTATTTTTCGATACAGAACCCATAAAAAAAATTGCAGCCAAATCAAAAATGTGTCGGTCAATTTTTGTCAAAATTCGTTCGGTTTGTAAAAGACTGTCCCATATACAACGCATAAAGGATATAAATCGTAGGCAAATAAATATTCACAACTATTCGGACTACAAAGTATTAAATTTAATTTACCAATGATAAATAAATTTAATGACATAAATCTAAACTTACCATTAAAACAAATGTCCGAGATGACAATCCATACAAGCGCCACCAGATTAAACCATTCATGAAAGAATTTTCTTCTTTTCGCCATATTCACAATGAAATTCACAGAGAAATTTTCAGAAGAAGACGAAAACAACAACCTGCAATTGTAGAAGAAAATAATTTTTGAAAATAAATTTATTTGTAAGAGGAAATTAAAATGACTAAACAAATTAAAAATTCTCTTCTGTTTAACAAAATTCTTAAAAAAACTTTCTAAGAAAAAAATAGACCGAGCGGAGAACAAAGAAAATGCTAGACAATGAGCTGAAAAAATAAGAAACCAAATTGCACTAAATTAACCTAACAACAGCAACATTGACACTAATCTCGTACAGTGGATTCACCAATAGAATACCAAACCGCAACTCTAATGTTGTCACCATAAAGACTGAAGGAATAACGACAAATGGGGTTACACATGAAATGAAAAGAGAGAGATTGCTGCATCCATTACTAAGCTACAAAAAAAAAACTCCATACATTTTTTATCCACCAAAAATCTTATAAGACGACGAGGACGAACAAAAAGGACCAAAACATACTATCCACATTGCGATTCAAGTAAAGATGTTTGCTGTCCGACAGCAGAAACAAAGACAATTTTGTGTAACATCGCATGTGTGTGTAGGTGATTGTACATTTCGTGCACCACATTTGACCATGGCTTAGTCCTGGAGCCGATAGTATACATAGGAATCTGAAGACCAGGAATGGCAATCGACGGTTGTGGTTTACTGCAACTTAAATATTACAATTGAAATTGTTGTTTTTGTGTGTTGTTGTTGTTGTTGTTGCTTAAAGAAATCACAACAACGTACAGTAATATGATTTAGTGGACAAAAGTTTTAGGTGTCACATTGTCAGCAAAGGATTATTTTATCTCTTCGAAACAGGTAGCATATAGTACCTAACATTAAGGATTCACTTTGTTATTTCTTTTGTGATGCATAGATGGGGCGTGGCATATATGTATATGTTCTTGGCCAGCACCTATCTGTCTTTATATTTGCGTGTCCATTTGCCTATCTCTCTACTTGTGGAAATCACGATTACGGGAAAATCAAGCGAGATAGTTAAAATTAATATATGTAGAGCACAAGCTACTTCATCAAATATAAGTAGCTTGTGGGAATTGAAAATGTACAAAATTGGTTCACGGACACGCCTACCACCCATACAAATATGACATTTAAAACGCTTTATTTAGCAAGTTATTCATTGTAGTATAACCAAATTTCTTATAAATACTGGGGATATATTCGAAAGGCTCTGAACAGAAATTTTGAAAACTTCAATTTCCAATTGATTTCATTCATAACGATCTGTTATCCTACAAACCATTGCATATATGTAATTCCGTTCCTCTGACATAATCAAAAGCTTTATATTGTTCATTCTGAAATGCTCATTTGTCCAATCTTATAGTCCCACTGTGCGATAAAAATAACAGATGTCTTGCAACAAACACAATTGAATGAATGATCCTTTCAGTGATGTGTAGATATATTGTCTTGTGTGTAAGAGTGCATGTATGTATTGTTTGACTACAACGTACATGTGTCGGACAGTGACTACGTTGGTCATTAGTGTTGCCTGAAACCGGCGTTGTTGTTTATGCAGTTGAGCATAAGATGGCCACAGAATTGTAAACAGTTGTCAACATTACTGCTATCCACTTACACCGGTTTCTTCAAGCTCAATATAGTACTTCTTTCTAGCCATCCGCTCCTGCCAACCAACATCATTTGGAAGCACAGTTTTGACCACATTGTCGTCTTCATTGTTGGTCGGTCGTGTCTTTCTATTTCTTCCATTGTTGAATTTAAGTAAACTTTTTGGTTTGCTTTCTATTTGAGTTAATTTTTTTGTAAGTTTTTATTCTTTCAGTAATGTTTTTCTTTTTGTTCTCAAGCAATTATTTTTAAGCGACGTTTTATGGCTCAGGCGTTATATTAAGTACGTTATATCTTTTTGTCAATTGCTGTAAAGATAATTGTTCTTTTGTCTATAGACATGTAGGTGTAGATAACTGAAAATAGTTAATTTGTGCTTCGAGACATAGTCCGCAAAATATTATATTGTTAAGGAATACTTATGAGTGTGTTCTTCGCATTATGAATTAAATAAAATGCTTTTTTTGACTATTGATATGAATTATTGTTTCGTAGAGTTAATTGTTTTCAGCTTACATAAATAATTTACTTTAATTAAAACACTTGAAACCTCACAAAATGAAGACAACACAAAATAGCATATATCTCAATAGAAACAAAACCCTCGAATATTTTCATGTAATCCTGAAATCTACCGAAATTTCTATTTGGAATTGCTGAACTACAGGGTTAGGCGCATGAACTTTTGCCAACTTCAGACCGATACATCTGGCAATTCGATAAAGACAGCTGTGTCAAATTCATACCAGTAACAACTCACTATATTGTTTACAAGCCACCAAAAGCATTTGCGTCAAAGTTTTATAAAATAAAAGTTTTCCGAAATGCATTTCAAACGTAATAATTGCACTATATTTGGCTGGAAAATCACAACCAGCTATTGGTCATGAGCTCAAACATCTCAAAGTGAATAAAATGTTTGTGTATCGTACCATAACTCGTTATAATGGTACTGGTAGCGTTGCCAAACGCTATGGTGGTGAACCAAAAAAAATGCAACATCGCCTGAAATAGTGCGGAAAGTGAAGGCTCGACTTGAACGAAATCCATGTCGTAGTGTCGTTAAAAAACCACGTTCCACACTCCATTTCGTCCACACAATGGCTCTCAAATTCGCCAGACGCAAATCCGATGGACTATTCTATCTGGGCCATCTTAGAGAACAAGGTGAGGACTAAAAAATATGCCAGTATGGATGCGCTGAAGAAAGTCATTTTACGGGAATGAGCCAAAATACCGGAAGATCACATTCGTGCATCATGCAACTCGTTTTTTGACCGTTTGAAGACCATAGTCAAGGCAAAATGTGGCCATATCTAGCTAATGCAGCGGGATTCTAGTTTTCTGATTATTTCCACACATTTTTGTCATTTGAATCGACAAAAAATAATTTCACTCAAAAAGCTATGGTCATTTGATTAGGTAACAGTTAATGCGCCTAACCCTGTAATTTCTTCCTCTTTTTCCCACTCTAGTCGCTATGAAACTGATCGCTGTTTGTCATTTAATTCTGAATTTTTTAAGTGATTGTTTTGTTTGTTGTTGTTTGTATCTGTTAATTTATGTATTCTATTTCAGTGCAGTTCTTTTGCTATTTACATATTTGCTGTTGTAATGTTTTTAGTTTGCTTATACTTTCCGATAGCTTTGTAGATCTGATTTTGTGCGGTATATACATATAGGTCGATCTTGATTCATTCATTTTATTAGCACTTAGCGAAATTCTAAAATATCGTAATGCAATTCATAGGGGACAAAATTTGCGCATAACTTCTCGAGCGTGAGCCATCGGACAGATCCCTTACAAAAAAAATATTATGTGGATTTAAAGAAAATAAAACACCCTATTATGCCTTGGGGTACTCACTGCAAGCGATTTCAAGTAAACATCAATGTTGGAACATAGTTTTTATTGTTAATTAAATTTATTTTACTTCCATTCCATTCTCTAGACTTTTTTGATGTGATTTTTTTTTAAATATAAAAAGTTTATAATAAACTCTTTTAATAAAGAATGGAATGCAAAAAACAAACAGAAGTTCGACAGCAAAAAAATGAAAATATATAAAATTCAAAAGTTTTTTTAACACCGCCCCCAATAACTTTTTTAATTATCTTTCACTGGGCGCATTTTCCGATAAAAACATTCTTCTGTTGGCTTAAGAGCAACAAACCATGGCTGTTAGAATATCGTAAACATACCAACACACACACACATATAGCGTGTATTTATATTAAAACAAAATAATAAAAAAACAACAGCAAAAGTCAACATTACTCAAAGCCTACGCATATCCAACATCCAACGCCTGCCTCATCGACAAGACAACAGCATCGGCATTAGATAAGAGCAACAGCAACAGCAGCAGCAGCAGCACCATGGGGCAAAAGCATTGTTGCTGAATGGAGTATGGAAGTTTCAATTAAAAACATAATGAAATATTTGAAAACTGTTTTTATTAAATTTAATACAAACTTCAAAAATTTCCCCTGGCATCATCAATGGAGCTTCAGCATAAACACATACACACACACACATACAGACATACCCAAAAAGAACTTTTGATTATATGCAAGCAGCGTAGAGAGATTGAGTTTACCCATACAAATACTCTTTTATATTTTCATACATATGTATATGTATGACTATCTTTATGCGTGCGTATGTATGGGTCAAACTGTAAATGGCCTCAATACATACACGAACGCACATAGAAATAAATGCCGAAACTCTGAATACAATCAACACAATAAAACTGACATTAAAGTGGAATTTAGTGTCCTTCGAGCAATGAGTGTCCTTTCGCAATGCTACGTCGTTTGTCCGAACTTAATCAATCTTGTGCTTGCAATAATATTTAAATTTAATTTTAATGTTCACATGACAATCCGAGCAGCAGCAATAACAAGAACAACAACAATAAGAATAAAACATTTTCCAGATATTGTTTCGAAATCAAAAACCGTAACATCTTTATTGTTGTTGTTCGTTGTCGTCACACCGTCGAAGAGTCTGATTTCAGTTATTATAGGTATTTGACCCAGCAAATATTTGGAAGATTTTTAAGTATCCTTATTGATGAAGTAATAATTTTTCTAACAGTTGTAGCGCACTATATTTACAGAAATAAGCGACTTTGAATAATCCATGTCCATGTAATCTTTTGCCAACTCTTCGGTAAAATTGGTTCATTTTATCTTTCCAACAATGTATTTATAACTCTTCCGAAACAGAGTTAATTAATATATAAATAAATGTATTATGATTCGATACACCTTATTTTGTTGTTTAAATTATGCAAATACGACAACAAATGTTGGTGTATGGTTAGAAGTAAAGAGCGGTGTTAATGTTGCCAGGCTGGTTCGGTGTTTTTATTTAATGTCAAGTGCAGGCATGAAATCATTTTCAATTAATAAAACGTTACAAAAACCAAAAACCATAAAATAGCACACAAATAGTTACGTGGATAAAAAGAAACAATAATACCAAGTATAATGACGTAATAAAATCTACGTAATAAAATATTGCATTTAAAATTTAAGTGAAATTCCTCCCTTAAAATTCATACGCAAGTCGCTACCAACAAACAGCTCCTCTCGAACAAACTGTCGTTTAGCTACAGTATACATATGAGCTCGCACGCAAACGAATCCATCGTCTCGGCGATTGAAATTTGAAACTTCGGCGATTAAAAATGTTCGCTGGGAAAGCGTCATTTGTGTTTGTGCATGGTTGCCAAAGTATCAGTTGAGCAAAATAAAAGTAAAAAATCTGAAATAATTTCCGTTTAATCAAACTTGTACAAAGATATAACCTTTTTGACAAATATTTGCCGATCAAGTCAAGTTCTAACAAAATAGTATTTCCGTGGTGTCTGTAGAGAGTAGCTTTTACAGGATTTACACGAATAATATAATTTTTTTAAGATTGACTTAAGTTATAATTCTAATTGTTCGAAGTCATAGTGGTACACATCAAAACTATTCAATCAAGATCTTTTAACTATCATATTAACTATTCGCCAAATATATATAGCGTGACAAGCTGTTGAGATGAGGAACGCACTTATCGCCATCATTATTTAACTTCCTGGACAACGGTTGCAGTTTTTCATTTTTCTTCTTCTCTTCTCTTCTCTTCTCTTCTCTGTTATTTTGTTAATTCTATTTGTCTTGCAGGACATTTTGCCGTAAGCCACATAAAGGCCATTCAGAAACAAGGGACTATAAAGAAAGGATTATATTTTGTCTTCTGTTTCTTATGATTTTCTTTCAAGTAATATAAAACAGTGGATAGTTAGTCCTTTATGCATGGTTCCGATCAAAAAAGAACAGGTCGATCCTTTACTTATTTCATAAATTCCAACACAAAGCCTCCTAATTGCACCTGCATTTAAGGGCACAAAATCTGTGTTCCATTTTAAACTTTACGTTTCGTTTCTTTTTAAATTCTTAATTACTTAATTTTTAAAAATTTTTAGATGAGCAAAGCTTACCTAACTTTTAATAGTTTATGATATTCGGCAAAAAAATAGCATTACCCCCAAATATCTTTTGGAAAAGTTTTTAAATCCACATATTTGGCAACACTGGCAGAATTAAGAATAACGTAGTTTGAAACATGCTATGCAGAAACAAATGTGTGGTATTCTGTCGTAGGTAGTTGTTGATTAAAAAAACAAAACAATGAAAGCACTTACTAAAACAGTTTGGATTTATCCGAAAGTTTCTTTCTAATTCTTTTGGTTTTTTTACAATAAAATATTCCAAACAAACTCACACATACAAATATGCATGAATAAATTTCTTTGTTTGTTCATATGATTTGTAAGCAGCCACACCCATTTTCAATTCAATACAAATGTAATAAATTCTATGACTTTAATATCAATTCAGAAGGTTTTAGTTGTCCAAAAAGGCACAAAGAGTTGGTTAAAGATTGCATTTTCCACATAATTAATCAAAATGAAAATTATTAAAGGGTTATCCAACAAGAGGTGTTATTTCAAATTTGATTCTTGGGTGACCTCATGCATCTCTTTGTAAGGTGGTGTCTTTGGAATATTTGAATGGCCATTGAGTGAAACTTCAGTTTATCAGGAGAAACTATTTTGGTCCGGAGTTGGGAGGGTAGTAAGTAGCTAAGGTTCGTATAAAACGTTGTGCTGTCGATAGTATTGACCCACATACTTACATACATATATATGTTCTGCTGTAGTTTAAGGTGAAAATTGAGATTAAGTTGGCAAAAAAATTTAAAAGAAAACCTTTTCTTTAAATACTGTGAAAAATAAATTTCCATTGCTAATAAAATAAATCATCCTCTTAAATTCCAATAAAAACAAATTTGTTTTACAAAGCAAAAAAAAAAAAATCAAAGCGTTCGCGCGTAATGTTGATTTTTGGCCTAAGAAACGCGCTCGAGTGATTTTCTTCTCTGCTAACTCATTTAATTTATTTTATCTTGAGGCGTCGGGGTGGCCATATCAAATACAGATTTCAATTTCAATTCTGATTTTGATTCCGATTAAGCAACAAAGACGCAAATCAAATGAAATCAAATCAAAACAAAACAATTGAGCTACGTAATTGACATAATTTCAATGTTGCCTAAGCCAGCAACTGTCAATGGCAATGGCGATGGCAATGGAGGTAGCACTATTGTGGTGGGACAGCGTCCAGCAAATGCGACATTGAAATCCGAAAATCCGAAAAAAAGAAGAAGAAAATCACATTGTCAGCAAAATCAAAATCGGAATTGAAAACGAAATATAAAATCAGCAGTTATTCCGACATAGACATTGACGGACGAGTGACTGAGTGCGCAAGTGGGTTGGTGAGTGAAGTAGAATTGATTTCATTCCAATACGCCAACGGTTTAATGAGCAACACCATCGTCACCATCACTATGTCTTCGGCTGGTCTTCATATTGCTGTGGAATACAGTCGATTCAGCCAATCAGTTTATTGCTTGATATCCAATTTACGTGGAAAATGACTGTGTGTAATCCTAGGGGCATGTTAATGTCCTTAACCACTAGACTGAACCGCATTGCATGACGCAAGGTGGCGCTTACGCGATTTGATATGTTTCTTAGCATTGCGTTGCGTAAATCTTAAATTTAATTATTTCTTGACTTGCTAGCTAGAGGGGCTATCTCTTATGGGAAATGTAAGAGATATGAGTAAGTGTTGTTCTGTGGAATAGAAATTAATTTTGGTTAAGTTTCGTGACACTTTTTTTTGTGTGTCAGGCGTGTTTGAGTGACTTTCAGATTTTCTTAAGTCAGCGCAATAAAAATAATGCATTTTAAAGCCACCGCACATTGAACTTCACTAAAGAATTCCATCAGCAGTTGGGTTCATTGCTCGATTGCAAAATAACTGCACTCGCTCACTAATAACATGTCAAACATTCAGATGGGGTGCGTATGTGTATGCGTCTGTGTATTGCAAATATCATTTTGACAGAAATGTCAACTCAGGCATTTCTGTGCAAGCCACCAGCCATGGTCCGACAAATATCAGTGCGTTGCTATAACGATACGACGATAACTGTCAATAAAGAGTTGACAGCGAAAATCTATTGACAACAGGACTACATGACACAATTTGTTCTGACGTATAATAAAGGGCAGGAAACGAAATTCGAGAAAATGAAGTCATTCGGCAAGAGGCATCAATTTGTATTAATAAACATCAATGTATGTATGTACGTAACCTTAGGTAAACCTACGAAGGTATCATTTTAATTTTTCTTCTTTTTTCTATGCTTTTCTTGTTGCTATTATCTTCGTTTTTTCTTTTTTTATTTTCCTCATTTTATTGGTATCACTTCCGGTGCGCTTTAGTGTTGTCTTTCAATCAAAAAGCCATCTGATGCATGCATTTCCCACACAAATTACTTTCCGTTTTCTTTTACCTCTAATCAATCACAAAAATTCGAAAAACGAAAACAATTGGCAGTGGCAATTGGGTGTGGCAATCAAAAGAAGGAGAGGGAGTAGCTGAAGTAGAATATGCGGTGCGCCTGAAGGCGCAACATTTCTTTGTCACTACTTGATGGCACATCCGCTTTGACTGATAAAAAGCAACAAAGGCATTACCATTGACTTGGCTCTTGAGAACAAAAAAAATCCACTTGACGTCATTTTTATGATTTTCTTTGGTAGTAAACTTTAAATTATTAAGGTGTAACTCGAATTTTTATTTAATTTAAATTAATATACATAAATTTAGATTAGATGTTAATAGATTTAAGAAAAAGGTAAGAGGGGAGCATTTCTTTTTGTTTTTTACTAGCCAACGATTAATTTATTTATGCTATTAAGTTTGAACTTTTTGCTACTCCAGCGTTCAGAAAAGTTCAGAAAAGATTTCAATTTATTTTTAAGGAATTCCTAAGACCAATTGTCAAAACACATTAATTGGCAAAACCTTCAGTAACAAATGACATTACCCAATATTGCCTTTTGAGCGAGAACTATATCTTTATGCTCACTGAAACTTATCACTTTGAAAAGAACCTCCACTCTACCATGTCACCCTAGCGGTCATGGCCTCAACGTTACTTCATTTAATTCCTGCCAATCTTTTACAGTTTTTATTTCTATTGCTGATTCTTTGCAATACCGCCATTGGCTTCGATAATCCATTGTTGGCATTTCCTCATCAAAGTTGCAACCAGCAAAAGCAGCGCTCAAGAAAGCAGCAGCAGCAAAATCATGCTGATTCTGCTGAGTGTCTGTCCGCCTGGCTGTCTGTTTGGAGAGCGACACTGAATGACTGCCTCATGTCTTGCGTATTCGAGCAGTTATTCGTCACGGAATGATTTTATGCGATTGCCATTTTTTTGTCATGTTCGATTTTTTTTTTTTATATTTCATTCCAAATACAAATCGGAAACTATGTGTAATGACTCAAAGGATTCTAAATTGGTTGAGTTCCTTCCATAAGTTTTTTTTTTTTTTTCTTCTCTTCAGTCTGTTTCTGCAGCTTTGTGCAATTTTTATTTGTTTCAAAGTGGCATGGAAGTATTTTTTGTTTTTTTTGTTTCTTTGCTTTCTCTTCCGTTTCATATGTTATATGATGTTTGCCATTTTTCTGGTACTAAAAAAATGATTTTCTCCTTTTTTGTCCTCATGAATAATTTCCGGCATATCAATTGCAATTGCGCTGCAAATCGTTACAAAATGTAAGTGTAAGCGAAATGTTCTCTACCCACCACTATTTTGTTCAATTCCCAGATGTGGAGTGGAGGAAATAAGAGTAGTTGCTTATGCGCAACTTAAGGTTGAATTGGGATTGAAGTGGGTTATTGAAAAAAAAAAAAATAAAAAAAAAGTTCCAAAATATGAGCTACATATCTTATACATTCATGTTTTTATTAATTCTTTGAATACTTTATGGTAAAAATATGACTTTATTTTTATAGAAAATTAAATTAAAAGCTTAAAACATATATACCATATCTTCTCCAGTACACAGAAAAACTAGTTATTTATATATATCGAGATTTAGTAATAACTAAAAAATTATTAAATTATTTGATAATAAGCCACTGAATTGAATAAAATTGTTGGGTTAATTGCATATTTCGTAATAATTACGCAGTTATATTTGGATAATAATTATATATTCGAGAATAGCGAATGAGATTTTATGAAAGTAATTTCAATATGAAAGAAAAAAATAACGAAACGTGGGCGTGCGAAGACGCGGGTACCACTAGTTTCTTATATTTTTCATTTTTGGTGAACTGCGTACCTACCCATACAACTTGTTGGATAAGGTCAAATGCTTGCGAACAAAGTGATCTCTACATGTCAATCAATTTGAGGCAGCAAAAAATCCCAAAAAGGCTTTTATCTATTTTTGCCAATGTTCGAAAATATACTGTGCGGTGCATTTCACTCTTAATTCATGCCGATTTTTATTTATGCGTACAATTCTTCGGGACTGTTGAATACGTTGCATGCAATGTCAGAATTCATACCATTCAGAAACTACTCTTGAGTTCAAAAATACACTTTTTATATTTATATACACTACACTCATAGAAGGGGGCGTGGCAAATATATATGTGGAAATCACGATAACGAGAAAACCAAGTAAAATAATTGAATGAAGTTCGATGCACAGGCTACTACTTCAAGCAAGCTTCAAGGTATTGAAAATTGGTGAAATCGAAGATGGATACGCCTACCGCCTAAAAGAAATAAAACATTTAAAGCTCTATGTTCATAGAGATATTTGATGTAGTATAACAAAACTTCTAAAAATACTAGGAAAACGTTAGACAAGCTCTGGAAAAAAAATTTGGCAACTTTGACTAGAGGGCGTGACATTTTCCATGCAAGCGTAAATTTTAAAACGCTATACTAGGTAAATTGTTTCAGATAATGTAGTCAAATTTCACACAAAAACAAGAAATGATTTTGTCTTTCATCAGAGAAAAAATTGGAAAGTTTCAAAGAGCGGTCGTGGCACCTTCCAACTTTGAAACAATGTGCTGCGAGATAAAGTTAAGACAATGGAACCCAATTTTATACAAACATTACTAATAATTTGGAAAAGCTTTAGACATGACGAGGTCAAATTTTTCCAGTGGGCGTGGCACTTTCAAAGAAAAAAATCTTTTGCTGAGAGAATTTTTTGCAAAATTAACAACCCGCATATAATATTTGTAAGGAACTTTATTTATTATTTTCTGAGAAAAAAAGCTACAAATTTTTTAATTGAAAATGATTTAATTAAGCTAAAGTAAATAATATATCTCTATTATATAAGAATTTTTGATTGATTCAACATATTTCTTACGAAAAAATGCTAACGCAAGTCTTAAAAAGATTGCACTGAAAAGAAAAGGAGAAAACCCATTGCACAAAACTCGATGGTGGACCAACAATCAGAATTCACGACAAGGACAACGATAACAATAACACACAAAAACATGGCCAAGTACCAAGAACAAATCCAATTGTGGAAAAAATAGAGCCACGCGAATTGTGCTGACACAAACAAAAACTATATTTCATCTGTGCTCGACCACAAGCCACAGCGGAGAGACAGCAGCAGCTCAGTAAAAGTGGAGGAGTCGAGTTGCAGAAACCATATCGAAAAATCCATCAGATTAGAATATCAAAACAAGTCAAGTCGCACAACATAACACAGCGGTAGAGCAGCTGAAAGGGGACGCTGAGTAGCAGCAGACAAAGGAGTAGAAAACAAAAACAATGAAGAAGCTAAAGCTGAGGCAGCATACATGCCAGATCCATATGATTTTGTGTAATTGCCATGCCAGTACTCGGAAAAAGAATCAAAATACGAATGAAAAATTTTTCAAAAAGTTTTCCCTTTATTTTCTCTAACAAATCTTTTCCATTTTTTTCGCTTTAAACTTTGCAGTTTTTACAAAAAACAAAAATACGAGGAAAAAATCACATCAGAAAAATTGCAAGTGAATTGAAACTAAAGGAAGAAATCTCCTTGTGAAAAAACAAACTTTTCTGTACGAAAAGCGAAAAGTTCGAAATTTGGAAAAAATAGAAGAAAAATTGTTATAAAAAATGCATTCGCACAAGCTCGCAAACCTCTCATCATCAGCAGCAATCAGTGATACGCAAACCACAAGCAACAGAGTGAGCAGCAGCAGCAGCCACCCATACTCAGTGCACTGCATTTGTAAGGAGTCTACCTTAAACCAATAAATCACAAAGTGAAAACTTGAATTATTTTCCCACATTCATCGGTAACGGAAACTTTAAGAACTCTTCTGTCTTTCTGCTGCACTGCTGCCTGGTTGACTATCTGTTATTTCAACTCCATTTTAATGTCTGTATATCTGTCGGTACCTACATATTTCTAAAACCATATCTATTTCCAGTTTTCTTGCCATTTACTACACTTACGACGATGCCATGCATTACAGCTGTCGACACAAAGTCAAAGAGAGCGCATAAAACAAAAAAAAAGGACATTTATGAAAATACCATTCGAGTGCAACATTTCCACCCGCACCCCGCCTATGCATCGCTTGATGCCACTAAGCACTCGTTTTCTTAACCCATTTTCTTCTACACTGAGCGAAATGTTAGAAGATTTTTTAACCAAATTGAAAGAAAAATTTAATTTAATGCAAAAAATATTCAAATTTTCATTCTGAAGTTGAAAACGATAGAACTGCCCTCTGATTTTGTGGCACAGTGAGACATCTACAGGAAACTGAGTTCAATTTCCCCCATGACAAATTTTTAATATCGAATATTGATATACCCTACACTCAGGATATATTCAGTTTGTCATTTCGTTTGTAATTCATATATTTATAGGGGCGTGGCATTTAAACAAAAGTATGTAATTGTAATTGTAATTGTAATTGTAATTGTAATGTAATAAAGTAATTTATTGTGCTAAGAAATATGTGAAGATCTAGAAACACTGAATGTTCGAAACTATTCAACTCTTCTACTCTTCTATAGTTCCAATTTTTGCTTTTTGACTAGTTCCCAATTGGTTAATCTGCTGGGTGTGGCCGCTGTTTGTATAGTATATATATACATATTTATAAATGTAGTGCATATATTTTGAAACAAAACTTTACGACTTCTATTAGTTCGAAATAGAAACAAAGCCAACAATTGACAAACACAAGAAGAGAAAAAAAAGAATCAACGACATTACGAAATGCAACTTTACGCAAAAGGAAAAGCAGCTGAATGCAGCAAAACAACAATGAAACGAAACAACAACAACAACAACAAGCAGTGCAAAGCGTTTTCTAAACTGCAAAATATTTCAATTATTTTATTGGTCTCTGGGAAAAGCTGCTAACAACAAAATCGATAGCAAATTGACAACTGGATGACTGGATGGTACTGGCAAACGCATTGAGCGACTAAGTGCACAGCCGTTAGCATATGGTGCTTACGAATGTAGCGAGTAAAGAGCATAAATAAAAATTGTATAGTTTCTTTTGAAAGAGCGTGCATATTTTGTTTAAATATAAAATTTAAAGTTTAGTAAACTTATGCGGAATCAAAAGGATGCTAAGCTCTAAGAGCTTTTATCTGCTTTCAAAAATTTAGCTTAGCAGTTGCAAGGCATTGAAACTGGTGCATATAAATTATATATTTGAGCTTAATAGCACTGATTTACTGATTTTATTCAGCATTCTCTCGTCAACCGGACAATCAATTAATTACATTGCTGGCCCAATTGTAAAAGCTCCGCATTATTGCATCGAAAGCATTGTTGAACAAATCTAAAGAGCTTAATCTGCGATGCATGCAGTGCTATGTTCGGACTACTGATGATATCCGTTGAGTGATGCAAAGTTAAATTTCAGTGCCCAAGATCTTTAAACTGAGACCACCCAAGTGCAGAGCTAAAGAGAACTCCACAGCATTGTTAAGAACAGCTGGAGATATTGGACAATCAAGCATTCTCGAAATTGGTCCACCAACAATGAATCCGACATTACTTTATTACTTAAATTTCAGTTGTTTAAGTTTCAAGCACTCTCTCACATTTCATGCCTTTCAAATTCAAGTTAGAAAAAAAGCATCCTTTTTTAATAATGCAATACAATATAATTGCAAATTTTCAAGCACTTCATGCGTTTGTTTCGCTATGCAGTGGACATTAAGCCGATTCAATGTTAATTCTCTTCCAAACATTGTTATTTCCATTTGATATTCATATTAAATTGGACATTCACATAAATTCCTGTCTTGTACAACTGATTTAATACTCTATTAAGTTCTTTTTAATGTGACTCACAGTCCAATATTATAGGAACGTGTTGTATTCGCATATCCGGATTTGTATTTTACCAAATGTTTTCATCTATTTTTTTTCAGCCTTTTTTTTGTGTGAAACTGCCAACTGTTTGTGAAGTAACATTGGATTTACTTTTCCTGTTTTCCTGTATATGGTCGCCGCTAAGGGCCAATAAGAGCATAGAATTAGCAAAGAAAGTGTAGGCGGTGTTGTTGGACTTGAAATCCCAATGGGCACTTGTTGTTCGCTTGCAACATCGTATATTACTTACGATGGACGACGACACAAATCCACTTGAACTTCATCGGTACCGGATGCTTTAGGCGATTTTGCTTCGCACGTTTTTTGGCTCGCATTGTTTTGTTGACAGTGGCATAACATAAATATTGTATACTATGTGTATTTGATTAAATTGTTAGTATTTTCTCTGTGGAGAATACACAGTAGAGTGTGAGTGTGTGAATCTTTTATTAAGTTAAATGTCCCCAAAAGGGAAACAACATTCGTGTAGAAGAAAAAAATAGGGAATAATTGCAAAAGAAAATAAAGAAGTTAAAGGAAACCGGCCGTATACCGAAATGAATGTTAAAATTAAATCGAATGGAAAAAAATCGAAGTGTTGCTTTTGCCTCGCAGTTATAACGAAATCATTTAACATTTTTGTTTAATGCAGCCTTAAGGATATCTATATTATCTTTGTTCAGATTTATGCTAAAGAAATGCAAGATATTTACAAAAACTACTTTGAATTCAAACAATTCGTTCTTCCAACCACAAGCTAACTTAATCAAAAAAAAAAATATTACTTAACACTTTTAGATTTTTCTCACGGTTAGTTTTTTTTTTTATTTTTTTTAGTGTATTTTCAGTGTACTTTCAGCTTTTAGGCTATATCTCATCCAAATATAAACCGATTTTGTTCGAATAAATTTTGAAAACCGACTCATTTTACAATAAAATCACGTATATACAAAATAAAACTAGAGGAAATTACTTACAATTTATGTTCTAGCTCTTTTAATTAAAGAGCTAAATTGATATATTTTTAAATATTTACATTTGTAAAGTTATTTTTAATTGGATACAAATTTTAAAAAAATCAATTTTTTCAAATGTGTTAGCTTTTATCTTGTAACCTGTAAATTAAAACCAAAACTTTCCTTTAAAAAAGTTGTGGGGAATTTTATTATTTTTTTTTTCAAAATTTATTTGAATAAAATCGGTTTATATTTGGATGAGATGTAGCCTAAAAACTGAAAATACACTAAAAATACACTAAAAAAGTTTATAAAAATAACTAACCGTGAGACAAATCTATCAAAAATTTTTTTGAACTTAGGGATGTAAATCCCAAAAAAAAAAAAAGAAAGTTCATGGAACAAAAAAAAATGCCATAAAAGGCGAATAGTGTTACAATAGGAACCTTGACTTAGGGGACGTCATTAATTACGTGAGGTTTTTTTTTTTTTTTTTGAAAATTCGGACCGCTCCTCCCCTTGGTGAAATTTGGCGGGACCCCTTTCGTGAGAATTAAATTATAATTTTTAATGTAAATTCTGTACATTAAAAAATTTAAGTGAGGTTTTTCTTGACCCCCTGCCCCCCTTGGTGAGATTTGGTGCGACCCCCTCCCCCCTATTTTAGCTGACGTAATTAATGGACGTCCCCTTAGCGCATGGAAAAATTGCTTATTTTGAGGGAAACTTAATACTGAAAAAAAAAAAAAAAATGTTTGCCACGCGCTCGCTAGCTCAATCTGGTCAGTTGCAATTTCCAATGTAAAACGTTCATTGTGGAGAGTGCAGTGATGCTTTTCGCACCGTTTTGTTGGAACCAGAAGCTTTGCAGATCTTTTTCACAGATTTGTGGCAATGCCAAAATCCATCGATAGCGATCGCCATGAACAGTTTCAACAGCTCTGAAGAAGAATGACCCAATAATAACTTTGGTGTAAACCAGTCCAAACTATCACTTCGTGAATTACATATGTGACAATTATCGCTGCCCCAAAATCAACAATTTTGTTTGTTGATTGCGACAGAGAGTGTGGAATGAGCCACGTCAGTCATCAGGATACGCTGCCAAAAATTCGGCTCAGCTTCAACCATTTGAATGACGATCTTCGACTAAGACAATGCCTAGTCTGTTTCCAAAAATCTATTCGTTAATTTCACTTTTTATGGAAAAATGTGAAGATCTTGCTTCAAATTGGCAAAGTTATTCAGATGTACCCTATGTACTAAAATAATTAAAACAATTGTCGCACAGTGTAACTAATAAATAAATATTTGTTTGTGAAAAACGCAATGAAACGGATAATAAAAACAACAAGCGAAACTTTTGATGCTCACACAAATATGAGAGTACCTTTTGATTGATCAAAATAATTGACAGGCATTATTTTCTTACACATACATACATACATACGTAGATAAACACTTTATTGTTTTGCTTATGTCGGAATATACATAAAATAATTTAAATACTTTGCTTCATTAAATTGAAAAATGTTTTTTGTAATTTCACAGCATGTCAATGTGTTCTTTGATGTTGCAATTAATTTGATATGTCAAAACAATTAAAGATTTATCTACACACGCATGCATTAACTTGTTTATGCAGAAGTGTTCCCTTAGGATACATTGTGTATCATTCACACATAAACAGACAGACAGACAGACAGACAGATACGCAGTTAATTTAACAACATAATTTTTTTTTGAAAAAATCAACCTTTGCTCTCTATTGTTTCAAGTGTCATTTATTCTCTTGTGAATCTATTTATTTATTTTATTTTTTGGTTTTGAACAAATAGAACAAAATTTTAATTAAATATTTGATTTGCTCAAATTAGCGAAGCACTTAAACGCACATTAAACAGCTTAAATGTAATTAATTATTTAACTTTAACAAAATTAACCTTTCTGCACGCGCAAAGGCCTATATCCGTTTGTGAGTGTGCGTGTGCGTTGGAATTTAGCCGTAGGCTATACAAATAATATCATTCATGCACCTTCAACAGCATCCCATACCAATCACTTGATATATAGTCTACTGCTAAAGTTTAGTGTGTTATTATGCCACGAGAGGGTGGACCTTATGAAAAGAAAAACAAAACATTAACTCATACAGTTTAAGAAGCAATGTAGTGTCGCTTGACTATTGCACACATTTTGCTTTCTGAACGCTTCTTACTTTCTGAACGCGTCTCTCTCTCTTTCTCATTGAGAATCTCAAAGCTGCATGAACTGCATGAAGCGAACAGCTGTGGTTAACTGATGAAATCTGTTTGATTGAGGCGCTCTATTTTTTGGTCAGAGTCAAGGTCAAGAGGAAGACCACATATATCAAAGATGTTTACTTTGACATGAGGGAAGCATAGTCTTGCGTCTCTCATTACAATTGACAAGGAGTTTGCAAGAACGCAGAAAAATAATACATTGACTAAGCTTGGCAAGTTTTCCTTCTGCTAGTCATGTGAATAGAAGGATAAGAACTACAACAGCTCGGATTAAATAGCGAGTTTCACTAACTTATAATGAATTTTTGGGATACGAAATTCTGGAAGCGGCAGAAAAATAAAATATATGATTTTAGTACAAAGATTTTAGTACAAAGACTACTGTAATTTTCACTGCATACTTGCAGTAACTATCAAGATGATGTCAAAAAATTGCTGTATTATCGGCTGTATTGCTATTTTTTTACAAAAAGCTTCAAGCTAAATAGCTAAGAAGGCTAAAGGCTGTAGTAGCTAAACTTTATTATTATTTTAAGAACAGAGATCCGCTTATCATATTCAAGAAAGCTATAAAAACTTTAATATGGGAGCAAAAAATCTTTAATTTTCCCCACAAAATGAATGTAACGATGTTCACAAAATGTGTAAAAGTAGGATTGAAATTGTTTAATTTTCTCCAAAAATAATGTAGTTTTAAACAAAATAATATGTTGATGCATCGTATAGTACCAAAAAAATTTATTTTAAGACTGTAAAAGACGCCTATTTTGTTCAGTTTTCAGCTGATCTTCTTTGGCTGGACAAGATTTCAAGTTTTGAGTTATGTGGGCGTGTCTTTTAAAATATTCAACATAACCCAAGAGTCCGATGTTGAAAAGTCGAGTGTATAGGATTACAGGATAAGATATACAGAAAAGATAGTAATGCATTTTGGTGAAACTAGCCAACCAGACTTGCCTTGTTAAAGCCCCTCCCGATGCCCGAAAATGACCGAATTTTGCCCAATTTTGTTATTTTAATTAAAACGATAGTATATTACAGCTCATTATGTATTCCAAATGATAGAACTCGAAGAGAACAGGTTTGCATTCTATAAATCTGTCCCAAAAATGGGTTACGTGAGTGGCAACCCATGTTTGAGACAGGATTCGACAAGACAACCCTATATATTCTATTTAAGCTCCTCGAGCTCTATCATTTGGCACACATTTCAAACTGTTATCTTGATTAAGGAAAATTGACCCAAAAACCCGTTGAAAACCCACTTTTGGGACAGATACAACCCTGGCCCCTTCCAGTTCTATCAGTTGGCATACATAACGAGCTATAATATACTACTGTTTTAATTATTCACAAGCACAAACGTTATGCGATTTGAACCTTTTCCACTGTACAAATATCATCAAATCACGTAATTAGTTTGTAATAGAGCATTCCAAATCCGAATACAGCGAAAGCATTTGGATATTTTGGTGATTCGCCTTAAACTATTGTCTTATAGCTTAGGATTTTAATCAAGTAAATATTTTGCTCAGAATATGAGCTTAAATGCTGCTCTAAGATTGTAGCTTAAAGGCAGTTCTTTTTCACGTATCCAATTCAATTAATTCTACTTTGATCTAGTACTAAGTTATCAGTAAAAATTGGGAAATTGCAGATTTATTATGAGTAGCTCTTTTAAGGGGAATGCACAGGCCCGGATTTACCTTAAAGGCAAGCTAGGCCAGTGCCTAGGGCGGCAAGAATTTAGGGGCGGCAAATATTGGGAACTTTGAACATTTTTTTTAAGTGGTATTGTATTGGTGATGGTAAGAGTTACACAGAGGGAAAAAAAGAGGTCCTCACTTTTGATATTAAAAATTTTTTTTCCATATTCACCAGTGAAGAAGGGCAGCAATTTGTGAACGGCCGGGCCTGGGAATGCAAATGGGTTACTCTTAAAAAATATCAGGTTAATACTTATATTTACATATATTTGGGACATCCACTTTTCACACAACAATACGGAGAATGAAATTTACATCTATGAGACGTTCTTTTACATTCCGAACACTTTCTGACCGACACATCTTGGAATCGCTCCAAACTCTTTTTACATATTCTAGGCATTATATTAGTGGACACGAAAATCAGGAATAGATTTGTTATCGAATATATCGAAAGATATCGATGTGAAATAGTTAGATTGGGACGCAAAAAAATTATATCGATCTCATTAGTGTCAATCAAAATAAGAATGTTATCACCGTTTCATATAAAACTGGGAATAGCTAATACTTCCATAAAAGTGATAAATCCAGAAGAAAATGCATCACATTTTCTCACGGTTAAGTGGGATGAAAATAAAGGAACGAAAATAAAGTCATAATCTAATCTACCAATTAAGTATTTGCAACATGGGATTGTGATGATGCAGTCATTGAAAATTGTTCTCGAGATGCATCATTCCGAAGATTGTTGCTTACATATTGATCAAATGATTACCGTTTTCCACCATTTAGTGGAACAGATGTCATTGCAAATGTATATTTGTGCGTACTACTTATCATTCAGAAAATTTTGCTGAGCCTGTCGATCATGGCTAATTTTTTTTTATCAAGCGAAGGATCTAATATTGGTATATTGGTAATAAGCTAAAAGCTCTTTTCGAAGACATTTTATAAATTAATTTTTTGGGTTATTTTTTACCGTTTCGTATCTCTTGCATATAGTTTTTATAAAAACTATTTTATACAAGCTTTTTGAGCTTCTTTTTGGACTATTCTCATAGCACGATTTTCTTTCTTTTCTCAAAAATTCTTGATTGCAGTGTTTCAATACTACTTAAAATTATCTTTATTACCATCGTAATGTAGTCCACCCTTTTTCATGCATAAACATACAAACATATGTATCTTTAACTGTGTGTCTGTGCGTTATAAGAAACTAACCATTGCCTAAGGAGAAAGCAGTGAGAAATTTATCTTATTTATGCCTGAAATATTGATGTACTCATCCGGAAGGATATCTAACTGAATGGGTGTGATACGGTAATCCGGCGTCAATTCTGGCAAAAATCACAAATTTACATACAAAAACAATGTAAAACTAAATAAGTGTGTGTGTGTGTGTTTAGTAGTGTGTGAGTGTGTATTTGTTTATCAAAGCAATTCCAAGAAATTGAAAGTTTCGGTCATTAAATTGCGTATTAAATTTAATTTTACTAAAATTAAATGGACTTTTTGAACTGAAGAACATAACATGATACTGCGAACATGTAACCCCTGGAATATAAGATTCACATGTAGGTATTGTGGAATAAAGTTTCAATAAAGAAGCGTAGAGACTTCGATGTCTTCATTGCAGAGTTTACCAAGAAAAGTTTATGTTGCTGCTGAATTGAAAGCCTTTCAATTTTAATTTTATTGTTAAATAAAGGATGCTACGAATCAAGGGAAAATCTCATTGTAAATTTGCTTGTACTCCTTTTGAGTTTTGCAGTTGATAGATAAAACTTTTTATTGTTAGTTTAATTTAACTTCACCGAAGTAAAAAGATTTTCATCAACTTTTCAATAGAACAAGCACAAAAGATAACATTTATTGTTCAATTTGTGTGGCATTTAATTGTCATCTTGAAATACTCGCTTCTTACGAAATGAAATAATTATTATGTGGCTTAGAAGTTAAAGAGGCTTTATGATGTGTTTTTTTTTTCGTATAAAGTAAATTTCACACAGCGCTGCGATCATTATCTACACGGCTCATTAATAACGATAATAATAATAAGAAAATCTACATTGTCGATGAAAATGATAGAGATAATGATAATATGATAATAATTTCGTTGGTGATGATGAGCTAAATGTCTTAATTAAATCCACCCATTTCATGTTGAAATTTTAAATGTGCTTGAACCACCCAATGCCATCTAAAAGATACTAAGTGTCGTCGTCGTTGATTTTCACATATACTATAGCGCGACATTAACGTTGTCTGCTATAAAATCTTCTCAGACAGCAACAGCATTGTTGCCACTCTATGTCACTTTACTTGCCCCAATATGGCAACACATACACACACAGAAAAAAACTATAACCACGACAACGACAACGACGACGACGACATGTTCACAAGTCTTAATTACCCTGAGATGAGATTTGCATATTATGCGAGGAGTATGCAGCCACCACAACTCATCCTTAAACTGGCTTCTACATAGTGTGCAGCAGTTGAAAGAAGTCCTGCGTTTATTATTTTTGTTGTTTTGGGTTTATACTTTTATTTCAGCTTTATCATTTCTCGACAACCACAACTCACCCCGATAGCATCCATACAGTTTGACAATCAGCCAGCTCAGTTGCCTTATTACAGGTTCGTGTCAATTTCATCGCAGTTGTTACACCTGTATGGTTGTCATCATCACGGAGCGTTGCCCAGTAGGCAAAATGCTGGGTGTATTCTCATAGACAGAGCTTAGAGATAAGCCATAAGCTACCTCTTCATTCGAGTGAAAGCGCTTACCAGCGAGCCATCTTTTCAAGTTTGGAAAAATATAATAGTAGCTGTAGGCCAAGTTTGGAGAATACGGTAAGTGGGGCAGCAGTTCGTTCAATTTTGCCATTGCTTTGAATCACCGACACGATGTTGCTTTTGACCAATTGTCAGCAAACGCGGCACACATCGCGCGCACATCTTTTTCATTTCGAAATGCTCATGCAAAATATTGAAAATACTACCGATCGACTACTTCATTATGTCTGCTAGCTTTCTCCCTTTCACTTTGTGGTCTTTCAAAAGGATCAGATGGATTTTTTTGATCTTTTCTGAAGTGGTAGCCTCATTTGGCGGGCCCGAACGTAGTGCATCACTGGTGCTCGTACGACCCATTTTAAATTCAGCAAACATGTAGCCTTTTGAAGGGTAGGTGCTGTCAAAAATAATAAGGATTCAAAATTTGTGGCACCCTCTCTGTGTCAGGACCGGGAAATTTTCAATCAGCCTAGTACATACAACAAAATTTTTCCCAAATTTATTAAAAAAAAAGGGCTCGTTCGATATATTTTTTCGCATAGCTCAGGTAATTAATAGAAACAGTCCATGTGAACTGACAATGTGCCAACTATACTGAAAATTTGTCCATTGTTCCGAATGTACTAAAAGTCAAAAAATTTTTGATTTAATTTGCTTTTTATGAGAATATTCGATAGACAAACTTTAGATAAAAAAACTCGAACAATTCCGGTGCTTAGAGAGTACAGATTAATTGTGGCCATTTGAGTAATGTTGTTTTTCAGACAAAACTAATAATTTATAAAGAAAAGTTTAAGCTCATCGCTATGACTTATGACTCATCTAGCGCAAGTTTCCTAAAGGGCATAACTTCTTACTCAAAAGTGTTTGTCTTACAAATGTCACACAAGACACCAGACAGAACAATGTCTGTAAAGGAGTCGAATACAATAAAGTGGATTGTTTTATGTTAAAGTCGGCAATATCTACTCAAAGACGACAACAAAAGACAATGAATTTTTTGGGGCAAATTGATGAAACTTAAGCACGCACTGGCGTGCAAAAGACAAATATCAACGGCAGAGAATGAACATCAATGTTATTTACATAACAAAGGTGACATTTTTGTGTCTTATTTTTTTATGTTCATGTTGCTTATCTTGGAAATGACACCCCACTTAATCAGCAAAAAAAAAAAAAATAATAAAAATGTTAAAACGAAATTATTAATGAGTTTCCCACTAATTTGAATGTATTTTTTTTTTTTTTTTTTGTTTCTTTCGAAGTAAGCACGCTAATTGCATTTAAATTTTCAACTTTGCCCTTCACCCAAATTTCACTCGCTTTCTTGTCAAAGACTTTGAAACTCAAACGTTTACCATGTAGTAACAACAACGCACTTAAGTTTTGTAATTCCAGTTGAGTACACGAGTTATAAATTTAACCCAGGTACTTCACCCCACTAATTATGTAAAACTTGTAATCATTTTTTTTTTCTTTTTTTGTTGTTGTATGAGTGCGAGTGCAAAATAAAAACAACAAAAAATTAACAAATAAAAAATACAGCACGTTCTGGATGGTCGCCACGTTTTAGAACGTTTTTTTTTCGCCCTGAATTGAGCGCTCGGAAATGTTAACATGATGTTAGCGTGCGTGGGGGGTATAGTCGGAGGCGGCAGCTACCTAACGTGCTGTTATTAATAAAATTTACACCAAATCGACATGACTGACGCTGCGTGGCCGCCAATACACAACGGAATGCAAGCGACGCACAGCAACAGCAGGATGCTAAACGTGAGAAAATGTGAATTTAAAAATGAAATGAATTTTAAAATAAAAATAAAAATAAAAATGAAAATAAAATACACAGAAATGTTGTTAACACATAGGAAATAAAAAGAATTTGTTTTTCTCGTTTGCCACTTTTTAATGTTTCATATCAACCATAATTTTTATAAATTATATGGTATGAGGCTAAGATTTTACGATCCTTTTATTTTATGCTTAAATCCTTCCAACTCCTTAGATTATTATACTCTGATTTTTATTTAAGTATACTAAATTTCTTACCTTTTAATAACTAGTAGTTTTTAATGAAACGACAAAGATTAAGTGGTGCACTATAGCAAAACATTGAAGCCAAAAATGCTCAGCAGCTGAAACAAAAAGAAAAAATATTATATTAATAAACTTAAAGACATCGCTTAGAAGTTTTCATCATTATGAGCTCAAATGCAATTGGCTGGGAGTGAGCTTCTCACTATTAATTAGTTGAATTTAATCTATTTTGCTTTGCTCTGAAATGGCAGAAAAGCGTTCGCTTGCTTAAGAAATTTTTGGTTTTCTTTTAGTTATGAAATAGTACCACAAACAATATTATTATATATTGAAAAGCATACTCTCCACTTAAAAACTATTTTCATAGTAATTTTTGGACAACTAGTCGTATGAGTAACCTTTATTTCTAAATAAAAAAATTAATGTTAATTACACAGGAACACAAAATTTTTTTGGATGGAAAATTGAACCACACAACGTGTACCTTATGCTTTCGGGGTCGCTGAAACTGAATCCGGGCTCAGAATTACTCCATCACGTCAGAATTTTTCAGAAATCAAAAATTTATATTCAAATATTTACTATTTAAATAGCTATTCTTTAATTTTTGGCGCTGTGTTATTTTTCACCGTATATCATTGTCATTGATTTTATTTGGCATTTTCGCGAATGTACATAATGATCGAGCGAACTATATACTACTATATTTTTTTCAAAAATGGGCAAAAGTTTTACTATAAGCAAAATATATGAAGTGTTATACTGAGGAAGTTATTCAAGTATACTAGGCTGATTGAAAAGTCCCAGGCCTGACACAGAGAGGACGCCACAAATATCGAATCTTTATTATTTTTGACAGCATCTATCCTTCAAAAGACTACATGTGAAATTTCATTAACATCTGTCAAGTAGTTTGGTTTTCACAGCTGTCCAAAATGAATCACCTCTGTGTTTTTTTTTTTTCTATGGAACAAAGTGAATTTCACATTTTGATAAAACATTGCTTTGTGATCGGAAAAAACGAGAAACGAACATTTAAATGGCACTGAAAACATCACAGCACATATGATCCGTCGAAAAAAACTGCTTACAGATGGTTTTCTGAATTTAAAATGGGTCGTACGAGCATCAGTAATGCACCACGTTCGGGCTGGCCAAATGAGGCTACCACTTCAGAAAAGATCAAAAAAATCCATCTGATCCTTTTGAAAGACCACAAAGTGAAAGGGAGAGAGCTAGCAGACATAATGAAGTTGTCGATCGGTAGTATTTTCAATATTTTGCATGAGCATTTCGAAATGAAAAAGATGTGCGCGCGATGTGTGCCGCGTTTGCTGACAATTGGTCAAAAGCAACATCGTGTCGGCGATTCAAAACAATGGCAAAATTGAACGAACTGCTGCCCCACTTACCGTATTCTCCAAACTTTGCCTACAGCGACTATTAGCTTTTTCCAAACTTGAAAAGATGGCTCGCTGGTAAGCGCTTTCACTCTAATAAAGAGGTCATTGCCGAGACGGACGCCTATTTTGAGGAGCTTGATGGCGACTACTACAAGAAAGACATCAAAATGCCCGCTATACTCGTTGTATTGAGCTAAAAGGATATTATATTAAAGAATAAAATCAAATTTTCCGAAAAAAATGTGCTTTTCTTTGTTAGGCCCGGGACTTTTCAATCAGTCAGTCAGTAATAGAGGTGCCTTATGTTAGTCATAGACAGAAAATCGGGTTATATTTGATAGGTAAAAGTTGCACAAAATCTCAAAAACAGACAGACATTTCAAAGAAATGCAAACAAAGTTAACATAAATTCGAAAAGTGGTATTAACAAATACTGCGCAAATGGTGGGTAGCATGGGTAAAGGGCGTGTCACTTACCACACAAGAAAACATTTTTAAATGCTTTAGTGGAGGAGCATTTTAACTAAGAACGTTGTTCCAAACACAATGTTAGCTGACCCAAGGTCGCACTTTATAATCTTTTTGAGCAAGTGGGCGTGACATTTTTATTACAAGAACAATTTTCAAAAAATTGTACGCCCACCTCTAATAAATTTAAATTTTTGGAATATATAAAATTTATACTACTTCAACGTCTATATTGTGAATCTATCTCATTAGAGTTGTGGATGCAGAGTTATTAAAAATACGTATTTCAAAAAATCTTCTTTTTTTATAGCATCTTTTTAAATTTTCGTAAGAATCGCTTCATATAAAAAATTACATCAAATAAAAGTCTAATTGACATTAATAGTTCATGAGATAAAGATTTCATTGAATAATTGGTAAAAATCTCATATAAAAAAATGAAAATGTTTCATAAATCTCACACGTTTCAAGTCACATGGAATCAATATAAGTGCCGGTGGCTGAAAAAATTGCGATTTTTCGTAAGTTCGTAGTATGCAATAAGAAAGAATTTGTTTTTGTCTCTAGATAGTTAAAATGTTAAGGAAACAAATTTACGGCACGAGAATCTCACGTAATTGAAATGAATGAATGCCTCTTTTACGTATTACTACTCTGCAGGCATTCATTTGGTATGTAACTGAGAAATCAGTTTTGTTGATTAGTATGTGCTATAAATTTTGGATTGTTGTAAATCATAGTTTTGTACGTATTTTCGTAGATTATAAATGACAATACATTCTTGGTCAGTTGAGCGAGCTTTGTAATTGTGACATATGAGTAGAGTAATTTTCGCTTTTCTCTTAAGCAGATGAGTATGTAATGTTTTTTATTTAAAATCCTTGTATTGGAATAAAAATGAAATTAATATTTAGTAATAAAATTGATAAAAAACGGCCGCAATTTCATCGTTCCAATTCGTATCGAATTATAAAATCAAAAAGAATACAATACTTGTTTCTTTAAAATATTAACGCAAACAGAGAACTTTTGACAAACGACCAAAGAAATTTTATTCCCCTACCGGTCCTTTTACCAGCAAAGTTTCTTGTCTCCTTAAGTCTCTGGAAGAAAAAAATCAAGCAGGTTTTGTGATGAGTCAATAAATTGTTATTTTTAATGCAGGACTCACGCAACTTGATTTTAAAACATCATCATCTAAGTAAACTCAACGCACAGTTAAATTGAATTAATATACGTAAGTCAATTCGAAATAAAGCCGCAATAAATTTTTCAAACAAAAACTATTAATTTTTTTAATACCGTCAGATGAAAACTCACTCAATATTATTAGAAATAAAAAAATTAATTGTTTTAGAAGTGATTGAGACTCTTTTGCGAATAACAACTTGAAAAAAATGTTGTTAAATTCATACGCTTTTTTTCCACTGAATTATCAAATTTAGTCTCTATCAAATGATCTTTTTGACATTTCTAGTACACAAGTCCACCGAACGCGATAATTTTTAGCTTTAAAAGGCTGCATGTAACAAACTTTTCTTCAGTTATATTTCAGCTACAATACTATCAGTACAACTTGACTAAAAGATTAATGAAAAAATGAATTTAACTTTCCTGTTCTTAATTCTCAGCGCATTTTATTTCGTGGAGGTATGTTGATTTAATATTTTCTATTTAAATCAAAATACTTTTTAACTTTATTACAAATTTGTATCATGTGTCCATTTTATAACAGCAGTCTCTTGGCAAGAGTCTATCAAACGAAATTGCAAGCAAAGTTTCAACATCTGAAGAGACATCAACTGATAATGAGGCCTTGAAAGGAGAAAATTTACGTGAAAAAGTTATAAAGAAATTAGCAACTTTATCAGATGGACCCATAAAATTGGGTATAAAAATCATTCAAGATGCCTTTGCAGATAAATCCGACAATGAGGATGTTAACGAATTTCTAACTAGAGTGCTTAGTAATTATCAAGATCTTAGTCCTGAAAAACCACTCCGAAAAATTGAATTTTTATTTGCATTTAGTGCAATATTTGAGCTTTTTAGTGGCCTAGGTCCTATTAACGATACAAGTGAATTTAGAAATAGATATATTGCTATACAAAAGGCACTCGAAAAATATGATGTTAAGGCTGTGGCGAGTGAATGCCAGAATAAGATTGAAGAATTTCTCAACTGGCTTACAACTGAAATTGAAATACGCATACGCCAAAACAGATTGACCTTGGAGGGACAACGGCTGGCGCAGGAATTCAAAGAACTATGTTTGCAATTTAAAGAGGAAACTGATTTTCTAGAAAAAATTCGTATTTTCACGATATTAATGAGAAAATTAAAAGAATAAAGTGAAAAGAAAATTGTGTTTGGAAATATTTTTTATTTAAATGAAATTATAACATAGAACGCCTGCTGTATTAATTTGGTTGTACATTGATATTCGCAGAAGTTAAGAATTAATTACAATAAGCCTCCAAAATTTAAAATATTCGTAAACAAATTTATGACAACTCTTTGGATAGGTGAAAATTATTAATTTATTGATTTCAACAATATTTAATATTTTGAACACTTTCAGTAGTTTTCAAAATATTGGAAGTTTTCAACCTTATTCAACTTTTTCAACATTTTGCATATTTTGTCGACATTTTCAACCTCAAAAAGGGGAGGCCGAAATATAATTGGTCTCTTGGTATTTGTTAGTAATAGTCATAGTTCTGCATAGTCATCCCTTATTGGAAGGCCCTGCGTTTTTGATAAGACACCCTTTACATTAAAAAAAAACAACAAAAATAAATTGACTGTAACAGAATAATAATAATAACATCAAACATTTTTTGGTTTTTAAATTCGTACGCACGTTTTCCCCTGTGTTATCAAATTTGGTCTCAATCAAATGATCTTTTGACATTTCTACTGAACCAACCCGCCGAAGGCAATAATTTTCAGCTTTAAGAAGGCCTCGTGCAAGAAACTTTTATTCAGTTTCTCTTTCAGCTTCAATACTATCAGTACGACTACAACTACAAAAAGATTAAAGAAAAAATGAATTTAAGTCTCCCGCTTTTAATTCTCAGCGCATTTTATTTCGTCGGGGTGGGTTGATTTAATATTTGAATCACAACTTTATTTGAAATTTCATGTGTCATGTGTTCTTTTTATAACAGCAGTCTTTTGGCAACGCCATATCAAGCGAAATTGTAAGCAAAGTAACAACATCAACAGCTGATGAAGCCTTCGAAGTAGGTGATTTACGCGATCAAATCATAGAGAAATTAACAACATTATCAGATGAACCCTTAAAGTTGGGTATGAAAATCATTCGAGATGCCTATGCAGATAAATCCGGCAGTGAGGATGTCAACATATTTCTAACTAGAGTGCTTAGTAATTATCAAGAACTTAGTGCTGAAAAATCTGTCCGAAAAATTTAATTTTTATTTGCATTAAGTATACTATTTGAGTTTCTTAGTGACCCAGGTCCTATTAACGATACAAGTGAAGTAACAAACAGAATGATCGCTATACAAAAGGCACTTGAAAAATATGACGTTAAGGCTGTGGCGAGTGAATGCCAGAAAAAGATTGAAGAATTTCTCAATTGGCTTACAACTGAAATTGACATACGTATAGGCCAAAACAGATTGACCTTGGAGGAACAACGGCAAGCGAAGGAATTCGTAGAACTATGTCAGCAATTTAAAGAGGAGACTGATGATCATGAAAAAATACGCATTTCCAATATATTAATAAGAAAATTAAAAGAATAAAGTGTAAAGAAATTTGTGTTTGGAAATATTTTTATTTAAATGAAATTATAACATAGAACGCCTGTTGTATAAGGTGGTACAGAAGTTAAGAATTAATTACATGTTGCAATACTGAAAATAATAATTTTGCAGATTTTGGATTTGATTGATTTTTCTCATCCCGAAAATCCCGAGATTACTTTAGCCTATATTTAGAGCGAATCCCGGGATAACGGAATCCCGGGATTGCCATCCCTATTGTGGATTCATCTCAATAGAGGAATGTGGAAGCAGAGTTAGAAAAACATATTTAAAAAAATTTTTTTGTTTTATAGCATCTTTTTATATTTTTTCATAAGAATCGATTCAAAAGCCTAATGTGAAAAATTAATTTTCGTTCTCGAAAGTATGCATTGGCATTAATAGTTCATGAGATAAAGATTTAATTGAATAATTGGTAAAAATCCCTAATAAAAAAATGAATTTGTTTCATAAAACATGTTTCGGGATCCATAAATCTCACACGTTCCAAGTCACATGGTGCAGGTGGTTGAAAAAATTGCGATTTTTCGTAAGTTCATCGCATGTCACAATAAAGATATTGTTTTTGTCACGTGATACTTAAAATGTAAAGGGAACAAATTTACGTCACGAAAATCTCACGCTATTAAAATGAATGAATGTCTTTATTACGTATTACTACTCTGTAGGTATCCATTTAGTATTAACTGAGAAATCAGTTTTGTTAATTAGTATAAGGAGTGCGTCATAAGAAATGAATGCATTGAAAAATAAATATTTCTCAATAACCATAGATTCAATTTTCAAAAAGATTGCATTTTTTTAACGCAAATTTAATTCAAATGCAGAAAATAATAGCAAAAGAACAAATATTAATTTTGAAGCGTAAAATTTTTTAATTTCTCTGGAACACCTCAAATTAGTGCTTTGATGGTATTTTTTTGGATTTCTTGGCTTGACGCGCACCACTTGTGCATACAATGAGTTATGTCGTTGCATGTCCTTTTTGTAGTCTTTAATTGCCTCTTTACTAGAATCCAATATCTCTCGATTGCTAGGGGTTCAGGGCAATTGGGTGGGTTCGCTTCTCTAGGTACAAAATTAATGTTATTTTACTGGTACCACTCAAGAGCCGCTTAACTGTAGTCACATGAAGCAAGATCAGGCCAATAAAAGGAAGATACGTAATGATATCTTACAAATGGTTGAAACCTCTTTTGAAACAATCCATGATGTTGATTGTGCCTGTGGTCATGAAACTTTGGCTTCTGTTACCAAAATTGCAAATTGCCCGCCAAACAAGAAATTATCTGGGAAATTTTTTAATTTATTTTTGATTTCAATTTTTCGGGACAAGTCCCTTAGTGTTCGCAATGCTAAGTTCTTGGCCACCAGGAAGCTGTAGATATTGGAAAGGACGTACGTTTCGTCATCCATCATGCAACATTCGAATTTGAACACAAAATCTTTATTCAGTTTTTGAGCGCGTATTTTTGGTTCGCAATTCTTTTCAGCATTCCATTTCGGAACTTTCTGAACATTGTAGGTCTTCAGCCTAGCCTCTCATTTCACTCTTTGCACAAATGATTCGGAGGAATCTGCTAGCTGAGTGGCTTTATTTCTGAAAGGTTGGGACTTTTATTCAGCATGGTTACGACCTTCTTTGCGTTATTACGGTCACCACAACTTTTTTCCCAGCGCGTTCCCTACTTTTATTTCAAGCTAATGTCTGCTTTAAAGTTTTTCATTACCCGAGGAAACGAGGAATGAAATTTAAATCCCTTACCGATCCTTTCATCAACAAGTTTCCTGTCTCCTTAAGTCAATGGAAGACAAAAATCAAGCAGTTTTTGTGATGTATCAATAAATTGTAATTATTAATGCACGACTTACGCAACTTGACCGTAAACGTGTATAATTCTACTCAAAACACAGTTAATTAAATTAATATACAAAATTCAATCCGAAATAAAACCACAATAAATTTTTCAAACAAAAACTATTAATTTCTTTATAGCATCTGATGGAAACTCACTCGATATACAAATAACAAAACTAAATTGAATGTACTAGAAATGATTCAGACTTTTTTTTTGCGAATAACAACTAAAAAATTGTATATCTGTTAAATTCATATGCTTTTTTTCCACTGAATTATCAAATTTAGTCTCTATCAAATGATCTTTTTGACATTTCTAGTACACAAGTCCACCGAACGCGATAATTTTTAGCTTTAAAAGGCTGCATGTAACAAACTTTTCTTCAGTTATATTTCAGCTACAATACTATCACAGTACAACTTGACTAAAAGATTAATGAAAAAATGAATTTAAGTTTCCTGTTCTTAATTCTCAGCGCGTTTTATTTCGTGGAGGTATGTTGATTTAATATTTTCTATTTAAATCAAAATACTTTGTAACTTTATTACAAATTTGTATCATGTGTCCATTTTATAACAGCAGTCTCTTGGCAAGAGTCTATCAAACGAAATTGCAAGCAAAGTTTCAACATCTGAAGAGACATCAACTGATAATGAAGCTTTCGAAGGAGAAAATTTACGTGAAAAAGTCATAGAGAAATTAGCAAGTTTATCAGATGAACCCATAAAATTGGGTATAAAAATCATTCAAGATGCCTTTGCAGAAAAATCCGACAATGAGGATGTTAACGAATTTCTAACTAGAGTGCTTAGTAATTATCAAGAACTAAGTCCTGAAAAACCTGCCCGAAAAATTAAATTTTTATTTGGATTTAGTGCAGTATTTGAGTCGATTAGTGGCCCGGATCCTATTAAAGATTCAAGTGGATATAGAAACAGTTATATTGCTATACAAAAGGCACTCGAAAAATATGACGTTAAGGCTGTGGCGAGTGAATGTCAGAAAAAGATTGAAGAATTTCTCAATTGGCTTACAACTGAAATTGAAATACGCATACGCCAAAACAGATTGACCTTGGAGGAACAACGGCAGGCGCAGGAATATAAAGAACTATGTATGCAATTTAAAGAGGAAACTGATATTCATGAAAAAACGATTATTTTCACGATATTAATGAGAAAATTAAAAGAATAAAGTGAAAAGGAAATTGTGTTTGAAAATATTTTTTATTTAAATTAAATTATAACATAGAAGTTAAGAATTAATTACAATAAACCTGCAAAATTTAAAATATTCGAAAACAAATTTATGACAACTCCTTGTGTAGCTGAAAACTAATTAATTTATTTAACATTTTGCAAACTTTTTTTATCATTTTCACACTTTCCCACAGTTTTAAAAATTTTTGATTTTTTTTTTTGTCGACATTTTCAACCTCGAAATGAAAAACCGAAATATAATTGGTCTCTTGGTACTTGTAAGTAATAGTCATAGTTCTGCATAGTCATCCCTTACTGGAAAGTCCTGCGTTTTTGTTAAGACACCCTTTACATTTGAAACAACAGTAAAACTACATTGACTGTAATTGAAGTGATTCAGACCTTTTTAGCGAATAATGACAGTGCTCGATGCACTCTCTTAACTTCAGTTAGAAATTAATCAAATATTTTTTTCATAGGATGTTGTATATCATAATTCATGAAATTGCTGTAAAATGGGCAAAATATTGAAGAAGAACATTGTCATGAATAAAATTTCTCACTGCAAAATTTAGCTTTAAATCATTCTTTCACTAAGTCATGATATGCACTTATTGCTTAATTATATCAAAAGTCTTGAGTTTTCAACATGATGTACAAAGACTTACTTCTAATTTGAAATCTTAGCTCAAAAGTATTGCAGCAGCGCCTCTAAAAACCGCTAAAATCAAATTCTCATCACCACGTTTTTGGAATGATATCGACCATCACTGTAGTCTTTTGTACATAGGTGAATTGGCTTGTGATTTCACATTCGACTAGTGACATTTATTACCCAATTTCGTGTACCTACAATTTCGACGTTTCTTCATATTCTCATGAATCTCTTAAGTTGAATTCATGAAAAAAGTTTACAAATTTCATGCATATTTGTTCTTATAAATGATCGGAACATATCAATAAAATTAAAAATTTCCTAAAGTGAACTGAGTTTTGGCGTGATTCCAGTTGGCTGCAACTGTCGTACCTAACGAATTTGGCTAAAATATCTTGCAGCCGTCTTTCATTGTGAGAGCATATTCTCTTACAACATGAGGGTGAAAGACATAAATGAAAACTCTTAGGCATATGATATAATTATTGATATAATTGAATGAAATAAGAGTTATCTTAAAATAAACTAACACAGATAGTGTACATAAGCATTAAAAGAGTGTTACATCTTGCGGGCATGGCCAAATAAAAGACTAAGATATGAAAATTAAAAATTAAATCAGTTCACTTCAAACTTTTAAACCAAAAATATTCTTGTGAATTTGACCTAATTTTTCAGATTTTATTTCGAAATTCCATGAAAAAATGTTCACATAAACCTGGTCCAATATAACTTCTTTTTTTTTTCATGAACTAAACAAAGTATGTGGTTCCGTTGCGGAAGTTACATATGTATGTGATTTTCTGCGAGTTTTAATTTTATCAATTTATCAATTTTATCAATACTCATAGATGACATTGGAGTTCTGTAAAACGTGGATACAGCAACTAGTGATAGTTGAAATGTTTCCAAAATTGTATTTTATTTGCCGAGCGTGCATCAAATAACGAAGTTATGATGAGAAATAGATTTTGGTGATTTTTATAGGGTGATTACAAAAACAATTTTTGCAGCACTAAAACATGCTCGAGGTAAGTTCTCAAAATTAGATATCATATTTTTGGAAGTAGAGATTGTACTGATGATTGGTACGCATTGTTCATACGTTTGTTTACAAACTTTCTTATTTTTAATATTTCCAAATGATTGTACAAACCGAAAACAATAACATAATAAGAGTCCATAAAAGCGGAAAATCATCAAAGAAAAATACGCGAGTTTCATTGTTACACAGTAATTATGACGAATTCGAAAAGTTTCGACGAAAACAAAAATAAAAGTGCAGCAAAACCAAAAAAAAAAAAAAAATCGTAGTATATAGTAGAGCGGTACAAAGTAGTAGCATTACCATACGTGCGGCGGCAGAAGCGGAAACTATTTATGGTATAAAGACGACCGATAGATAAAACGATAGCACGATAAATGCAACGTTTAATACTGCAAAACGGAAGAAAGTCTTTATATGAGCGAATGAAAAAGTTGTTCCTCTTGGTTTTTTGGCTGGTTGGTTGGTTGGCTGCTTTGAACACTTAAAAGTTGGCATAAAATTTATGACTTAAGACATGGGTTGTTGTGCAGACAGACATACATATATAGTCGGTTGCATTGGTCAATAAAATTGCAAAGTTTTTTGATATTGTTATTCTGGCCTTCCGTGGTGGAGAAAATAAATTTTATTTTATTTAGCAATTTACGATTTTGTTTTTGTCACCAAGTAGTCGCTGCGATTTTGCACGCATGACATAAATTTTTTTTGCATAAACTATATGGCGACACAAACTGAGCCAAATTTGTGTACGCAGCTGTTTCGGGGGGTGGGCAACACCAGGTGAAGCAACGACAGCAGCATCCTATTTAGAGAAAAATAACTTTTCGCGTTACTCATAACACGAGATCCTGTCATAAATAAGACAAAATGTAGCGCGTCGGTTGGGTACTTGGCGAAATAATGCAACACTGCATGACAGCACCACGCCTTTGACTGCCTACTTGCCTGTTTTCCACCCGCCGCCATACAGGATATGCAACGGGACATGCAAGAGTTTTAAGATAAAGTGGCATTTGAAAGTTTCTTTTAACTCATCCGTTGCTTATGAAAACAAAAACTAAAAAAAAAAAAAATACAAAACTACACTGTTAAAAAATAAACTTGTTTTTTAAGGCAAACTTTGAAATAATTTTTTCTTTTTTTTTGTTGGCTGCTGCTGCGACTTTCAGCTTCGTCTGCATTTTTGCAACCATTTCAACGAAATATGTGAATTTTTGTTTTTTTGAAATGTGTTGCTACCACCCCATGCTCCTCTAAAGTTCGCTTTTTTTTATTTATTTTCTACTAGTTGGCAAAGAATTTTTCACTTGGACTATAAAATTATTTTCTACATTTCTGATTTAGTTCAAAAGTTTGACTTGAAAACATTTCTACTTTTTTCATTCTTTTTCATCGTTGGGTTGGGTTGGGTACTAAGCGCTCTTTACTGCCTTCACTGACTTTATAGCAAAAAAAAAAAAAACATTTTTATATCAAGTGAAATGTTAACGGTTTTATCTTGCTTGTTTGCGCAGTTAATTCCATATTTTAAGTCATATATTTTGAATACGAGCAAAGCGCCATTAAAAAGTTTACCTCCACCCACTTATTTTGTGACAGGGTACGGTTGGGTAGTGTAAGGAAGGAAGGATATAAAATGTATCCAAGTAGCACACAGAGCACATTCATCGTCATCATCGTCATTAGATGCCGATGTTTTTATGGCAGTTTTTTAATTATTTCAGCATGGCTCTTTTCAGGTTGAAAGCGTTTTTCCACGGCGTTTTATACGAGTACTTACATATATATTTTTAATTGAGAAACGTTTTCATACGTCGCTTTGACTCATTATTAACGGTATGCAAATATCAACATTTGCAGATTGACACTGATAAGTTGAATGCGTAGAATGAATGCAATGTTGATTAAAATCTACAGCAAATAAAATGAGCTTTCGAAGCCTAAGGGTTATCGTTTTGGCAGTGGAAAACGACATGCGTATGGCTGCATTTTTTATTTGTTTTGCAAAACTTTCATTTAACTGCTGGCCATGAAATTATTAAATGCATTTTTTTTAAAAGAAAATTGAAAATTTTTTGTAATTGGTGGCATCATTTCATTATTTACCTATTGAAAAAAATGTGAAATATTCCTTTGCACTTTTGTGACTTCTCGCAAAAAGAGCCTTTAGTCTACGGACTTTTATTTTATTTTCGTTCTACTTATTATTTTAAATTTATTAAAAAATCCAAATCTCCTTTAAACACTTAATGAATAGTAATTTTTGAATAATTTCCATGAATAAAATTCAGTACGCAAATATAGCTATTTCACTGACTGTACTTCTGTGGGTTTTGAATATTTTGTTTGCTTGACTTTGTCAGCGAAAAAGCTATATGTGCTTACAATGTTTTTATATATTTCCTATGATAAAATGTTATTACGAAAATAACGGTGAAAAAAAAGTATGCAGAATGCAGGCAGCATTTGCAGAAAGTAATTTGGAATTTTGCTATTGTTATTTGCTTTGAAAATAGTACCGTAGAGTGGCTCGGCAATAAAGAAAAAAAAAAATTGACATTTTCATTTTGAGTAAAAAAATCTCCTGATCCGTCAAATCTGTTTTAACAGGCATTAAACTCATGTCAATTTTCTCTCATATTAATACAAATCCACAGTAAAATTTTAAGCGTAAAAAAATTGGGGTTTTTGAGAAAATCAGCCTTACTTTTTTGCAAAGAACGCGCTATAACTCCGCCTATTTTCAACAACTTGCAAAATTTCATAAAGATTCTGACAGAGAATCACAAGACGAAAATAAATTATTTTGATTTGGATGCAAATGCGACTATTTCAAACTAATTTTCAGCGGTTTTTCAAGCCCTGACACTAAAACTTTAAATGGGCATAACTTCGTAAAAAGTAATTTTCAATCAAATCGGAGGACGGTATATTCCCTTAATTACTTTGAAAAACAACACATTTAATCGGCAACCAATTCCGCAATTTGAAGTCTCTCCGACTGCATGGTTTGAGATGAATTTGGTCTCATGTATTTTTTTTTTTTTTTGATTCTAAGAATAAATGTGCAATTAAAAAGCGTTTCTCGGATCTAGTTTCAGAGATAGAGCCAGTGAAAATTGCGGATATACCTAATAAGTATGCAAATCAGTATAAGTGTGGAAGTTTTGTATTTATTAATTTTATGATGAAAAAATCAATGTCAAAAAAATCGCTCAAGGTGGTCATCTTGAGGCAGGATTATTGCAATAAATTTCTCAGTCTCCAATTGCGTGCAAAAAACGAAGTGAATGAGCTACATCAGCTATTAGCATTATTACTTTTCATAAATAACAAGATTAGAAAATGCAGAATCAGTGACAAAATTTAAGAACCCAGGTCGGCAACATTTTATGGAGCCCCAATTACTAAAAATTTCATAATTTTTTAAATTTTCTTTTTACCTTTGGATTCTTTACGTGTGGAATCGTTTGCTCAATAAGCTCCAACATCAATGACGATATATTCGATATTCCTTTGCGGACGCCCAAAAATAAACTCGCTGACTTTCGGTCTCATATAGTAGGTAAAACTTTTGATGTTAATTTATTTGAAGCTAGATTTTAAAATTAATTAAAGCAGTCAGCTTACAGATCAACGATCACACAGCAATAACACTTTGAAACCTTTAGGTAGGGTTATCAGATGAGAACAAGAAAAACGATAACGTTCAGAAAAATGCCAACTTTTCAAAAGTGCACGAACCTGTAAGCTATTTTCTGTAAAAAAGTTTTCAAAATCGAGAACATTTACACACCTAAAAGCATTCGAGGATATTTTCTTTCATTTGAGTTTATGTCTTTGAAATAGAGGACGTATGGCAACGCTACTAAAACAATATTACTCAGTTGCATTACCAATCAATTGTAACACTCTGTCAAAAATTATGAGCTACTAAGTACTTAGCATAGAATATTTAATGACATCATAAATAAAATGTTCCGATTTATCTTAAGATACGGCTGCATGAACCAACAACGTAAAGCACAGAAAACTTTAAATGAAACAGGTGCTATTAAATTAAAATTTTATAAAAAGCCAATAACCATAAATTGAAAGGATGCCACATGATAAATTACTTGAAAAATTCTTTGCACAAAATTCTTCTAATAAACTCTCAATAAAGCATTGTAATAAATTAAGGATATTGAATTAAAAACTATGGGGGCAGCAAAGAATGAAAAAGAATCTCAAAAAATATTAAAAAAAAAACTAAAATAATCAGCAAATACTGAGCGCATGAAGAGAAGAAAAACTTTCTAACTAACAAAAGCCATTAATTCTACTAACGAACCAATCGAAAAGTTGCTACCACCAGAGAATTCGATGCTGCTGCTACTGCTGCCGAGGTTGAAGAGATGCTAGCTGGTTGGGATATTCCAGTGACTCTCATAATTAGATGATTTAGTGTTATTGATAAAGTTCTTATTAGCAGTACAAGAGTAACGTAAAAAAAATGCAGCACTTTAGCGTCAAAACTTAGCCAAAAAACATGGAAGAGACCTGCAGTGTTACCAAAACACTGTAGACTTAAGGCAAAAGCTGAAGCGGCAACAGAGCATTTCATACAAGAAGAAGAAGAAGCTTTCAATTAGAGTGAAATTTTACAATAAAAATAAATGAAGAAAAATCAAAGAAGCGTCAAAAATTTTAATATGCGAACTTTTAACAGCACCAAATTTTTACTGAAACATATGTGGAGGTTAGGGTGGATCTTTGTAAGAATTGCCTCAAGGATTTCACGCAGTGGCAGTGGTTTAAAGAATGCAGCGTAAGAGAAAAAAATTCAATAACAAAAAAAAAAACAATTTTAAATTTAAACCCGAAGTAATATCCACCCTAATCAACACGTAAACTTCAATTGAAATGCACACAAACAAATACAATTATGCATTAATGAAATTCCTTCTGAACAAAGTTCTGAGTGCAAAGCAGCAGCAGCAGCAGCAAAGTGACGATACCTTCGTGACTGCTGCTGCGAGAAAACCTACTTTTTCAAGCGCAGCAAACGGAAAAGGATATAGCGGATATTCTGCCTTCTGAGCGGCTGTTTCAATGAATGACAATTTTGGGGAACGTCGCACATTCTCCGCTCTCTCTTATGTTATATAATGAGATGCTCAAGCATCTGTAAAGCAAATGTCTTGTATATGCATGAATGTATTAAAACGCTTTTGATTAACCTTATCAAGAGGCATGATGTGAAAACAAGCGTCTAAAAGTCATGCAGGGAAAAGCAACAACAACAACAACAACAAAATAAAAAACCATTAAATAAAATATACAAAAGACGATGTTGAGAGCACAAAAAATTAAATAAAACGGGAAAAATTTTTATATTCCTTTAAAAAGTATGAAAAGTCGCGCGCAGCACAGATACGTTGACGACGACGACAGACAGTGAGGCATAAAACTTTTTCTACTTTTGATAAAGCAGCATCAGCAGCAGCAGCGCAGGAAACTTTTGCTTGCGTAAAGCTTCCTGCAATGCGCGTTCTTACTTTGCTCCACCATTTTGAATGTACGTACGTTAGAATATCAGACGTCCTCTACAAACTCCATAAAAAACGCAACTCATACGTTTGTGCTGCGACTTTGCCTTGGCACTTTTTTTTATTTTTCCTTAGTATACGCCTTTATGCTTCGCATTTTTAAGTTATATGAAATAATAATTTATAAATTTTATTTTTTTTTTTTTTCGTATATTTTGTAACTTTTATTTTTCTTGTGCTCTACATCAACACTGAAAGTATATTAATTTTTAAATAACATTTAAAATGTTTTGAGTTTTTTGTGCCCTTGGAATGAATGAAAACTTTATGTGCTTCATACTGTATCACTTGTTAAATCAGATTATTTCGTTGAAACTTTATCTTATTTTTTGAAACAAAATATATATGTATGTATGTTTCGAAAAATAGTTTTAAATAAGATTGCTTAAATCTTATACAAGTGTACAGCATTCTTACACTTTTAAATAAGGTGAGTAGGGGGCTTAATCTTCTCAAAACAAAATTACAAAAATATCGAAGAAAAAGCTTTCGAAAAAAGTTTCGATGAAAAAAAAAAATTAAACCCCACGAAATTCAAAAATTCCAAAAATTTCATATCATGCACTTTTTTTTGAAATTCAGAAAAACAAAAATAACTCTACTAAATTTATTAAATAATTTCAGTATTTAGCAGCAATATTTGTAAGAAACAATATTTCTCAAATAAGCACCACTATCCTGTTCACGAATATAAGCTATATCCACACATTTTCCATTACCTTACGCAAAGTTTTAGATCCTTGACATTGAATTTTGTCTCATATAATCTCTTTAAGTTCTAGATCTCTCTTGTGTTCGTTATCGCCTCACAGACCATAGTAACTCATTCAGTTTCTATTATACATAAATCTACTTCAATTAACCCTAAAGACCAAACTTTTTTTTCAAGTCCTGAAAAGCTAAACATTCGTCATTTTAACGAGCACAAAAGCCTTTGCTGTTTCAGTGGTATATGTTTTTTTAAGTTAAATAATTTTATAAATCAAAAGGAACTTTTTATTGGTACTCAAAAACCATTCGTCAAAATGACGAACAAGTAGCCCAAATACGAGTATCAAAATTCAAAATACTCACCGACTTTCAATTTCGGCGATGACTGAGCTGGTGTGAGACTAAAAAGGTGCGAGGTGAATATCTGACTGATGTTCGTCAAAATGACGAAGTTTAACTATCTAGAGCTAAACATGAATTTTGCCCCTCTTAATCTCATATGCATGCTACCGCAGCAAGAAGATGCACCCGTATACTGTTATCACTTGTAACATTTGTAACGTTCTCGAAAATTCGCCATGGCCTATTTTGATTTTCAAATATTTTTATTTCTATTTAAATATTTTCATGCTTACTCTTTATGTATTATTAATAAAATGTTTTGTCGCTCATTCGTTAAATTTGCATTTGGAGTTAGCGAGCGGCAGCGTGGTGGCCATGGTGTTTTAGCAAAAACGAAAAAAAAAAATGAAGAAAATAGGCCACATTTATAACGCGCACATATGAGTTACTGCTAAAGAGAATACACACACACACACACACACTCATACCGCTGCCACAACTTTGGCTCATTGCTGTTTACATATCGTTGACATCATCAACTTTTCGTTTTTAAGAAGGAAAACAACAACAACAACAACAACAAATAGAATAAGACAAGAATATTGTTATTTTGTTAAGAAAAACATACAGGCACTCATTCATACCTACACACATACATTCACATACGCTCTGACCCAATAGGCTAAAGCGGAAATAATAACACGTATTAGAATGGCTTCGTTAGGAAGCACCTGTACTTTACAAATTTGCTTTCAAATTTTTCTATACCAAATCCATCTCAAGCCATGCAGTCGGAGTGACTTCAAATTGTGGAATTGGTTGCCGATTAAATTTGTTGTTTTTCAAAGTAATTAAGGGAATATACCGTCCCCCGATTTGATTGAAAATTATTTTTAATCATTTAAAGTTTTAGTGTCAGAGCTTGAAAAAACGCTGAAAATTGGTTCAAAATAGTCGCATTTTCAATCAAATCAAAATAATTAATTTTTGTCTTTTGATTCTAATAGAACTTCTGATTTTCTGTCAGAATCTTTAAGAAGTTTTGAAAGTTAGTAAAAATTGGCTTTTATGAAAAAAAAACAAGGCTGATTTTCTCAAAAGCCCCAATGTTTTTTACGCTTAAAATTTTACTATAGACTTGTATTAATATGAGAAAAAAATGACATGAGTTAAATGCTTGTTCAAACACATTTGAGGTCAGCAGATTTTTTTCCCCAAAGTAAAAATGTCAATTTTTTTTTTTTTTCATCATTGCCAAGCCACTATACGGTACTATTTTCAAAGCAAATAACAACAGCAACATTCCAAATTACTTACTGCAAATCCAGCTTGCATTCTGCATACTTTTTTTTTCACCGTTATTTTCGTAATAACATTTTATCATAGGAAATATATAAAAACATTGTAAGCATATATAGCTTTTTCGCAAACAAAACATTCAAAACACACAGAACTACAGTCAGCGAAATAGCTATATTTGCGTACAATATTTTTATATATTTCCCATAATAAAATGTTATTACGAAAATAATGGTGAAAAAAAGTATGCAGAATGCAAGCAGGATTTGCAGCGCTGATTTTTGAGATCAGACGTTTTTGAACAGTTAAGATTAGTACTAGTTATTAAAGATATATGAATCTAAGTAATAGCAATGCTATGCAAAGTTTGAGCTTAAATTCTTTCGACTTTATAATTAAAAATATTCCAAAAAATGGATGTTTCTAAAATATATATACGAAGTTGACCCAAATCAACGTTTTAGACATATACAATCCTATATATTTTTGAAAAAACAGAGACCTACACGTCTGCTTTTTGTGTTTTCAGCTTCTAGGAGAAATACTAACGATAACGAAAACGAAGCTCTGGAAGAAAAACAATATTGTTATTGTAACACATTACCAAGAACTGTTATTGAAAATGCAGCACTGTAGACGTCGTCTGCCACAATATACTAGAGGCAGACGCGATAAAATATATTTTGTCTGCGATTACAAAATTTATTTTCTGAAAAAAAATTATGGCTATCAATGCTGTTAGTTTTTCGAATTCACATATATGGGAGCTACATTACATATCAATACAAATGACGATAAGATTATATGACTAAAAAGTCAGCGGCTCCCTTACTATACGGCAGGCCATTTATTAGAACGTACAAAAAAACTCTTAAATAAAGCAAATGTTGACCATGCCAACAGACCCACCCACCGTAAGTGGGCATATTCGCATGAAAAGTTGACTTTAAAAGTTATTTTATAAGCGTTTACGCATGCAGTAATGTTGTCATGTCGAATATTCTCCGAATTGAGGCCACGCTCGATTGCCTACTGGGTGGGTGGGTATTGTAGGCAGTCACTCACACACTTAAGTCGCGTTTTATTTTATAAATTTGTTTATCTTTGTGCTGCTACTGTTTGTTTTGCTGCTTGCATTTATCGTTGTTGTTGTTGTTTTTGTTTTTGTTGTTATCAGCTCATTCAGCATCCTTTGATGCTCCTTTTATTTTTTGTGTTGCAAAGATGACGCATTTTGTTGACTTTTTTTTTTTATTTCGAAAGAATTTACACAGTTGAGCAGCGCTTAGAAGTTATAAGGGATGTCTCATGTGTGTGGATGTGTACATTTATATATGTATGTATGTGCTTTAGATCTTTGTTTGTATAATTTTGCGCTTTGTAAATCATCAAAACCACGCGATTTACACGATACCAACAAGGTTTATCATCTTAACTGCGCATTTATCATTATGATTGCATTTAATTTCAATTTGTAATGATTTGTTGTTGTTGTTGTAGTTATTCCATCATTTTGCTGCTGTCGTTAATTGAATTAATGGGGATAATGCCACGTTTGAAGGATGCGATTTATTTGCTAGCACGCTTTTGTAAAAATTTAATGGATTTCGTAAATGAATGCTGTGTCATAAGCGAAAGAACTTACGGTGTTACGGTAAGGTGTTTTTTTTTTTTTTTTTGTTGGTAATCAAGAGAAGAACTTTAAAGAAAATCAATCAATTTAAAGGATATGCTATGAATGCCGCACATATACATATGTGCTTCAGCTTCGCTTACCAATGAAACACACAAAGCAAGAAATTTTGCATTGAAAGCGTAATGAAAAACAAAATAACACCACGTAGTGTTGAGCCTTTGATACCGTAAGCAAACAGAAACACAAACACAAACTCATCATCCGTTAACGTGCGATCTTTTTGCGTAGCTCTTGCACTTTCACAATTACAAGAATTTTTCGTTGCAGTTTTCCTGATTTTCACTTACTGCAGGCTGAGTAAAAACTTAAGCAGCTGCTCCTGCGAAATGTTACGAAATCCTTTGATTGCGCTCCTCTGTTGTTCATTTCTTCGGATACAATGCTTTAGCTGACATATGCTGCAAGTAGTTCAACTAACAATAGCAAAAACCGCCCAATTTCCAAAACTAAAGCCAGTGTCAAGCGCAAAACACATATTAGCAGTGGTGGTGAAAAAAAAAAAACGACTCAACTACTACTGCTGAAAGACTAAAGTACGGCTGCTGCTAAAACGGATGCATCCAGCAGCTGCTCAGGTGCGGTGCAAATTTCCGTTGTTCTCATCATCGTGTACGTCTTAGTCATCCGTTTTCTAAAAATGGTAGTAACCTTTGCAAAAAAAAAAGGCAAGATGAAATTCCGAATTGGAAAAGCACAAAAAACATAAGACTAATGGCAGCTGTACAGTGGAATAGAAGTGTTCAGGTATAAGTAAAACTGAAAAACTTTTGCACCAAAATTCAAAGTAAAAGTTATTTAAAATAGAAAAATTACGAGGAAATACTGCCATAAAGAGAATACCCCTAAGGTACGGTTAGGTAGACAGCTTGCCAATTTTTCCTGGAATGCTTAAAACCACATCGATGATTCTGCGAAGCTCTTAAATGTTGCACTTAAACTACACCTCCAAATCAACGCCAGTGACGTTCTTTGAACAATTTCGTCAACCAGCTTGTTATCCTACATGCATTAATGGCCAGACAGTAATGTTCAAAGTAAAATGTTTCAGTCGTATAATGTAATTGTCTTGAATTTTATCGGATTCCCTTGAAAAACTTTAAAAATCTGTTACTTTAAAGTTTTTGCTTCTAAAGAGGGTGCCCTGCTCACTTATCCAAACCCAATAACTGCATTTGCTCATGATTACTCTTACTTATTGCAAATTGCGTTGAAATTTGGAAACCTTCGTGACATGATTGCTTAAAATTTTTATTTATAAAGTGGAAAACGCCCACTTGTAAAATCCAAACCTTTTTTATATGAAAAATACTTTTCACTTGTGTGAAGTTCAGTTGAATTCCGTTGGAAAACTCTCATCACATTTTTTTATTAAATGGAAGGTTGTTCAGCGCACTGCCACGTACCAAGCTTCACTGCAATTTGTTGTATGGCTTTTAAAGATATATATGTAAGTTGATGTTTTATGGAAGTTAATATGCTTCTTATGGCACAAATTTCCCACTTATTCGAGCTCCGTATGAAAGTGTAGCCTGAATAAGCAATGCTGTATGGTTCCAAAAGTCCGTCTATAATCTTATAGACTATCTATAGCTATCTTCATCCTTTCCTGCGAGTTTTCTTTCTAATCTTCATTCTAAAGTTTAGGAATGAAATAGCTGGAAGCAGTCCTTCATTGTCTATCTTTGCAGTTCAGAGAGTACCGATCAATTTCATAAGTACTCTAATTTTTGAAATGAGTTTTTTGCTTGTCAGTATACGGTACAGTAAGCCTTTAGCTCTTATCTGTCCTCAACTTACATTTTAATACAATTTTGAAACATTGACTCAGTCTGTAGCTTAAGTCCAGTCAAAGTTGGTGATTTCCTCATCGTTTTTGATGATTTTTCATCTTCCTTAACCCAAAATATCTAACATTCGTCATTTTGATGAACATCAATAAGATATTTATCTCTCTCGCTCAAACTATTGAGTTAAATTACATGTGCTCAGCCATCGCCGAAAGCAAGCTTTTAGGCTATATGTTGCTCAAAATGGCGAATGGTAAAATTTTAAGAAGTATAAAATAATTTAAGCTATCTAGGATTAAAGCTCAATTCTCAAGATTATTTCTTTTCGGTGAAATGGACCATACCCATAGATAATGTTATACTTTTTATGGTACTAATTCAAATGAAAAATGCCGTAAACTGGCAATTTTGCCATTTTGGCTAACGGTGCATATTTTTGTAGAGAAAAATTAAACTACATCACAATTTGCAATTTATATATGTAGCTCTTTGTTCCACTGTCAAGCGTTCTAGTCACCTTTTGTTACATTCGTTTCGTTTCTATTCTTTTATTACTGCTGCTGCCAAATCCATTTTACAAAGCAATGGCTTAAGCAGCACCAACAGCAGCGACGTGATGGCGGCAACATCATTTCATTTTCTCAATTTTTTGCTGCTGCTGCTGCTTGCATCCTTAGTCACAATTGGTTTTCCTGTGGAATTTTCTAAATTGCTTTGCTCTCCGCTTCACCTTAAAAATGCTTATTTATTGTGTATGTTGTTGTACCGTAACGTACCGCTGGCAACCCGGTAACTTCGCCATATTCCTGTGTCATGAGCTCAGTTTCCTTTTAAATGAAATCCTGTATAGAATCCTGAACTGCATGCGAGCAAACCAAACAGACGAACGTACGAACTAACGAAAGTACGGAATATCCTTTGTGTAAAAGTTATTGTTTCGCATCCGCAACAAAGCTTGTATTTTTTCTCCACCCGTGTGTGTGTGTGTATGGATAGGTGAGAGAGTGTTTGTGTATGCTTATATGTATTTGTGCTTCTATCACGTGGCATCTCGGTCTCAGCTATGAAAATGAAACAAACAGCGATTAAAACTCACATAAACTTAAGCGCATTAATAGAACTGAACCATTATCGGATTTGCTGTTAGTTTTTTGTTGCTTCTTCTTTTTATTGTTGTTACTTTTGTTGTTGTTTTTTTCATCGACATCTAAACAATACTTTCAAGTCGCTTTTAGTTATGTATCGTCTATCTTCATTCATTTTTATTGCTAGAGAATTTTCATTGGTTTTTAGTTTATGCCCCTGTTAATACAATAAATCGACAACAACAAAAAAAAAAACTACACACACTATTAAATAGTTGGAGTTTACACTGAACTTTATGTGCATTCAATTTAAATGAAGTAGAAAAAAATGTGCAGAAGGACCAGGATCAGGAATGCTACAACATATAAATGGAGGCGACATTTGCTTATGCATGTGAGCACATGCACAAACATCTGCTGCTGTAGTTTAATCGGAATCTAACATTTTCAAAATTCAAAACATATAAATCCTTTGTTAAAAGTCGGCCACTGAATTTCATCTCCGAGACGATACAGTTAGCAGTTCACCACCGTAGTTTCAACATGCAATGCACCTTCTAACGAACTAATTCTCTATCTTAAGTAGGCAAATATAAATTAAATTCCTAGATGAACCCAAATTTATGTAGCTTTAGTTACATAATATATAATTTTTTTTAAAAGTTCAAACTCTGACACTAAAATTTTGTGTAAAAGATTAACGTATAAAACATCTGCTAGCAGCAGAGTTCAGATCACATAAAAAGTGTTGCGCGTACTCTTAGTAGACTTTGATTTACATATTCTTTAACAAAAGTTGACATCCTCATTTACGTAAAATTCTCTTAGTCATATCATAATCATAAATCATAAACTGCATATTAAAAAATTTAATATTTTAATTAACATTATGGTTATTTTGTTTCAGTGTTGCCGCTTGTACGCTCAATCGGTAAGCGCTCAACGCGTAGAGAGGCGGCAATTGTCAAGAACATCAAAAATTTACGCATTTCTTGTCTTTGAATTTCTGCTATATACCAACACCATCGGCGGGTGCTTGCCTTATGAGCCTATGGTGTTAACGCCGCGACATCATAAAACAATGTTAATGTCGGCTTAAGCGGCAGTAAAGTCATAAAATCAAAACTTACGTTGCATGCCGCCATCGTCACCGCCACCACAAACGTCATTTTTACGATGTTACTAAAACTGTGGTTTAATATGTGGCATGGATTTGAAGGAAGCTCGTTGAGGAGAGTATGGCGTTGTCTGTCTGCATGTTATCTGTCGTGTTCTAATGCCACTGATGAAGTAACACATTCATTTATATGTTTCTTCGTTGCCGGATATCAAACCGGAAAACTGACAGTGACATATTTCAGTTCGTTTTTATGATGTTTCCACGTCATCGGCATCGGCATCGCATGTAGCAAGCCGGAATTTCTCGATTACAAAATGAAGCATCATTCATTGCATTGAGTGAGGACAAACATCAACACTGAAATGCTTTCAGTTTGGCCAAAGCAGGAAAAGCAGCTTAAGCACATTGATCGATACGATGTAGGGAATTGAAGATTATGGGCTAAGCCTTGCTAAAGGTTTCGCATTCAATAGTCGTAAATTTTTCTTCTGTTAAGTCCTCAAGGCATTAAAACTTTTACTTGAGCACCATAGCCACATATAGTAGAAGGTAAAAAAGTCCGTCTATGAACGGATGAAGGTTTAATTCTAATTCCACGAATGTATTTGCAATGTCTGTGTGCGTATCCTGAAAAGTACTATAATATTTTGTAGGGAATTAAAGAAAAAGCAAACAAATATCGTTTTATAGCAAATATTTAAAAGATGAATTTTGTCATATCACCTTCATCCACTCATGTCTTCAATTCAAATACCACCGCCGAAAATGAAATGTTTATAAAGTATCATATCACATATCAAATATGTACTTTAATTAAACAAAATCATATGGCTTACACGCAACACATTGAATATGTTCCAACAAACTTCGACCAATTATCAACTACGAGAAAATTCCCTTGTTTCATTTCTCTTTGCGAATGCTGAATAGAGATATGTAAATGGAAGTCACCTTCCCTTTGCAATTTTCAACTCAACAACAATTCACCCCACACCACACTCAGTTGGCGCAGATGTTTTCCTTTTAGAAAGCTTTGGCAAGCAGGCAAGGACTCGTATTAAAAGAATTCGCAAGTTTGTTTACTGTCATCGAAATCCTGGATATTCAAAGCTTTAAATATTCATTCTGTTACTGTGTATCCTGGGTTACATGTAAACCCAAACCGGCGGCAGTTACTTAAGGCGATGCACATATAAGCCATCGTGCCAGATACCAATACACAAGTAACTACGTGTATATGTGAGAACTGTCAGTTGAATTAAATTTAAATCGAAGCAGCCTCATCCATTCCTTTTGACATGCAGATAATTGAAAGGGATCAAAGGTAATTTGTGTCGTTTACCAATTTAATAAGTAACTATGGCGAAAGGTTCGATGTCGGTCATGTGGCCTGTTGGTCATTCGGTCGCTTGGTCGGTCGCTTACTGTTCCATTTGGTTTGGATTTTGATTTGGTTGTCATTGCACGTTTTCACTCTCACTGACTTGAGCTGCCACAACGTTATTTACACACACAGGACTGAATATGACTGAGAGTATGGTATGTATGTAGTATATGGCAAAGTCGGAATGGAAATCGAAAAAAAAAGTTGTTAGCAGGAATAAACTAAATTTATTCCATGAATTTCTAATCGAATTCGTATTTAAATGTGTTTTATGTTGCGTTTGTAGGGCTAGAATGTCAGTCGGTTATTTGGATGGTTGGTTGGTTGATGTAACAGCTATAGTCCTTACGTTCGTGGTTGAATGAGTCTTAAACTCATCACTAACAGCTGACTTGAATTTAAACCGCATTGTTGTAAGTATGAAATCTGAGCCGAACGACCTTTAGCGCTTGTTTGGATAAGTCGAAATTTGACTTTTTTCGCAGCGAATTCTAATGAAGCGGTAAAGTAACCAATCTCTAGGTTGGGTAATGTAAGATAAGATAGGGCAGGGAATGAGTAGAAGAAACAATTTTCTTGAACCAAATAAGAGCGCTACATCGCGGCATCTCCTAGGAAGTGCAATAACCAGAAAAATGTTTAAATTTTATTCATCCTTAACGTCCCAGTAGACCAAGAAGAAGTTCTTCGCAATTTTTATCGATGAGACAAGTGAATGGAAACAGATGAATAAAGACGGATAGATGGAGACAGATGGATGGAGACAGAAATTGAGCTTAGTGTAATGCAAGATATCAGTGCTAGAGAAAGCTTACCATTTCGTTTCGCTCAGAGCGCCCTCTTGACCATTGCATCAATCTTCAGGGCATTGAGATTAAAAGATTTGTACGATTCACATACCCCACACTGCACCGAAAGTACTTTCCAAATAAATGTTAAAAATACGTTGAAAAGGTTGCAGAAGCCGAAAATAATGTAATAAGGTTCAAAGAGGTTGAAAAGTATTGAAACAGTTGAAAAAAACTGAAAAAGTCTAAAATATATGGAAACTATTCCAGAAAAATAAAAGAAATTGTAAAAGTCGAAAAAATGTGGAAAATGTTGATAGCAAGCAAGAAGTTGAAAAATGTTGAAACAATTCAAAATTCATGAAAAAGTCGAAAAAATAAAGAAAATATCGAATCATGTTAAAAAAGTGGAAAATATACCTATGGAATATATTGGGAAAAGTTAAAAAGTTGGAAAATTCAAAATAATGTGTAAAATGTTGAAAAAAATAGAATAGAAATGCAGAAAACTAAATATACCACGCCCACTTCTCTAATTCCGCCTACTTCTACTTCAATAAATTATATTCGTTATTGACATCCACATACTAAATAGCTTGTATAGTTTGCGAAATATCCTTAAACCTTAAAATTTAGGGCGGTGACACACCCACTGATACAATTGAGATTGATTTTGATCCAGAAATAGCATTCCATAAAGAAATCTCTTTTACCAAATTTCAGTATGATTGCTCATATATATCGATAGATATGCCACTTTAGGTATTTTACTTGTATGGGAGGTGCCACGCCCAGTGGTGCTATTTTGCCCGCTTTAGATGCTGACATAACTAATAGCAAGTAAACTACTTACAACGAATTTCATGCCAAGTGTTGCAATAGTTCTCTTAAAATATCACTTCCAACTTTATGTTAATGTGGGAGGTGCCACTCCCACTGATGAAATCTCGTCGAAATTTTTTTAATTTTATGGCTTAAAATACATACATACAAATTTTATGAAAATTACTCTCATTGCACACTATCTATAGCATTAAAGGTTTTTTGCTTATATGCGGGGTGCCACGCCCACCAGTTCTATTATGCCGAATTTTCGTAAAAAGATACCTTTTAGCAAGTATATCTGCCATACTAAATTTCATTACGAAACGTTGTTAGTTCTGTAATTATAACGTTTATAAATATTGTGCGCTGCCACGCCCTTCAACATATTTTTCCAGTATGCTGATGAAGCTTGTACTGATGACTGCTCTTAGTAGTATTTTTATGAAAATCGAATGTGCCAATTTTGAATTATACGTAATCAGAAAATTTAATTGTTAAAAAGTGCCATGCCCACTTTCCCAACTCCGCCCACTTTAAACACAATTCAATATATATATGATTTGTATCCGTGTACCAAATTTCATCACAATATCTTGCACGGTTTACGAGTTATGGCTTTATAAAAGTTAAATTTTTTGGGCTATGCCACGCCCCTTTAAGAGCTTCTGCAAATTTAGAACCTACTCCAATCATAATTTTGTTCACATGTTCATCAAATCACCAAGTTTCATCAAAAGCACAGCATTTTTTTTCAAAATGGGCTGAGGTATATGGGCGGTAGGCGTGGTCATAGCCCGATTTCACCCATTTTTATATGCTAGCAGCTTGCAAGAAGGTGTGACCTGTATTTCATTGAATTAGCTTGCTTAGTTTTTCCGTAAACGTGATTTCAACAGACAGACAGACACACAGACAGACGGACATAGCTATAACGACTCAGGTGGTGACGGTGATCAATAATATATACACTTTTCCATACCTGCCACGCCCTCTTCTATGCGTTACAAACGGAATGACAAAGTGAATATATGTACCCTCTGTGTAGGGTATAAAAAGAATTAAAGTTCCAGTAACACAACAAAAAATTATCAATTCACGTTTTTTGAATCTTGACAATCTTTCTTTGTTCTACACTTTTTTAATATTAAAAAACTTAAGATCGTAAAAATGCTACAGGTTTAATTAAACCTCGAAAAGTTGAAGCTTATTAGTCTTGATGTCAAAATACAAGTGCTACAGCAATTAAAGTGCAATATATGTAAGTAGCAAAAGGCTGCAAGTAGGCTATTCCATTTTACTCCAATTGAGGAAAAGCATTTTAGCCAGAGGAAACAGCACTCAAAATTAGTGTTCCGTTATGAAGAGATTTCACAAAAGTTTTCCTAATTTTTTTTACATAAATGAATTAACCACCGATATGAAGTTCCAACTGAATGTTAGCATTTGTGTAAAGTTATAGAATAAACTTTAAATCATTTGCACCGCAGTGGCAGGACAAGTGAGTGCATCATTTGAAAAGCAAATTTCAATCTCATTTAAGTGTACGACAAATGTAACAAACCAGAAATACACAATGCAAAAACAAAAACATAAAAAAAATATACCACAACAAGCAACAAAAATAAAACCATGTCAACAAACAACAACAACAACGACAATAGCAGCAAATAGACATCAAACATTTTAGTGCCCACCAATAAAAGGCAAACAAAGAGCTTCATACTCTGAGGATTTTGTTGGCAATTTTCATTATTTTATTTGGCAATAAAAGCAACCATATTTTGCCTACCAGTGAGTAGCTTCCATTTCCTGTGGCACGTCACCGTTACCCCCGTAAGTGCCAGTGCTTTCTTGATTACGTTCGAAGGAAGAAGCCCAACAACAACTCTGACAATAAAATGAGTGAGAGTGAAATTTCATTTTGATTTTGTGCGCTAGAACCAAGGGCTTTTGCCTGACCAAACCTAAGCTGTTGTAACAATTGGAAGCATTGGGCATAGTGGGCGATAGACGAAACGAAAGATGAAAAGAAGAATACATACTAAAGGTTGAAGACCAAGCAATTTGCGAACTTTCTTTACTCGCTTTGTTCGAGAGCATGAGTTGAAGTTGAAGCTGAAGCAGATTCCGTTGGGCGTTAGACACTTAATATGCTGTTGTCATTGCGGCAGTAATTTTGGGTCAATGAAAGTCGGTTACTGCGCCACCGCCGCCTTTTCATTCTCTAAGTGATTAAAGGGGCAAATGGACCCCAGTGAAATGAACTTTTTTCCTTCTTTCATGTGTGTGTGCAGTAGGCAAACAATCGGCATCGTCATTGCCAATGCCATTGCCATTGCCATTGCCATTTCCATCGTCATCTCGACAACATAGAGATTAACATGATTTTTATCTTCTTAGATTGAATGGAGTTTGTGTCTTTGTGTTTCATTCGGAGAGTAGAGAGTTCACATATGTTATGCTAAAAACTGCGGGTCACAATTGCTTCATGTCTGACTTTATGTCTGAGCTCGAGTTCAGATGATGGCAGCAACTTAAGTGTCGCTTGTCCTGCGGCATAACGACACAACATTTCATGGGCTAAAGGACACATTAACCGTTATTATTGGACACTTCATCTAAATTGACTTGTATCGGAAGCTGCTTTGATTTCTAACACTTAATAACAATGAAGTGCAAAATGTGGGATCGTTAAATGACACTTCATTTTCCCAGTGCATTTGTGACCGTAAAAGGTTTTTTGTGATTTTGGTTCGTTTTTTTAATTTGTTGTTATATTTTTTTGCTTACTGCTGCCAAGATGTTGTTCCTTTTGAGAACATTTTTTAATTGAAAAGAATTTTTTTTTGTTTTGTTTTAGAGTTGCTTGCAGTTGCTACTTTTTTTTCTCAAATCACACTGCTATATAACGACCATAATAAAAAAGTGAGCTTACAAATATTGTGCAAAGTGGAAAAGCCAGCTTTGTTATGGACATTGAGTTTCATCCTTTTGATTTGAATTTTTCAGATTGGTTTCTCCTTTTGTTGTTGATTAAAATTTATCATTGAAGAAATTTGATACTATGTACAATTTTCTTGAAAAACAAATTTGGTAGATATTTACCAAATGGTATTAGACTCATTCCATACAGATTGAAATAAAACTTTTGCAAAATTTCAATGTAGTGGGTTTTTTGTTAAAAAAAAAAAAAACAATTTGGGAGTGTTGGAACAAAAACTTTTCGTAGTTTCTTCTGGCAAAAGTTTTAATTGATTTTTGTTATATCTTGGCATTCTTTCATCATCCTTTGAAGATGTTAGGGGAATTACACAAAGGTATTCTCTTCTTTTTATGGATTAGTACCTATAAACCGTAGTTTATATTCAATAATGGATATGCGACGAAATCTATTGTAGTAGTGCTGGATGTTATAAGAGTATGCGGACGTGCGGGAGTGGGCGTATCAATTTCTCAAAAATCTCTCTTGAGATTTTTCAATGAAAATATAACACAACTAAGTAGCTATGCTAATGCGATATATCCCTTTCAAACAAAAATTATAACACACCATTTCTCGAGTGAACTATTTAAAAAATGAATAAAATTTAGCATTCAAAAGAAGAAATCAAAATTCTATAAATAAAATTCTTAGTGTCAGAAAAGTTTTCAAGGACATGAAGAAAAAACAAAAAAAAAAAAATCTTTGCAGTGGGCATATTATTTATCAATAACGCGTCATATCCAAAAATAAAGAAAAACAAAACGGATGCAATAAGAGATAAAAAGAATAATAGAGTTAAATGCCTTTATGTCTGTGAATATTTTTTTTTACCACAAAAAAAGTTTTATTTATAAAAATTTATGTATTTTATTCTGCTTTCAATTTCAGTAAATGGTTGTATCCTCTGATATTTGTGCGAATTTAAATGAATTAACGTGTATGGAAATACAATAAACATAACCACAAAAAAAAAAAATTATTGTAGTTATTTTAAAAAAACAATTTAAAACTGGAAACAGTCTCAGACTGAAAGTTTAACAGCAGCTTATTTTCAATGATCAAAAAAAAGTGAAAAAATGGATGATGAGTTAAAAAGGACAATAGAGTTGTTTCACTTTTCTTGATTTTCATGCAAACATGATTTTTTGTTTTAGCTATAACTAAATAAAAATTAATAAAAATTCTGAATATTTTGCTTTTAATGAAGTTGATGTTCCGGGATGTTATTGTGATTTTGGAAGAATTTTCAAGTTACGGGCATAGTTCAATTGCAGAAATTCAATTTTTTGAGCCTCAATATATCACAAACTATTGCAAGTTTTATTCTTAGGTATACCTATGAAAATCTTGAGCTAAATCGAAAAAAAAACCGCAAGTCACCAGAATTGTGGTGGGGCCAATTGTAAGAGGCCGACAAAAAAATTTCGCACTAGACCAAATCCATCTCAAACCATGCAGTCGGAGTGACTTCAAATTGCAGAATTGGTTGCCGTTTAAACATGTTGTTTTTCAAAGTAATTAAGGAAATATACCGTTCCCCGATTTGATTGAAAATTTTTTTTTTTAACGAAGTTATGCCCATTTAAAGTTTCAGTGTCAGAGCTTGAAAAATCGTTGAAAATTGTTTCAAAATAGCCGCATTTTCATCCAAATTAAAATAATTAATTTTTGTCTTTTGATTCTAATAGAACTTCTGATTTTCTGTCAGAATCTTTAAGAAATTTTGAAAGTTATTAAAAATTCGCGGAATTATGGTACTTATTATGAGAAAAAACAAGGCTGATTTTCTCAAAAGCCCCAATGTTTTTTACGCTTAAAATTTTACTATAGATTTGTATTAATATGAGAAAAAAATGACATGAGTTAAATGCCTGTTAAAACAGATTTGACGGATCAGGAGATTTTTTTCCTCAAAATGAAAATGTCAATTTTTTTTTTTCATCATTGCCAAGCCACTCTACGGTACTATTTTCAAAGCAAATAACAACAGCAACATTCCAAATTACTTTCTCCAAGTCATGCTTGCATTCTGCATACTTTTTTTTCACCGTTATATTCGTAATAACATTTTATCATAGGAAATATATAAAAACATTGTAAGCATATATAGCTTTTTCGCAAACAAAACATTCAAAACACACAGAAGTACAGTCAGTGAAATAGCTAGATTTGCTCATGTCTTCAGATTGTGATGACATTATCAATGACTCTGTCATACTTCATGATTATAAGGCTACTCTGACTGTAATAAAATAAAAAAGTGCACTTTATTGATTGAAAAGCTTTTGGTACCAAACTTATTCCACCATTGTAGAAGTTTTGAGGAGGGAGGGGGGAGGCGTTAATTTTAGCAACTGACTAGGGCGGCAAATTTCTAAATCCGGGCTTAGATTTGGGTTCGTTATCATTATAACAAAACATTCAATTAAATTTTGTAACTTTAGTGGAATACAATATAGACGAATTTCCAACTGATATGTATCTCACAGGTAAAATGAACAGCAATAATAAAATACATTAAGAGAGTAATAACGGTATTATTCCAACTATCATTCGATTAGAAATTATTTTAGCACTACTAACCATAAATACCGAAGATATGACGAAAAATTTAATAAGGGAACCCCTACGTTCGGTAAAAAACTTTAAAAACCTTTTTAAAAATAGTTCTTATGGAGTAATCGAAATACTTCTTTTGGAAAAATGTAATGTTTTTTTGCAAGCTTTAATTTTCTGACGTTAGGGTGGCACATTAGAATGGTAGAAACTGAGATATGCTGGGTAAGTTAAAAAACGGGGCACTTTATGTCAAGGATCATTGGATCAAAAAGTTGGTCTACTCAAGACAAAAATATTGATATATCATACTTTCAGATCGGACTGTAAATGCTGAAGATGTGATGTTTTTCTCAAATTTTCGTCCAAAAAAAAAAAAATTTTTTTTCGAATTTCGGAATTGCTGGTGTACCAAGAAATTTGTTTTTTAGGTACGGTCTAGTGAGCATCCTACCACAGTCCTAGCGATATGATTCTTTGAGCTTTCAAATTATTTTTTTCTCACTCTCTAGCTGTATACGATTCCCTCAGTTAAATAGAAAATGAATGCAATAGTCGAAAACACAGGGTGAATAGTGATCAACAACAAAATTTGAGCTACTATTGACATATAATGACACCTTAGGAATTTCCAGATGGTGTCTACTATCGAAAACAACAAGAAAACCCATATTAATGAGAACAAGATTTTAGACTTTTGGCCAGTGAATTTGAGATTTCAATGACAGTGTACAAAGGACTACAGATTTATTCGAATCTATAGCGTAATAGACTACATTATAAAATGGAATCTCAAAACGGTCCAAGTACGAGTAGTTTTGTGTTTAATAGAACCTCTATTTATTCAAATTTGTTCAATTTACAGACTTATTTGATACAGTTAATATCAAACGAAATTGAGTCAGTCAGCTAATGTCAAACATAATGCTGATGTCAGCAAAGCACAGGTAATATCAAATGAAAGGGTTCAAGTAACGTCAAATAGAAAGCTATACAAAATCGAGAGAAATGAAAATCAGGCTGATTTCGATGCCAGTCTGAATCGCTTATTAGGGCGAAATACAGGGCACATATTAATTTTGCAACTGTCTTAACTTCATTTCTGGCCATAAAAAGCATTATTCAATTTTTAAAAATTTCGAAAACATGTGGGATAGTAAATTTATATTCTTGAAAGCAGAAATCCTTTAATTGCCATATGTACATACATATACAAATGTTTTTAAATAACTTAAATTCAAAGAAAATCGAACTAAAATCATTTTCGGCTCATAAATTTCTGTAGTGCACAATAAAAACTTCATAGTGGCGCAAATTTCACTCTGCTACAAATTGTTGCATCCTTAAGTTGGCAAAAACTGAAAGGTGTTGCCAAAATAACAACAAAAAAAAAAAGTACTTTTAAAGTCCCATTCAAACTAAGCGAGAGATATAACTTTTTACTTAAACGCTTAGTCGTACACCTACGCTACTACTGCAGCAGCAACAACAGCGAACAGCAAAAGAGTCATTCTATGTTTTATTGGTTTTTGATAGCTTTTCCCATAAGCGTAACATCACCTGCACAATTGAGTCCAAAAAATTCGAACAATACGCTCAGCAGCAGCAGCACAAATAATTGAATACAGAAGCAACTACGAAAATAAAAAATGTTACGAAAAAACTGTGAAGTTCGGAAAACAAAAAAAAAAAAAAAAACAACAACAATTGCAATGCACTCATAAAACGCCAAAAGACGGCTCAACAAACAACAACAACAACAACAAAAAAAAGTTTGTTAAAGTTCTCGCACATTCGAAAAACGTGGGGCGACTGGGCGTTGTTGAATACTCTGAAAACGAGGCAGCGCCTGAATTATAGACGTCGGCGTGCGGCATACATGGGAGAAATGTTGCATGTGAGCAGCACACCAGCATGGAGGAACTCTTTGACTGTCGGCACCAAACAAGGACATAGGACTAAAAATGAAGGACGTAGTGATTGAGACAAAAGTACGAATTGCTGTTATTCGTTGTTTTTGTTTTTTTTTTTTTGTTGCTGCGAAGAAGTTTAGGGAGAGATCTTACTGTTTTTTTTTTTTTTTGAAAATTTTTTTCAATTCAATTGTTGTTGGTGTTGTTATCTGCTGTTGTATATCGTACGCCTACAAGCAAACGAACACATAGTGATGTGTACAAACTCACACACATGTCGCTAGCGTCGTTTTCGCCTCAATTTAAACTTAAAAACTTTCGATTACTTTTTGTTTGTTTCAAGTAGCTGACGGAATTTTACGTTTTTTCTTTTTTTTTGTCTCTATTACCCAAATGTTTTGGGCGTGATATTTCCTTATTTTCTTTACTCTCTTTTCAGTTCTAAGCAAAAGGATGTGCGTGCGTTGCTTAGAAAGGAGTTGGGCGAAAGTGAAAAAAAATCGAAGATGCCATCGCTGCCGCTGTTATGCAGATTAAGCGTATAAACGACGCCCTAATTGAAATGGAGAATTATTTGCGGCCCTAAAAGGTTTCATAAATTATCTCACAAATTATTTTGTAGCGTCTTTAATGGGCGCTAAAAGCTGTTAATGGATATTTATTGCTTTTCGCGAGTTTGCGAGTTTCACAAAAACTTTTTTGTTTCCTTCGACTTCTTTTGTCGTGGAAATTCCTTACTTCACAAAGGTTGTTACTTTAATAGATTTGGTTGGTTTTATCTTGGCAAAATGCATTTCAATTGTTAACGCCGCCACTTGTGCTGTCATCGTTGTGTTTATGGGATTTTTACCTTTTTTTTCAGCGATTTTTAGTTGTTGATTTTTTTAGTACCGAAGTTTTGCTGACAAACGTTTTTGGGCCCATAATTATTATAGAGGTGTTATATCATAAGAATTATGAGATTTTCTTTGAGACATTATAAGTTATGCTTGAGAAAAGCAGCTGCTTTTAATGTTCTATATTTATAATGTTGTATGCTCCACTGCCTTAAGAGCTGAAGAAATATTTCTTAAAATTGAAAGTTTCATTAATTTCACAAAGTTAATGAAAACAGTGAAGATTACAGATGATTTTTGAAGTAAATAGTATACAAAATTTTGAGAATATAATTCTGGATTTAATTATGGGACAATATAAAAATGTAAGGGTTATTCTCATGTCGCCCATTTTGTCTAAACCAAAATATGCTAAGAATCTTCCACAAATCATTAGAATATATATACTAAATTTTATCCATGTGCGTCAAATAGTTGCTGAGGTATAACAAATGTTGGATTTCTTTCATATGGGAGGTGTGGTGTCGCGCATTTTTCCATTGAAACTTTTTTTTCTCGTCATATTAATTTGTTTCAAATAGTTAAAAAGATATAATGAATAAAATTTTTCTCTTATATGAGGGACGTGACATTGCCCTTTTTTTTAAACCAATCTATTATAAAAATTTTCCGCAAATCATAAAAAACGTATGTATAAAATCCTATCCATCTGCGCAAATTACATAGGCGACATATGCAAAAAACTAGAAATCTATGTATAAATTAAATTAAAAATGGTTAAATCTGCTCTGCTGATTTGTTAAAATTCTGTAATTGCTGTAAAATTTCCTTTAGCAAAATCATAATCATCAAATTCGTCATGCCAGTGATGGCATTTTCGGTACATTTGTACTTCTTTCGGTATATTTGTGTCCTGATAAATTTGGGACGGTCTTTTACAAACCGAACACTTTTCGGACGACGCATTTTTGATTTGGCTGAAAATTTTTTTATGGGTTCTGTATCGAAAAAGAAGATACGTATCCGAGGATTTTGAAAAAAAAAAATTTTTTTCAAAATAGAGCGAATTCAAATTTTGAGAATTTCGTGATTTTTGGCTTGGAAGCTCACTTTCAAAAATTCATAACTCCGGTTGTGTTAAAGTTATAAAATTAAAATTAATTTCATTGTAAAGTAAAATTCATTTATCCCATTGTCTTACAAAGAGCCTAGTTAATTCTTTTTTCATGATTTTATTCATTTTGTTAGGCATAAGGACAGATACTACTTTTAATCATAATATCGCGCCAAACAGTAAAATGATCTAATTCCCGGGTCTCTCAGTACTCCAAAGTTTGCAGATTTATTTATTTTTATATGCTCTGCCGATGGTAAGTTTAGCTGAAGAATAACGACGGGATTAGGCAATTGGATACTCAAGAACACGTCAGAGCGCACACTTCTTACAAGTCGCGAGATTAGGTTTCGAATTATGTAATCACTACGAAATACTCTGACATTGAAAAATTGTCATTATTAAATTTGAATTTTAATTAAAAAAAAAAACAATAAGGCTAACTCGTTGCTGGTTAGTATACTGAATTTCAATTTCACAATTGTTAAAAAAAAAAAGTAATAAAAACTAAAAAAAATATGACTTTTTTTACAAACCACTCAGTTTTTTAGTAGCCAAGATCAAAGTTTATAATTTGAACATAAAAAATTCCACTTTAATAATATATTCAAATTATGCTAAGCAAACCAAACCATAGTGACCATTTTCTGTTTGATTTACGTGAGATTAAAATGTACGGAAATTTGCAATACCCCCGTAGGGTAACAATTTTGCATCTTTATATTTTGCAATTTTCATCTTTTGTACAAGCAAACAAACGGAATATATTTACCGCAAATAGATTCCTTAACTTCAACATACGTTGCCCTTTCGAGTGTATGTGTGCATATCTGTGTATGTATGTATGTATATTGCATATGCTGCATGCAACATAATATGCAAATGCTGCACAAAACGCACATGCTGTGCGTGTTCATTCAATCAGCAACGATAGTGTGCTTCCGCAAAGGATGGGCGGCTAAAACAAGAGAGTTTGAGTGAAAATGTGTGTGTGTGTGTGTGTGTTGCCAAGTTGCTTTGGTAGTTGATTTATTGATTTTGTATTGGTCAGCATGCAGCAACAACAGCAATAACAACAACAGAAAGCAAAAACTGAAAATCAAAACAACAGCAGCTGCAACGATTTGTGTTTGCAGTTGGTTGCTGTTGCTGCTGACGAAACTTGAGTTAGAGTTAAGTGAATAAAAGGGAGCAAAAAGAAAATGGCAAAATGCAGGATATGCACTTTGGACAGCAAGCTGTGTGCATGTGCATTTAGTTTAGAAATTTAAAATCCAGTAAATTTTAAGGATATTTATTTACAAAGTAAATTTACACCTTTGTCCTGGTAATTTGATGTTCTAAAGCTTTTCAAGGTACATATTTGAAATTTTAATAAAAGCAAAGCTAAATTGAGTTACTAACACCTCCACCTCTGCCATTTGTTAATATGTAGCACATGTGTTTTAACAGTTCAAGGTGTTGCGTAGATATTGAACATAAGAATTTTATTAGAAAATCGAAATTAGCCAATTGTTGCAGTAAAAACTAAAATCACTTCTTAGCTTAAATGAAAAATTTTGTCATGCCGTTCATTATTGGTTTTTTGATGACATAATAAGCTTTATACTAATTCACGCTCATCTTAACCAAATTACTTAGCTACACTTATTAACAATTTCGTTGAGACTAAGACTACATATACTCATAACCAGCCCAAAACCATTAATTTTATTTCGATAGAAAGCGGATTTTCAACCTCTTCTTATAAACAATTCAAGTAGATAGCATAAGGTATCAAAGACCAACTTCTTTGTACAAATAATTACCTACCTCAGTATCCAATTACGCGCGCGTCTCACTTTAATGGCGTTGCCACATTCTCATATTTCTCAAGATACGAAATTGATTTCCTGTATCCAAGTCACTTGCTGTTGCTGTGCGGGTGAGCTGTATATGTCTGAGATTTCTATCAATGCGCTGGGTTGGAATGCTGTTTCCTTATTTCCACTGTCACTTTATCTTCTACACTAAAAAGTACACAAAGAGATGAGAAAACAAACGGAAGAAAAATTAAATTACATTTAAAATGTGAGCCAAATAAAAAAAAAAAATTTAAAAAAAATTTAAAAGAAAAAAAACAGAAGTGGATGAAAAAAAATCTCAGAATGAGTAGTAAGTAATAACACACACACACACAAAAAAAAAGTCAAAAGACGAAATTAAATTGGACATTTATCAAGAGATTTATTGATTTGTTCCTATGCGAGGTGGGGTGGGGTGTGGTGGGGAGGAGGGTTGTTTCCTGTCGCCAGTTTTTTTTCTTCTTTTATCTTCCTCTCCTTTTACTGGCAATTATGTACAAGCGTTCTTCGCTGTACGCTCTACGAAATTTCTTAACATAAATCAAAGTCCTTAAAGGAAGAAAGTAGATGGGGACGCGCCAACGACACACAATTAAATGGCCGCGTAAATGCTGAAACACGTTTTTGGCTACAGCATTTTGGCGGTACTTTATTGAATGTTGCTGCCGCTATTGTTGTTGCGAAAACTTTTGCAAAATTGCCAGCAATGAAGCAGCATAAAGATAACTTGGAATAAATCTTCCTTTATTTTTTTTTCTATTTCGCTTATTTATTATTCTTTTCTGCTGTTGTAGGGTTTCAATTTTTTTCCTATTCATTTCTGCCTGCAACTGATGAATTGTATCAATAAAATTAAATCACTCATACGCCCCAAACTTAAGTTCAGCCGCACAAATGTTGTTGAATGTTTACGTAATGACCGACACATTGGCAACAACCGGAGGAAAAATCAAAACAACAAATAGACATGGCAACAACTGAAATGTTGACGACAACAACAACAACAACAGTAACTCAAATTAAAAACAACTACAACAGCAATAGCACAATATTGGTTTACTCACACAAACATAAATTAAGCATTTCATTCCATGCCATTGGTTTCTGCAGGCAAAATTCCAACAAAACACCTTTGGTGTGCACGTACAGTGGCTTAGATAAAGGTTTAAACCAAATAAAATTTAATTAATTTAGAAAACAGAGAGAATAGTAGAGTTCATATAGCACACATTATTTTAGGAGTTCAAAACGGCACATTTCCATTGAATACAGGAGAGCACAAAAACTAAAACAAGTATTTGGATAGTAACTTTTTCATCATTCGCGAAGGTCCTAAAATTTTTATTTTTTTTTATTAATAATAATAATACAACTTTGAGTATGAAAATTTATCAGCAATGCTAGAAAATGTAAAGTATTTAATTAAATAAATCTAGAGCAAAATTACCAATAATATCCAATAATTACCAAAAATATCCAAGGTTAGATTTCTAAGATTCAAGAAGGCACGGACCCAATATGGCGGAAACTCAATAACCGAATCCACTATATTGGGTTCATCATCTTAAATGTTAAAAATCTGAGCTCGGATTCGTGATCAGTGACCTCAAAAACCTCCGTGTACTAAATTTGGTACAAATCGGTTGATTTTTGAAAAATATGTTCCACATGTTGAATTCGCCATCTTGAATGTAAAATTTTGGATATCTAACACCAGATTCGCAATCGCCGATCCCAAAGTCCGCCGCTCAGCAAATTTGATTCAAATCGGTAGATTTTCGAAAATTTCGTCCGCCATCTTGGATCTGTCATTTTGAGCTTGGAAAATCTGACCTTGGCTTTGTAATAATTGGCCTTCAAATCCGCCGTACATCAAATTTGGTGCAAATCGGTATATTTTCGAAAATTTGGCCACAATATTAGATTTTTGATCGCCATATTGAATCCGCCATGTTGGATTTTGTCAACGCCAGCTTTTTACACGACACGACACGATCAGTTTTAAATTTTTATTTTTACTAGCTTTTTTTGCTGGAAACTGAATTTTTCTCCGGCTTCCGGCCCCCATATCGGATCCGCCACAATGCTTTCAGAAGCCTAACGCTAGCCGAACATTTTAAGATGTTGTACGTCTTGATCGGTCAAACTTATTTTTGTGTAGGTAAGTGATCCGCTTGACGTGAAACGTCTCATATGTATGTACATTAGGGTGGTTCTTATTTGTTTTTTTTTTTTGCGAAATCAAATGCGGCGCTCCCTAAATCGATTCGAAACAGAATAAAAACATTTTAAAAATTTATTTAAAATTTTTATCTTTAACCCTTAATCGGCCTACTTCAAAATGAAATTTGACTTAAGCGAAAATCAAATACAAGCCTTCCCAATCGCTTCGATACAAGATAAAAAAATTTAAAAAGTTAATTTAAAATTTTTATATTTACCCTTACTGACCATATTTCAATACGAAATTTTACTTAAGCGAAAATCAAATGCGACGCCCTCCCCCTGGATAAACAAATTCAAAAAATTTATTAAAAATTTGTATCTTTGGCCCTTACTGACCCTATTTCAATGTGAAATTTGACTTAAGCTTTAGATTTCAAGTTTCCAGAATTTTTTATGTCTTCCATTTCTGTTAAATATTTGATCAACAAATGAACACTGTACATCATTTGCCAAAAACTAAATATCAAAATTGATGGATTTGAATTGTGTTTTTGGTTTGGTGCAAAATCAGTTGGAAGCTCAGATACCATTACAAGCTGATATTGAATATATGTGCTCTTCTACATACCTATGTATTTCAATATTTACCCCTAAGCAAGCTCCATTGAAGAGCAAAAGCTTTCGTAATTACGACTATTAGAAAAACAAAAACAATTATTAAGTATTTAATCACCTGACGAAATGTAATTACGGAACATATTCAGGTACATTTGCTCATTCAATGCAGATGCTCGTCGAAAAAACATAAATGTACCCATGTAAGTGTGAAATATGAGGTAGGGGACGTTAGTAAGCATGTACCGGACAGCAACCAAATTGCGGCAATTTGTATGTAGTGGCAGCAACGGAAGTAGGTCGTTAACAAAAAAAAAAAAAAAACAAACATAAAAATCAACAGCTAAAACTTGGCCACATTCACAAGTGGCCAAATGGTAACTGCAACAGCAAAAACAACAACAACAATAAAACACTGTATCGTTTATCACTTTGGCCGAACAGAGAGGGTCAGGGGGGAATGGTCAACATATGTATATGTGTATGTATTTTGGTGGTGTGTTTCAAAGCTCGAAGTTCGGAAAACCCTTTGTTTTGTAATTACGCTCATAATTTGTTACTTAATATGCTGGCAGAAGCAATAGCAACAACAACAACAATAACAATACCCACGTACTTTCGAACGTAAATAATGTAATCGCATAAATAATAGAAAATAAGAGTTTAAAACTCGTTTACTGGTTACAACTGGTTGCCCCTAGAAAAAAATATAAAAAAACATACGGTACATAAAAGGCCAAAGAATTATTTCAAAATATGTATGTACTGCAAGCCTCTAGTGCCCGAAATTACTTTTGAGTTGTTACCCCCATGCACTTATTTCAAACAAAAACAACAACAACAAAATAAAATAATTTATAACTTTTTCCTTCTGCTTTCTGCCACTTGACTAAAAATAACTTAAACTCCGACAACTGAAAACGACACACAGCATTCGACACACTCACACACATACTAACACGGTAGCATGTTGCTATGTATGTGTCTGTGTGTGTAGTTCATATGTAGCGTGAAGCTGAGGCACGTTACGGCTACCGGTCCAGTCGGTGGTCGGTCAACCGTTATTGATGCCTGGTCAGCTGGAAAAACAAAGCAAATTAATTGCAAGGTTAAAGGATCGGCCTTCTTTGCCCCAACCAAGCAGCAGCAACAGCAACAGCAGCAGCTTCAACACAAACTTATATAGAGTCACTCACACCATGCGGCGGCCATTTGCCAAATGCGACACGCTACTGCGTCACATATGAAGTGATAGTGTCTCGGTGAGAAAGTAGTTGGGAAAATATTAGAAAATAATGAAAGAATTCAAGAAGCAACAAAAAATCAAAGTACAAATTTTTGTGTGAGGTTTGGCAAAAATTGAATCCTAAAAAAAGGATATTTAACTTTTAAAAATAAAAAACATAGGTTTACAATACTCTTTTTTAACACAAATATGTTGTTATTAAGCAGAAATAATTAAAATCGGTTCATTATACCTCATTAAACCTTTGTTTAGGAAACCTTTGAGGGGTAGCAGAAAGGGATAAATTAATAAAAAAAATTAAAGGTATGTAAAAGTAATGGGGAGCGATAATAACATCCAACCATTTAGTAGCGTTGGAATAGGCCAAATTCCGTAAGAAATTGAATTTTGTATGGGGAACCTCTTAACGGGTTGAGATAGGGGGTTAGTACATTCTGACGAAATGTTGGGAAGAATAAATTAAGGGGGGTTGGGCACAGACTTGAACCTTCTAGGGCCACCCTGGTAGCATTGGGAACGTTGGGAGTACATTTAATGAAAACATCACTTTTGTATGGAAACCCCCCAAACAGGTGGAGAGAGGGAGTATATATGTTTGAAAAAATTGTTGAGCATGCAATATTATTGAGGGTGGGTCATACAATTTATCGCTCTATGGGCTACACTTGGGCAGCTGTGGGCTAATTTGTATGAAAATCTAAAAATTTTTAAACCTTGACCTTGATGAGACGCCATATACCCCCTCCCATACCTTTCAGTTTTTGGCTTACGCATTTTTTTATCAAACCTCACAAAATAAAAGGTCGCAGCTTATCGAAATCGAAAAATCCTTCACTATTCCATAGCTAGTCGACATATTATATACATATGTTAAATGAATTCGTGAAACAAAGTTACTAATTAGTTCTGAAATATTGAACGAAATTGAGAGAAATTCAAATCAGCAAATTATGACTTCTCAATCCCTTCCACCTTGTACTAGCTTTTCTTATACGTCAATAAATTCAGAAGATTGTAGTAGATGATTTTGAAATAACACATTAGCTCCGTTTTCAGCTGAGAAAACAGATTTTTCGAAATATCTACAATAAAAAAACAAGTGCTATTTTCTTACTGGGGCATATTTGTGTAGGTATGACCCCAGAAGCATAGCGATTGCCGTTACTTATGTCGAATTATTTGACAGCAGTCCACCAATCAAAAACAAACCAACATACCGTGCAGTGCACAATGATCTTCAAGAAAAAAACAAAACCAACTCACAGAGCACGGTGAGTATCCTACATACATACGTAGTAAAAAGGACCAAGTTTCAATTTCTACATTTTGTGTGTCTGCTTCCTTCAACAATCCGCCCAGATTGGTGCCACCAGTCAACGTACCGATGTGGGCATTGAAGTGAAACTAATTTCCTTATTGTTCACATTTCATTCTGGACTTGGTTTGGCCCAGGCCAAGATATGTATCGCGCTGGCTTGAAAACGCTTCCGGAAATAAAAGCAGCAGCATGACCATGCCATTGACTCACTGACTGACTATCTGCTATTGTGTGTATGTATGAGTGTGTGTGCGCACATATGGACATTCATGCTCTATAGTTTATCTTTCTTTCTTTCTTGCTCGCTTGCTCTTTCCTCATTGTTGCTCAATAGAAAATCAACAAAAGTTTCTCTGTTTCGGGGCTACCAAATGATGTTCCGGAATGTGTTTGTTTATCTCGCAACTCTCGCTCTGCGGCAGTAATAGAAAAGTGGTCGAATTTAGGACAACAATAATTTAACATCGTTGGCACTTAATGCGGAAGTATTCCAGTAGCAACAGTCTCACTATTAGCACGCGTTGCTTCCGGAACATAAGGGACAAGTGGCATTTGAATTCCACAAAGACCAAATAGTATTTGAGTTGAGTTGAGTTGTCGTTATTTTTGTTGAGCAATAATCTATTTACTTGTGGCATCGTCTACTTTTAAATATCTTTGATGTTTAGGAAATAGGAAAATTTGATCCTTTTTCTGCTTGGTCTTCTTCGTTTTTAAGTTGTTTTTTTTTTGCAAAGATTTTACCCACGATGTTTTATAGTCCAATGTAATTTCCCTTTCTTTGTAAATGTTAATGGTCAAACACAATTCAAGTATGGCAAAACATCTTTTTTAACCCCTCAAGGACATACACAATAAAGTGGCGGTGACCTGGAAAATTTGTGCATGGAAATTTTTATCTCTTCTTTGGATTTTTTTTTTTATGTTAAATGAACTCCACTTGAATGAATTTTCAATGCTACTATTGAGATAGATTTGAACATATTCGTTTGATTTTCAATAGGATGCAATATTTTGTAATGATATTGATCTCTTGATAAGTAAGATTGCCTACTTAACGATATAAGGTTGGGGGAAAATGGGATATCATAGTCTGCAGAGCTTAAATACAGTTTCCTCTCGACTGTCAGAAATGCATGTAGTGTAACTTAGGCGAATATGATAGACTGACTAATTAAATATTTTTTGGAAGATGATTCAGACCAAGTGTAGTCAGATGAAAGTCAGTGTGCCTACGCAAAAGTGGATCAGCAGCAGCAAATACCAATTTTTCACAACTGTTGCTACGATATGATGTAGTGACTTCCACTTGCCATCATTTGTGAGGCGTAATCTTTCACAATTTGGTTAATTAAGTTCGCCAACTGTGTATTGTTTAAAGGTTTAAATTAAGAATGAGCTTAAAAGTGGTATTTTCTTTAGAGGCAGCGGAAGTGTTAAGAAATAATAACGCAAATAGAAGGAAACTAGAAGAAATTGAGTAGAGCTTACGCTTCAACCGTCTTCGTTTTCTGAAGAAATTTCAAAAACAACGTAAAGAAAGAGAATAAGAAGAACGCATTCCCAAGATATCGCTACTCAATAACCTTTTCTAACATCTTGCGAAAGTCGGATAACTGCAGAGACAGTGTTCTATAGTATTGTCATCCTCAAGACACGATGAACATGTTGAAGCGGTGATGACACCCGTACTAAACATTACTGCCCAAAAGTAGTCCAGTAGTCGTACGTCCATTTTTCCCAGGTGAAGAAGAAAATTCGCTGCAATTCTACAGGAATAAATATTAGACCAACTCTTAAAGTCATTGATCCAACAAGTTGTTTCCGTGAAACTGATGTCGATGATATGCTTCGGACTCATTAGAGTGGTCTCTGGGAGTGATCCAGGGAGTAAACTAACTCATTCCTTATGATACCGTAGTGCTAAATAAAATTCAATTCATTGTGCCATGCTACACAATTGAGTTTCGTCTTACACTGTCATACAATCTTCGAATAGCTAACTGGGTAAAAAGGAGCGTTCAGCGCTGCCTGACTGACCATACAGATAGCTATAATGTTAGGAAAATCGTTTCCATGCTTTCTGTAGCAAAAGAAATAGCACCCGGAATTTGTTCCAAAAGAAGTTCTGAAATAATTCGTATAGCAGACATGAGTTAGACCCCGAAGTACGACCTCTAGTGTTAACCATGGGTCACGATCTGGTATATCACATCATATCATCTCCCGAAGCGGATGATGGACATAGAATTGCCCATTGGCATCAAAAATTGTACATACTGCTCCGATAACTGATGGCGCCCTACATTAACTTCATCGCCAACATGAGTTTACACGTAGCTTTCTTCAAGATTTTGTGATTAAGAGGAAGCAAATCAAGCAAAATTTTGTTGTCCAGTGTTGCCGTTCTCTTTTTTCAACATTTTTGTCCACTACTTGCCTTAGGAGTAAGTCTTCCCTTAACTTATAGGTAACTTTCAATATTTATAATATCTTCAACCAATGAATAATGGCAGTTTAGCGAGTAACTATGCCAAATTGAATACACAAAACAAAACTAAGGGGACGTCCATTAACGTCCAAAATTCGGACCCCCCCCCCTCCCCTTGGTGAGATCCAGCGGGACACCCCCCCTCCCATGAGATTTAAATTATAATTTTTAATGTAAATTCTATGCATTAAAAAGTTGACGTGAGATTTTCCTTGACCCCCTCCCCCCCTTGGTGAGATTTTGCCACAGCCCCTCCCCCTATTTTAGCTCACGTAATTAATGGACGTCCCGTAAGATCACGAGCGTTTCGCTTGAGCACAATAACAATGACACCAATGAAATCAAGGTGGCATAAATGCAAAAAACTTAAAAGCATTCAAGCGCAGCCCAAACTGTTGGGCGACCAACTCGCTGCACACGTCACTTAAGGCGTTCAGTCTCTGTGGCATGAGATGCAATCAGACACGTATAAGTTTCAGCAGTATAAACAAACATACTGCGATGGAGTATTTTGTTTTGCATTGCTTCACGAATATTTTGTTATACTTTGTTACTTAGCTGTCAGAAGAATTCCCTGCACTCTCATCATAATTTTTACAACGTTTACCTGCTCGCTTAAGTTTCACTTTCTGCTTCACTGTGTGAGTAAAATTGATAGCACTAGAAGATATCTCGTTGTATCTTAGAGTGCAAGTCTCTGCATTTTAACAAAAGGAATTCAGCAACCCTTCACATAAACTCAGAGCATAGGAAGATGTCGCCATTGACATGTTTCTTTTCAAATAAACTGGTATTTATATTCAAGTCAAAACTTTTCATAAAATAAATCCAATGATATAAAGTTGTGGAACACGTCACAACTTTCTTCATCTTTATATATTTTTGGCACACGCACACACGAAACAGGCAGAGAGCGCAAAAACTTATGTGAAGGAGTAATTTTGTGTTTCCTTCCTGTTGTTGCAAAGCTAATAAAATTTTCCAATGCAATGACTTTTCAAAAATATGTTCGATATATTTCCAACTTTCATCGCAAAGAAACGAATATTGTGCATCACGTTCTACTCGCAGTCTTTGCGTGAGTTTCATTGATTAGCTGTGTTGTTAAAAACTTTGATGTCTTGGAAATAACAAAGTACTTGCAACATTTCTCAAAAGTTATTCTTCAATTCGATTTCGCGAACTTTATATCACATCTTTAAATTTGAATGTTGAAATAAAAATAGCAAATATCTCTGCTTGAGATATGCATTCGAAGTTTTGAATCAAATGACAATTATTATACCCGTAAGAGGTTGGGAAATTTTGAAATCAGTCGTCATGCGAAGTATGTAACATTTGTGTGCTAAATGTTGCAAGTTGCCGGAAAGTCACCTTGTCAAATGTTGAACCTAATAACTTGGAAAAAATGGGAGAAGCTGATGATAAGATAATCGTTTACTTTCGTATTTATTTAGTATTTATGCCAAATAAATTAGCTTTACTATTTATATAAAATTGCTTATATGGAAGTGGTTTGTAACGCTTTGGCGCAAAAAACACTGAACCGATTTAAAAATTTTTTTTTTTCAAAATAACATATCTGTGCTGAAAAAGGTTATAGCATACTTATTTTTTCAATGTTTTGCCATTTCGCTGCTTCTTGCGTTGTTATTGTTGTTTTTTTTTTTCTTAGCATTTGTACCGCTTGTGTTTAGCTTCAAAGTTCAAAGCACGAATTCTCTTTTCAATTGTTTTTTTTATTACTTTTGAAGGGAGTAGGTAGAATTAGATGTTGGGAGAGGAATTTTAGTATAAAATATATAACGGCACGTACGCGGTCAAAGCCGTGGGTACCACTGATAGAATATACGAATAGAGACTCGAAAATCCATTACACTTTTAAGATTGTTAAAAATAGCCTCAGGAAAAAAGCAGCTCAGGCATACAGAAAATAAATCAATGAGAGTACTTAACTTAAACGAGAGAGAGAGAGTACTCAACTTAAAGTACTTCCCCTTCCTTCCATCCAATCAATACACACATATTGAAAAAACAATTGACGATGATTGTCATTACTGCTAAAAGGCACTCTCTCAACACAATCATTTTCGGCTGTATAACAAAATTAAAATGTATCCTAAGTACTACCAAACCGTTTGCCCTATACTAAAATCAATTTGTTTCGAGTGCCATTTTCACAGCTCGTCAATTTTTACGTGAGTGCCTACCTATAAAAGAATGCTGAGATGACGACGACGACAACGTTACTTCCCAGTTGAAATTCGACTATTGAGTTATTACTTGCCATTGGCACAGGTTGGTGCACAGCGGAGTAGAAGCATTTGACCATTTTTTTCTGACGACGACAACGATATCGTAAAGTAGGGTCCTCCACAGTAAGTCAGTCACTAGTGGGCAGCGCGTAAAGTGTAATTTTATTTTTATTATTTTTATTTAAATTTGTTTGCTTCGCACGGAAATTGCATTTGCTTATTAAGTCGCTAAGTGCTTTTGGGTGATTTCTGACACTACGCGGGAAATTAACATTTTACTTTATGAACTGTATAATAAACCACACGGATCGTGGATCGCTAACGCTGCTGCTCAGTTACTTTAGAACTGTGATTACGTTCCTATGAGCGGGAAGGCTTTCCATTTGCATTTTCTATGCTTAGAAGCAAGAAAGTCTCTGCATGAAAGTGATTTATTTTTTCATTTTTAAAATGAATTATTTAGGACAGATTTTTAATTTTCTTCGGTCGTTTGCTTTTTTTTCTATTTTTTTTTTTTTTTTTTTTTGTCGCACTTTTTATGAACTCAATTTGGTTTTATTTTTTTGCGTTTGGTATTTGGGATGCTTTCAATTCTCATTATGCGACAAATATTTTGTTGACTTTGAGTAAAAGTTTTTCTATTTATGAAAAATACCACCATTCGTTCGAAAAGAAAAAAAAAAAAAAAACAAAATAAAAAGAAAAGAAAAGAAGGAGACAGTGGTAAGAATATGAATACATTAACTGCGGGTCGAATGCAAATTTCACTCATTATTGCGCTAAATTAAACTTAAGTTCTTGTTATTTTTGAAATCCTCTTTATTTTGCATTTATTGAAGTTGAGTATCGTCAGTCAGTCAGTCAGCCTTTAGGCCAAGTTATCTATTACTGAATAAAAGCAAGTGCTTTGTGTATTTGCATGGTTAAAGACTTTTAGACCGTTGCAGCATTAGTTGCAAAGCTTAACTGATGCACACTGAATTGGAGATTATTCATGAAACTCTTAACGTCTGTTTAATTTTTGATCAAAATTTAGACAGACTTTTTCTTTAAACTGCCTTTGTTGGCATTTTAGCTCCAAGGTGAAGAAAGACTCTCTCGAGTTTGTGAACTTTGCAATACTGCATCTAGATTCAATAGTTGTTGGTTAACGACCGTTGATTTATCTATAAATAATTAACTAAGTTTACAAATAAAAAAGGTTGCTATAGGTTACCACACACAGCACATGCTGCTTTTACTTACAGCAGCTTTATTTCTATCTCCATCTTCCTTTTCTCTCACACACACGCACACGCCGCGTTCACATTAATGTGTTGAAAGCACATCTTACCAAATAAAAAGATTTTACATATAAAGCAGTTTTTAATTTGAGAAAGCTTTTCATCCATATTAACTTTACTTGTAATATCAAAACAGCAAAAACCACGAGGTTTCTGCTTGCTGCAACCTAATTCATTTTTGTTGCTTTTGGCTTATGAATGAAGTGCAAACTGTGAGTTTATGCTTAGGATAATAGCGCATGTAACCACTGTAATATACCATATGGGACTTTACACTTTGGTCGTTTGGATTGAAAAGCAACTTTTCATATAAATAGCTGCTGCTCCAAATGGATTATAGAAAATGCAGGGAATGCTAAGGAACTGTAATAGGCATAGATAATGTTGGCAAATTCTAACGATGATTTCAGTTAAGTGCACAAAAGGCATTAACCTTCCATGAAAGTAATCACAGGTTTTATGATATATCGTTCTAAGTATTTTTGCTACATAGGAGGTGTCACGCCCTGTTGTCCAATAGCGGTCATATTTTGTAAAACGATTTTTGGAGGCAAAGTACTACTCTGTATTAAATTTCACTATTCTAGCTACTATTATATAGGTGTCAAGATATATCATTTTGAGTGAGTCTCATAGACATACCACGCCCCGTAATAGAAGTGAGTACTCTGTGTAGAGCGTTCATTAAAATATAAATAGGAATATCTTAATCTTTACACGAAAAAAAAAAATCAACAACATATGCAATGAGTTTGGCTCCCTGATGGATAATGTTTTTTTTTTTTTGTATCAAACCGATCACAACGCGGAACCAGAGTAAAGACAAAATGTTTCCATTCTAATATGTTGCTTTTGCAATTGATCTTGAATTAGTTTTGTCCTTCAATTCGGATAAAATTATCCTTTTCTTCACTAAGCTTTCGATAGGAGTATTTTCTTATATAAAATAGAGCTCGAAAAAATGTTGATGAACGTATCTACTAAGTATATCTAAAAAAGCTGTATGAGTAAATTCTTTGATTTAATGAATATTTTTTGACTACATTAACTGTTTATTTTAAAGCAGTTTTAGTTGGTTTTCCCTTAAACTGTGTTGACGAAATGTTACACGAAGTATGTGTCAGGGTATGACATACCCGAGTATAAAATTGGCTCTAGAACTTATTTACCAAATAGATAGCATGAAAGTAAAGGTGTTTTATTGTAATAAGCAACGGGAAGGGGGTCCGGCAAAACCTCACCAAGGGGGAAGGGGTCAAGGAAAAACTCACGTCAACTTTTTAATTTATATCTCACGGGAGGGAGATATAAACACCACACGTCCCCTAAGGAGGCGGCGAAATGGTCGTGAAATATATCACATTTTGCTAGGATTTTTGAAAGTCAAAAGTAGGGACCTTTTTTTGTAGTAAATAAAAAGTAGAATCTGTAGGGGGAAATTTTTGAATGGAAAGTGAAAAATACATATGTAATTTTGGTAAATTTTTTTCGAAGTCTAAAGTGTACCTGAGTACCTTTTTTTTTTGGTCGCAAAATTTTTTGACTTAGGGAAAAAAATATAATTTTTAGGATATATGTACTTCTTTTCTAAGTAGGTCATCTGTTAGGTACGAATTATTGGAATTTACTGTATTACATTTTTTCATAAAATGTATACGTCAACTATGTGGCAGGGTATTACATACCCGAGCGTTGTTTGCAAGCGTGTAACTCACGCGCAGGCTGCCGCGTTACTACGATCATGTCAATATCCCCTGCTGCATCCTTTTAACTCCAGCTACTCAAAACAACAAAACTTTTGAATAACTAAATAAAAAAATACACGCATAAAAGTAACAGGGTGGATATGTCATACCCGGCCACATTCTCGCCGAGTTAAATTAATTGTGAGAGTTAGTAAATAAACGTTAAAATGGTACCTTTTGGATCGTTGGATCGTTGTCTTGCAACCTTTCTTAAATTTTTTGCAGAAAAAAAGCGACATCCTTAATGGTCGGCAGTCACTGCGAAGCCGGTGTTGGATTTTTGGGAGTTCTAAATCTTGAGCTGCGGCCGTAGGCCGCCCACTCACCCTAACTTCTAAGTAGAACTACTGGGGCCAGCGAAGCCGGTGATGGATATGCAGTGGTTATATTATATCCAACACCGGCTACGCTAGCCGCAGAAATTTTACATAAGAGTAGGGGTAAGTGGGAGGTCTGCGGCCGTAGCTCAAGATTTAAAACTTCCAAAAATCTAACAATCTATAATATATCCAACACCGGCTTCGCTAGCCACTGTAATTTCTTATAAAAGTTATTGAGTCGCCGACGTCATAACGTCCCAACTTGAAGTCATGGGACCCAATTTGAAAGTCATAATACCCAAATTCTCCAACAACAATTTCTTCACAAGAAATTTGGGCGTTATGTCATTTTTCGATTATTTTTTTTTTTTTTTTTTCATTTAGACTTTGTGTCATAAGTTTCCTAAATTTTGGGCTTTGTGCCACAGTTATGTCTTAATGGGATTTGGACATTATAATTTTGGGCGCTATGATGCAACGCCGAAAAGATCAGGCTGAAATACCTAGTTTAGGAGACTGCCAATAGCTATATTTTTTTCAGCAGAACATTCACAGTTACCGCTCAATAAACATATGGAGGCGTTATATGTTATTAAGCTCAATAATTGTTTTCAGTACAGTAATTAATTCGATGCGTTATGCCTAGCTGCTGTATGTTAAAATATCAATAGTTTAAGCTAAAAGAGTAAATTTTTCACAGTGCAGCAATTGGTAATCTCTTCTTCATGACATTCCGTAGTAATTTCTACTACAAGAAAATATAACATTAAAGTATTTATATACTGAGACGTTTGCTCTGCCTCAAAAGCAACACTTTCATAAATCCACATTTCCTCTATCAACTTGCTCCCTTTACAATCTGAGTGACACATGAGTGTGTGAACTTCTCGTTAGTTGCAGCTTCTTAGCCTGAAGTAGAAATGCTATGCAAATTCTAATGCTGCTAAATATGCAGCATCTCCTGCACATCAACATATGACGCATTGCTCCATGTGTCCTCCCCTTGCCTCTTTTGGTCATAATATGTATATATATTTAAATAAGTACACGTAGGACGACACAATGCGGAAGGAGTCAGTCACTTCAAAAAATGAAATGAAAACACTTAGTTAATGTAAACGCGCAACTCTCATCCGACTCTGCTGTTGCCATCGCATGCAGCTTACAATTTGCAACAGTGGAGGAGGATTATACCACGTCAGTCCTTGTGTTGTCACAGTTTTCAGTGAAAGTGTCGAGAGACTGCTTTGTACTTTGGTTTTGACTCTTACTGTGTGTGCGGTCCAAATCATGCGGTGTGTTAGGTTTCATTTTTAATGACACTTGAATGCGTTTTTGCATTAAATGAAGTTTAAATTGAGAGCGTCATAATTATTTATATTTTAGAAGCATTTAGCTCAATGGCCACATGTGACAGCGCATCAGCGTTTTTTATGAAATTCAGAGTTATCCTCAATAGCAGAATACAGAACATGACAGCTGGTTAATAATGTGGCTACTGTAGCATGGTTTGTTATTTCTGTGGATTTTGTTGTATAATGATGCGTGCAACATTTTGAATGAGCAAGTTGCCATTCGATTGCATATGCTAATGTTGGTCGTCTAATGTACTTGGAGTTAAAATATCGAAACTTTACTCAACATATGTTTAGGGAAGTTTAGTTTTTTCACGGTTATATTGAAAAGATTTGCTGAAGCTGGGTTTAACTTCTAAGATATACTTTCCAAAATTTGCAAATAACAAGAAAAAGTAGTAAGTTTAGTAGAAGTGTAGTTGTTGCAGTAGTAATAGTAGTAGTAGATTCTGTTCTCTGGTATATGTTCTCTTAAAATCGTACAACGATATTTCATTTATGTCCCAGGAAAATATCTCGCTTTTGATCTCATGCAATATGGCAGCATAGCAGCATGCTGCTTTCCATGCCTTGGCACAGTAAAAACTTACGAGTGGCACCAACTGCGCGACGGCATCGCATTAAATTTGCATACGCAATTCCCATTGTTGGCAGCAAACACAAAAATTTAAATTCAAATTTAAATTTCCAATGCCGTTCCAAAGCCAGTGCCAACACATTGGAGCTTGACTTCTCGAGTTGAGTGGAGTTGAGTTCAGTACTGCACAGCGCGTTGCTATAAAATGCACGCAGCTACTCACTTATTCGCGTCATTGTAGCTCGTAATAATCAAATGCACGCCATAGTAGCGCCAAATTTAGTGACGATGTTACTACAACCACTTCCGGCGACAGTTACGAGGATTATCAGGGTACGCATGCATCCTTCTGTCTATGGGTTGACTTTGTGATTTACGCTTATCGCATTGCAATAGCGTTAGCAACAACAAATGGTTGGAAGCAGGAACAAAGGGTTTGAAAAGATTTTCGTAGAAATTTTTGGTGGATTTCAAAAATTCATTATCCCCGTCATGAAGTCAATCTGTGTAGGTTGCAGTCGCGCACAAACATTGACTCTATTAAATCAAATATCCAATATGCAAAGATGTTTATCTTGTTTTAGGGAAATTAATTAAAAATCTCTTGTTTATTTGGGAACTAAGCTTCAGCTGGGTGCGTTTACTTCTTTAAGTTTAAATTGAAACGAATTTTCTTATCAAATTGTTGAAGGATTGTTGCCGGACTCCGTAAGACTATTTGCTGTTATAACTATAGACTATATATATATGTAGGCTGATAATATAAAACTTACAGCTAAAACAACTAAGCAATGAATTTTGCAGAAAAATGCTGAAGTTTAGATTTGGTCTTTAAATTTAAATCATTTCAGAACTTGTGGACTGATTTTAAGAGGACTTTGAAAGAGAAGGCTACCAAATATGCAGACGAACTGTTTCGCAATATAAAAGAAATATGGAAAAACTTTCACATGCCGGCCATGTAATGCGCTGATGATACGCCGGTTGACTACTGAAATCACAAGCGATGAATGATGAAAACAAAAAAATTTCTTCAGCAATTAAGCTCATTTTTTACTCGTTGGATTCTCTCTTTAGATTCGCTTGTTGGATTTGCTCGTTGGATTTGCTCGTTGGATTTGCTCGCTGGATTCACTCATTGGATTTGTTCGTTGGATACGTGACTAAGCAATCACGCCTAATCCAAGGGAAGTGACTTTAGAGGTAAGTCATTTAGAGGTACGTTTTTCAGTAGGGATTTTATGACAGATCAGCGTGAGTCATGTCAAATTCACAGTACTACTCTTAGCGCAAAACTTTATTTTCTTATAGATTGCCAAGAATAAGTCACTATTTTAAAATTTATAATATAAATATTTTAATGAAAATAGTTTCGAAGGATGTCGTAAGAGTTACAGGCTTAATTCAATTTGTCATGAAATCCCAAATGAGTGCAAATAGAAGCTGGATTTTAAAAATACAAAACGTAGGCTTTCCGCCATAATGGTATAGTTTTGGCCTTGCAGTTTAACACTTTATGTACTTCGCAGTATTTTTTTTTTGTTTCCACTCATCTTTTATTTATTGTATCTCTTTACTTCAAAGACTAACAATAAGTTATAGGCTCCTATTTCTAATAAAAACTATTACAAATTAATATATGCCTTAAAATAAGTAACTAAAAGTGCAGCGGAACTCCAAAAATTTTAGTTGGTCCGCAAGTAGATCTTACAAAGATCACTTCTGTTCATTACTGCAATTGCGGTAGGTGAGTATGGGTTGACCCGTTGAGCATGTGGCGTGGCGACAGATTCATGACAACCCATCTATAGTACAATTGACGACTATTGCGTCTCTTCTCATCCATTAACAGCCGAGACGCGCGAGTTCCCGGTCTGTGTTGGCGTAGTAGCAGAGACGTGCTAGGTCCTTGGTACCTTGATGACGATTATGCAGTGATAGCCGAGACGAGCTAGGTCCCGGTCCATCACGTTGGGGGGAACTAGTGCCACGAGAACAACTATAAGGCGGTAGCCGAGATGGGCTGGATCCCGGTCTAGCACCCAAAAGCGACCTAAAAGCACGCTGCTCCAACGTTTCTGTTGCCGCACTCGCCACTCAACAGGTTGCAGCCGAGACGAGCTAGGTCCCGGTCCTCGCCAAACAGCTGGTGGTGATGGGTTGACGAGGTTGGTTTTTTTTCTCTTTTTTTTTTTTTTGAACAGTGCCCGAGACGACCTAGGTCTCGGTACAGAGTCCGCATCTTATCATAATGGAAATCGATGAACCAGCTGAATTTGTGTTGTGATATTACAGGCAGGCCCGGATTCACCTTAGGCTTACTAGGTCAGTGCCTAGGGCGGCAAGAATTTAGGGGTGGCAAATATTGGGAAACTTTTTTTGAAAAAGAAAAAGAAGAAGAACTTTATACTCTAAGCTTAGAGGGGAGTTACTTTGCAGATGATTGTAATTTTTGTCATTTGCGAAAACGAGAGAGGATATGGAAACCTTAAGGACCGAAGTGCCATCAAAGTAAATCAAAGAAAAATTGTGACTTCACTGCCCAAATCATATTGTGTTTGCCAAAAAGTTCAAAAACTCAAAATTCTAATATTTTTACTCTGAAACGAGGTTGAAGTGCCCTTCGCCAATGAATGTACATAATATCAGTCCAAAGAGATTTTTAATTCTTATTTTTATGAATTCTGAATTACATGTTGGGGAAAAAGACATCGCACGAAAATGTGAACTTAATTTTAAGTACAAAATATAATGAGTTAGGTCGTATCATTTTATACTAAAAATCATTTCAGTTTATAAATAAATACCGCATATAAGTTTTTTTACATTTTTTTGCCATAAAATAATCGCTTTGATATTTTGCCTTGAAGTGACAAATAAAAAAAACGATAAAATAAGTAATTACTTTATATGTAAGCCACACGTACGGTTTTTTGCGGCATCATAATAATCACCCAAGTCTCTAGCGCCACAAGCCCATCCACTCAGCCGACATGTTGCACCAAGGCTTGCCATAATTTTTCCATGTGATTATAATGTAATTTTTATTGCAATTGTAAAAAAAAAAGAACAAGAATAAAAATAAATTAAAAATGAAAATTAAGCAAAGGCAGAGAAGGAAAAAATCTCTGCCGATGTTATAAATCTCTGGAATCAACATCCGTGAAAGCATCCTAGTGGGTTTGCGCAGCGCTTGTTGCTGATACTGTCGCTGCTGTTGCTGCTGCTGCTGCTGCTGCTGTTGATGCCATTGCCTAATATTGTGCATGGTCATAAATTCACTTAACTCCATGGCCAATTGGGTTCAATTTGACAAAGTGCTTCCCCAAACTACTGAAGACTGCTATGGCACAATGTAAAAACAATGAAATGTTTATAGAAGGTTTTTTGTATGCATTCGGATTTGTATATGTATGTATGTGTGTGTGTGTGTGTGTGTGTGTGTGTGTGTATGCGAGGCAGGCACAGCTGATCCTTGCGGTTATGCTGCCAAAAAGCTTTCATTGCTCTTGCTGCTGCTGGCACAAGTCTTGCGCGCAGTTTTTTTGTTGTTGTTGTTTGTTCAAAAACAGAACAGCATTGCATGGATTATTGCACAAGGGCGTGAGGTGGAGCTGAAGGACGAAACATGACAAATAATGAAATTGTCGCATCAAATTTCAATGCAACTGTAACAACACAAATAACAATTGAGCATCACCAACAGAAATACAAAAGTTTTTTCTTTGAAATTGCAGATAGTCGCACGCTAAATATTTTTGTCTAATAAATTAGGGTTGCATCAGCACTCTATCTAAAATGCAAGAAAGAGATACTTTGGTGGTTCCTAATGGATTGCTTTGCTGAGGTAAGAGATGGTTTGAAAATCAAAGTGCTCCTGGTAAAGGATATTTCGAGAAGAACGTGAGCTTTGATTGCACTAAATGTTCATGAACATTGGCAAGGATGAACTCTTAACTGTTTCCGATGCTTAAGATAGTCCAACTCAAAATGCGCCTTTGTTAATTTTACCAATTTCTTTAAATGGGCAAATATTGAAATCGGCATCGTCAAAGAACTTACGTTCTTGGCTCGACCAAGAAGGGAATGGACGAAAAAATTTTAGCCTTTTCATCAACCAGTCAAGTCTTACCGTTTAGAAACAAGTGAGAGCCCCTTTTTTTGTTCTTACTTTAGTAACTTCGACTTCGGTTTGAGCTTTTAAAGGCTCGTTTTGATAACATCTACCCACATTAACATACCCATGGGCTGTGACATCATTACAAGCCATATACTATGAAGCACCACTGAAACAAATGTTCAAGGTGACTCTATCTCCGACAATGTTTTGTCCGGTCCATATATACGAACAGGCCCGGATTTAGAAATCTGCCGCCCTTAGGTCAGTCAGAAATCGCCGCCCCCCTTCACTAGTAAATATACAAAAAAAAATTTGTAATATCAAAAGTAAGGACTTTTTTTTTTTTCCTTGTTAACATTTTTAGGTAATTTAGTGCATACAATCCCAGTATTTGCACTTTTTTCCCCCTGTGTAAATAAATTTAAAAAATTACAAAAAAAAATTTCAAAGTTCGCAATATTTGCCGCCCCTAAAATCGTGCACTGGCCTAGTATGCCTCTAAGGTAAATCCGGCCCTGTATACGACATCTAGCGGCAATGTGCCAAGTTTCCCTGGAAGTCGTTAAAGAACATTCAAAAATATATTAAAATTTTAGGGATCGCCCATTTGGTCTTTTATTTCGAAAAAGATTTTTATAGTGAGTCTTGGCACTGCACGGTGGAGCTAAATTTTGATGGAAAAAACTAATTTGCAAAAATAATTTTTTTTTTTTTTTTTTTTGGAGATAAATGGTCAGTGAGGTAGCTCAACTACTTAGCACTATGCATTTTTGGAGGGATACAATTTTAAGGTTAAAACCTTTCTCTCTTCTTAGCTCAAGTAGGTACAATTTTTCCATAGAAAATATGATTCTATTATCAGAACTATACCCTGTCCGGGGGCCAATGATATCAGCCTTATTGTTTCATTGTCAATTTTTTATGTCCATTTCAGCTATATAGAAATTCGTTATTCCGCAAAAGCAAGAAATTTCGCAAGTCAATATAAAAAAAAGCAAAAAATCTCATTCGACATACACAAGAATGTTGCAAAAAATGACATATGTATCTGTTGGATGTCATTACAAAATCCAAGAAAATTACACAATTAAACAGCGGTAACAAGAACGCGCAGAAAATACAAAGTGCCAGCGACAATATCCCCAATCACTTCTCCAAAAAGAAAATGAAAAAAAAAACTGGAGCAACCGTAATTAAATCTGGTTACAATTTAAAACTCCATTTATATTTACCTCGTGTATCTGGTATCTTGTATCTGCTCGTAAATCATGATTAAAGCTTAAGGCGACAAGACTTCTGCTGCTGATGCTGTCGCTGCCGCAGACACGGGCGCGTTCGCTACTTTCTTTCTTTCTTCGTTAGCAGCGCAAGGGTGTAAAACAATGCCAAGCGCACAGCAAGGATACGCAGCAGATACAAGATATTTACAAGATGCAAGATATAAAAAGCAGCCACCACAAAAGCAGCGTTATGCACGAAACGCAAAACACTACAGCAACACAAACAACAATTGTTGCCATCATAACAACAAAAATAACACAGATGAAACGCAAGTGTCGCAGATAAATAAAATAAAATGCGGCGAAAAATTGCAACAAATGCTGCTGCTGCTGCTCGTAGCAACAAAGATGAAGATGAAGACAACGACAACGACGACGACGACGACAAAGTTGACGGCAGAGCGGTGCGAGCAGGCGAGAATGCGAAAAATTTATCCAATTTGACAAAAATTTGGGTCACAGCAGCGCCATCGACAACGGTGGTGTTAGTGAAAGGATGTAGAAAGGGGCAGGATGTACCATAACACAGCAGAGCAAAGAAAAACTGAATAGAAGAAGAAGCAACAACAACAACAACAACAATATAAAAATACCGACACAAAAATGGCCAAGTTAAAGGGGATAATATATCAGAAGCGGTTTTTTTCCCCATCAGGTGACCCATTAGGAAATGTTACTTAAAAATTCGAAATTTTTTTTTTATTTTTCAGTTAAAGCCACAAATTTTAAATTTCAAAATAGTTTTATAATAATATCATTTTATCCTATTATTTTAAACATAAGCAACATTAGATTCATTTTGAATTTAAAGGAATTTTTAAAACAAAAATTCAACTGTTATAAATTTTTCTGATAGAAATTCAATAAGGAAACCGTTCGCAATGAATTGAGAAACTTTTTACATTCTGTTAGCAACTTTATTTTAAAAAAAAAATGACTTAATTTCGCGCTGGGTCACAACATATCGCACTTCAAACAGCGTAAAAAAATTCTCCGAGAACTTGCCGTATTTAGCTAGATGTATAGATTAGAACATTGGAGTAGACGCCGCCGCTGACTCTGAGTCATGTTGCATGACCAAGGGAAGAGTGGAAGAGCAACAAAAAAAAAACCAAATTGTATAGGGTTTGCTAACTGTAAATAACGAAAATACGCTACTACCATACCATCATGCCATGTTTGAATAAACGAAAAACGAAACAAACGTCGCGACCAAGACGTGCGATAAATAAAAGGACAACAAGAGAAAAGCGAGCGAACAATAAACTCCATGCAACAGAGTAATACTATGAGAAAGACAAGGATAACACAAACACAAACAACAATAACAACAAGGACAATGAGCACTACCGCGAAACGAATTTTTCGTAGCAATGGCATCAGCATCAGCATCAGCGCAGCATCAGCATTTGTTGTAACAGCAGTCGTACGAGTGAAAATGACATTTAAAATTTACAACGGCAAGGACTTATGACCATTGGAACGCTGCATGGAACAACAACATTAGATACAACTCTAAAAAATTAAATTGTAGTCAGCGAAATTTAGCAGGAATCGCATATGATTAAAAAATACAGTTAGGTTCGTCCGTTGTATGTTTATTATTACCGCGCTACTACCAAAAAAACATTAGCTAGACGCTGGTATATCGCTTGTGCTGATCAACTAGGCCACAGTAGATGCAAAGGGTTGGCAAGAATTCACAAATTATGTGAAGTTTCATTAAGAAATTAAAAATTCTATTAAATGCTTCAGTTAGTTTTGTTATTAAGTCTTAGTGCTACAGTAGGTGGATGCGCTATTTTCGTGTACATACTTTAGAATTTATATCTAAAGTTAGATAAACCTACTTGTAATAAATGCGATTTTACTTAATCCTCAAGCTGAACATAATGTTGGTAGTAAATTCTGATGACGACACTTTGAATTTCTAATTGAAATGGAACGTAAGTCACCTATAGGCAAAAGAAGTGAAGCCAGATAGCTGCTGGTACGCAAAGAAGAGTTTTAATATTTCTTACACTCTAGGCAGTGACAAAAATGTTGCCCGTTTTCTGAAGAGTGACTAAATTTCACGAAATTTTTTAGTTTTCAATCTTAACGAAAATAAAAATTTGCAGCACCTAATATTTGCCGTTGTGTGCTAATACTAGGTTGGACTTCTATAATGTCTATAGACAAATTTCTTGTGGGCTTAATAACTTTTATGTTAAATGGAGCTAAATAGGTTTTTTGGGATGTTGTTCATAATGTTATTCTAAAGCATAATGTGCAGTTAATGTCTTCCAAAAACTTGATTTTTTCCCCCAAAAAACAGATAGGAGCAGTCCTTTAGTTTTTATCATTCGAAGGATATAAGAAACTTTCAGCTTACTCCCATTTCTATTTACTTAAAACCAAACGAAGCATTCAACTAGTAAGGATTCTATATTTAGCCTCTAAAAACTAAGTAGCATATGCCTACATTAACAGTAAAAGTGCGCCTAAGTCAAACATTTTCATTAAAAGGATATTTCTTACACCGTTGGTTCGACTAATCATATCCACATTGAATTTGACAACATTTATACGAAAAGCTCTCTGTGTAGGGTTTTGATGTCAATCCTTGTGTAAGAAGTGCCACGCCCTCTTTGAAAAATTGGCCAAATTTTTGTCTGATGATGTACCGAACCATTTCTTGTATATGTGTAAAATTTAGTTTCATTACTTTAAATAATTATCTCAGTAAATCATTTTAAAGTTTTCGTGTTGGGGTAGCCACGCCCACTTGTAGAAACTTGCCAAATTTATGTTCAGCGTTTCTCCAAATCGTTCCCACTATTTATGTGAAATTCGGTTCAATTATCATTCTCTCAGTATGGCGTTCTAAAGTTTTTACTTATATGGGATGTGCCACGTCCACTTTAAGAAATTCTCTTACACTTTTTTAGAGCTTGTTAAAGTTATTTTTAGAATTTGTCAATAATTTGGTTTCCCTACATCAAATAACTCTCTCAATATACCGTTTTAAATGCAATGTTTTATGGACGGTAGGCATGTATGTGTATCGGTTTCGTTCATTTTCAATACCTAAAACCTTGTTTGAAAGTTTTAGTTTTCCCTTAATCATGATGTCCTCTCGTTAAGACGCGACCACTTATGCTATACCGAACTATTTCTTATATTTACATATGTGTGAAAGATATTTGGTATCATAATTTTTCACTATATCGCTTTGAATTGTTAGCTTTTACATAGAAGGTTCCACGCCCATTCGTCCAAATTTATCTCATTTTCATCCATTCTTAGTGTTTGATTACCTTTAACGAATCTCCCAGTATAGTATTTTAAAGTTTTTGCTTATTATGGAGCTGCCACTCCCTCTAGTCTAAATTTGCCAACTTTTTCTTTAGAGTTTGTTCGGGTTATTCTTAGTATTTGTGAAAAATTTGATAGCACTCCATCAAATAACTGCCGAAGTTAATTTACTTCGCGTTACTAATTGCTGAATATTTGGGATGCTTAGCCACTAGCTTTTCAAGCTGTTTCTTGTTAGTTGCAAAATTAAACCTATAACCAAATGTATAAATTATTATTTCTTAATTAATTTCTTCACTTTTTGTTTGTCAAGCAGACAACACAAACTTGAAATTTTGCCTACAAGTTACAAATACATCTACCCGTAGAAAAAAATCCGTACTGCATTTACGGTAGTTTTTATAAAAGGCGCCATTTTCTTTATTTCAAGTGTATGGCAAATATCCGGAAACATATCTACCATAATTAAAAAAACCCTCCTAAACTTTAGCAGCAAAACTTTTTAAATGAATTTGATAATGTATTTTGTTTAATCTTTGCAAATTCAATAGAAGACTTTTCGAATTACTTAATTATTTGATAACAGCAACGAAAAGCAAAAAAAAAAAAAAAAACAAATAAAAATTCCAGCAAATAAAGCTGAATTTCATTTAAACTTCACCAAGAAAACCCAAGGAATTTAAATAGTTTTAACAGCATTTAAGTTGTAATGTTTGCGAACAAAACTTGCCCAAGAGTTGCATAACAGCTTACAGTAGTAAATTGCAAAGTTCATTGAATACTTTAAGTTTGCAACATCCATACGCACAGCTTGCAACATTTGAAGCAACTTTTAATTCAAGGTGAAACTAAAAACCTGTGCACAGTGCGATACCACACTTGAAATATTTTCACTTTACTGCTGCCGCCGTTGCTAAGACTGTCAAATGACAACAACAATACGACAGTTGTCGCTCGCTTCAATCCTGTAATTGATGGAGTTTTTGAAAGCAAAGTAAAGCAAAACAAAAACCAACAGTTTGCTTGCAGTTGTTGCTGCTTTTGCTGTCGTTAACATCATTTGCTGTCGTTGCAACAGCCACTACCACAACCATTGCTGCTGCTGCATCATTCATTTAAACGCGTGTCCTTTGGAAGGACTTAATTAAATTAAAAACTTTTGGTTATTTGCCATGCAAAGAAACTGAGCAGAAGGGAGAGAGAGAGAGAGAGAGAGGGAGCAAAATAAAAAGGAAAACTTTTACTGCAATAAAAAGCTTCGCATTAAAATGTTTTCATTTGCTGTTAAACAGCAAATCCCTTGACAGCATAATTCAAAATCAATTTAAAGACGGACAGCTGGTGATTTTCCGTCTTTTTTTGCTAGCACTTTCTGCTTATTGCTTTTACACAGTATACTTATTCTCATGTTATGATTCTTTACTACGGATAGGTTTACAAAATGCATGTTTAGTCTGCTTAGAATGCTGTTTGTTATCCCATATAGCGGAAATTGCTTCAGCATGTCAAAAAGCGTGATGTGAGCGTTTTCTTTCCACTTCTTATGTGTTGTGTTTCATTTCATTTTTTTTTTGTTGCTATCTATTTTACTCTTTTTTTTAAATGACAAAGATAAAATGTAAGAAAAACCATAGCAAAATAGAAAACTGACACCCGCTCATATGCAGCAGCAACAGCAACAGCAGCACTGAAGGCAGCTGAATTACAACGGGTCATTGGGTAACTAGGACATTCACACATACATAATAGGATGCGCTACATTTCCATATGTTGAAATGATTAGAGTTACCTTTGAGTGGGGACATTGTGACTTTATAAACGACAGAAGTGAAAGCTGATGATAAAAATTTAAAAAAACAGACATATTTAGGTTGATAATTTAAAACATTTTAAAGTAAAAGTGCTAAGTGCTTTATGTAAACTATATATCGTACTGTACCTTGATAAGTATGTACACAAACCATCTGAGTTTTTTTTTCACCACAATGGGCATATAGGCGTCTGTTGAAGTAGTCACACAAAACGCTCAAGAGTGAATGAAACTTCTATTCTTTGCTGGGAGGAAATCAGAACGAAGTCATTTTTTATGTCTTCATTTAAAGTAAATGTTTTGCCATTTAAAAAATTTTGTAAAGACCGGAAGAAGTAATGCCCCGGGCTAATGAGGAGACAAATCAAATATTTTGGTTCTGCGTTCTTTGTTGGTCTTGAGGCACTAGCTGAGTTGGAACTCACCAGTATCCTTAACTTCACCAAGACGTCTGGGTGGTTCGCCCCCATTCAATAGGACTTTTTAAAAGAGAAGGAGGGGAACATTTATATATATGCATATGCAGGGTATCACAATCACAAAACAACCCTTTTAACCTAACCTAACCTTGAGGTAATTCACAAATCGACTCTTCGAAAGAACGCTGCTCAGCAAAGCCTTGCGTCATCGATCCGATCAGGTAGTGGTCGTAGATGTTGATTTTTGGAGAATACATTGGGTGGGGTAAGATGTCTTAATTTTGATGTATAATTATTGTGGCCTTTTTCCTTCAATACTCGGCTCAAATGCATTTATTGTACTAAGCAATGAGCTCCTGTTATGGCTTTATCCGATTGCAACATCTCATAATATACCACGCATTTTGACGTCTTTCGACTTTTACTCGTATGGCACACAATTTTCTTGCTTTTTGATAATTCCCAAGGCTTTTAAATGCTTCTCCCATCAATGCTTGTTTGGTCCACCTAGTGTTTCAATATTGAACATGAAAAATTTTACATATATAGCGAATAAAATATTTAGTTTGTATGTGAGGTGACACGCCTTCATGTAAAAATCCACACACTTTTTTTATAATTATCAAAAGAAGTTTTGCTGTCGACATAAGTCAAATACTTTAGAAGCTTTTCTAAATTCCCAAGCTCTTCTAGAAGTTATGAGCAACTGTTTCTGGTAATTGATAGAAACGTTAGTTCAATTTTATTTCAATGATACCCACTATAGCGTGCATAATGTAGGTCATTCAATCAATGGTGATAAAAACGCATGTAACTTTTTTTTTTCCTATTCTGTCTTCTGTTTTTTTTTTGCAACTTCAAACTGAACGACGACTGATATGAAAG